>JALHLI010000003.1:7762555-8170272 GCA_023349425.1 Anthopleura sola | reverse complement strand
CATTAAGATATTTTATTAATATTCATCATAATTTCACACGTAAAAATAATCAATAAATAATCAAGTGCTCAAAAATACAAAGTTTGTAAGAAAATTATTAACTACACACTATTATACAAATGTAGAAGTTTTTTGGCAATATATGACAATATATATGAAATAATACTAAATAATCATCTAATAATAAAATTGTAATTCCTCATGATTGGATTATGTCAAATAATTAATAATAAATTAATAGCTCTCCTGCTTACTTGCAATTGAGTAAGCAGAGAAATAAGCAATGTGCAGAGAAATAAGCATTGTGCGCCGGAATTTTTGTAAAAGACGAGATAACACAGCTTAAAATATTCTATTTATATATGAAATAACTGAAGCAACACGAAAATAAGATTTTTGGAATATATTTCACTACAGTGAATAAATTATTAATTATTAGTAAGAATTGAAATACATCTTCATTTAAAAAAACTAATGGCATTGATACAATAGTAACATAATATAATAGTATAATAGTAAAGATAAATATAACTAACTGGCGAGAATATTGCAGCTATATGGCAAAGGTGCATCTTAGCTTTGATTTTACTATAACAATTTTAAAGATTATAAAAGATTGTATGATATGGTACTCAGACATATTGGAAATTTGTAATTATGGTAGATGGATAGCTACGATGAATTTTAAAACCTACAACTTTATGTGAAAGTCTAATCGATTTTGTTGGTTATGGTGCTTTCATTTTTTGTCTAGATATCTCATGAAGGAGATATCTGTATTTTAAATGCGCAAGGCCGGTATCCTAATATGAGGCAGTTACTAGGATGATGGGCGTAGTTACTTGGTAGTTGCTAGGTTAATTACTATCGTCAGTCATTTTCAATCATCTTCATCTTCTTCTTCTTCTTGTGATTCATATTTTACTAGGATAATGGACGTAGTTACTGGGTAGTTGCTAGGGTAATCACTTCATGCAGTTATTTTAAATCATCATCATCATCATCATCATTATCTTCTTCTTTTTCTTCTTCTTGTGATTCATGTTTTACTAGGATAATGGGCGTAGTTACTTGATAGTTGCTAGGGTAATCACTACATCGTTAGTCATATTCAATTATCATCATCATCTTCTTCTTCTTCGTCAGATGATTCATACGGTTCTTCTTCAAAGGTTCTCAGCACGCAGGAAGCAGTTATCAATTCCTCCTCTTCCTGTAACACGCGAAGTGTAAAATATCACTTTCTTGATCATTCTTAAAGAATTGACGAGTGTTTTTTTCTAATATCATTTAATGTGAAGTAGAGATCATGCAGCATATCGAGATGGAACATTAAACGGTACTCTACATCAATGACATACGCGCAGCAGAAATAACGTTTTTTAAACTCGTGCGCAATGATATAGAAGATCGCATCGCGACATAAGTTGTCGACCAACTGCGCAGTTCGAGCCTATAGAACATTTTAGCCCCGAAAAAATGTTGTTCAGTCAATGAAAAAAGTAAAAAACAACAGGAGCATTCGTGGGCGCTCAAATCGTGTTTAGTAACTACACCAGGTTCTCATTCAAGGCCCATAGGGTCAATAATTGCACGTTTAACTTACCTGAGAGAGAAGCTCATCAAGGATTTCCTTGTACTTTCTCGGTTCTGCAGCGGGTGTTTTTCTGCGTTCTCGACCAAATGAAGGCTAAAATATGAATCAAGCACAAGTTAGACTAATGGACACGGTACGTCAAGGGAAGTGGACGTAATATTTATCATTTCAGACCATGTGTCATTCCCTAGAGTATCATTTTTTTGTTTAAAAATATAACGCCCCAGCTAAGATTTATTGTAAATTGTAAATGCTTTTAATACGAACATCACCTACCGAGAGCCAGTCGTGGCTTTTAGCAGTGGCTGTATCCATTCGTCTTCTGTGAGAGAAGGCAAAGATGTGATTAGAGAAAACATAGGGGAGAAGGGGACAAACAGAAAGAAACAAATAGGAAGAGAGAGTTTCAGTTTCAGTTTTAGTTTTGTGTTCATTTACTAAGAGGTAAAAGCATCAATCTTATGCCTTTTCAGCTTAGCCCTCCAAAGTTTTGGCTTCGCAAAAAAAGATGACTAAAATTACCTTGGAATCTTGCTGAGCAGCTTCTTCACAAAATCTTTAGCTTGTCTTGTTGTCGAGGGAAACAAATCTTCATTAATCAAGATGGTGCCAGTTTTGACAGCTTCTGCCACCATGTCGTCATCATCTCCAGAAAATGGCAGCTCTGCACTCAACCTGTATCACAGTACATAGTGGTCAAACTTTGAGATATCATAATTGTTTTACACTGATTTTAAGAGACTTTTGAATAAAAAAGGACGAAAATGGAAAAGCATTTCTCAAATCGCAACGAAATTCAAAATTTCAATAAGAGAAAACGGAAAAGTGGCTCTTTCTTGGTGTTGCAGGAAAGCTGAGGCATGAAGACAATAAAACAATAACCAAGAACGAATAACTTAGAACGAAAAAATACCCTGTAATACAAAGAACCCTTGAATAGAATACTTCATGCAACACAAAGAAAGACCCAGAAAAGTTAGGTATCATTTTGGAAAACCGATTCTTGGGTGTGTGTTACATCCGACATGTTGGTTGACTTTCACAATATATTTGGTATTGGTTTCTTTCATTTTGTCAACCAAGCCATGCATGATGGCCATGCCATCAGTACCTTTATGCACCCTACTAACTACTTACAGAAGGTATGTTGTCACACCAAAGCTCCACATGTCCGATGATGAGTTAACAGGTTCAAACGATAACATCTCTGGAGCTGAACAGATAAAAGAACCAGAACTATAAATGAGTCTGTTGTGTAAAACAACTCTCAAAATCACATGACAAAATGCAGAAGCAAATTCTCAACCAAAGTGCCAACATTGTTTGCTAACTAATGGTTTTAAAAAATTAATAAGCATTGCCCAATATGTTCAATTAACCAAGCAACTTTGAACTTAAAACTTATCATTCAGCTTTAATTTTTTTGCAACCACGCACTGGCGTTTATCATACCTGAAAACTCAGTGTTGCCAACTACTGCACCAACCTCTCCTTCTTTGTTTGTCAGCCTGCGTGCGCAGCCGAAATCAATCAACTTGACGGTATTCTGACTGACCAAGATGTTTGCAGGCTGGGGAAAAATACAGGTAATTTTGTCTTTAATGAGAGAAAAACTGTATCATATGAACACATTCGTAGAGTACACGTGTAGTGTGGGGTATAGTCGCCAATGATGAAGTTTGCATAACTGTTCCTTTTATACTTAAAACATAATTTAAGAGTTCCTTTTATCGAGTCCCACAACTATATGCAGTGCGCACAGTAATAAATCTGATACTTGACGATTCAACTAATTAAAAAGTGATGTTCTTGTTAAGACGAGTTCTTGTTAATTAAGAGTTAACATGCCATCGTTGGTAGTTTGGGGGAGAAACTCGAGAGAAGAGAAGGGAGAAGGAAGAAGAGCGAAATAAATGAGATTGTCATTCACTAATTATAATGATTTTTGTTACGCCATCCCATGACGTCAGTAACATACTACTTTGCAGTGCAAGTTTTCTCTCGTTCTAGTTTTCTCAGGGGGCAAAATGGTGTTACACTGCCACATTTTGTCTCATTAATTCGAACATTTGCCCCCTGAGTAAACTGGAACGAGAGAGAATTTGCATTAGTAAAGTAGTGTATTGATTTCTTTCCTCTGAACAAGGCATGTGTCATAGAACTAAATAGATGCTATTTCCAATAGAGACTTTGTAACACCACGTGATGGCACCCATGACAGGAAGCACAACAATAGTCTTTTTCCCCTGGGAAACTGAATTCTTCTTATGTAAATCAGATAAGACCAGATTAAATTGTTCCTGCCTCCTGTCATGGCTGCCATCACGTGATGGTGTAAAGCCTCTATATAGAGAGACGGAACATAACTAGTCAACCGTTTTATCATTGTTATGGTTCCTGGATCTGGTTGATTCTTACCCTTATATCCAAATGCAGTATGTCCTTGTTATGAAGGTAATCCAAAGCATCCAGAACTGGCTTGACTATGGTAGTGACATCATCCTCTGTCACTTTTGATTTGGATGCCAAGGCACTCAAAGCATCTTCACCTTCAATCCTGCATTAATGAAATACGTGTATGTTTTAGTGAAACGGCAGCAAGGAAAACAGAAAAGAGAATTGAAAGAATGGGAAAGTGGGAAGTAGTGAAAAAAATATAGGGATATGGAAGAAAGGTATGACAAGACAGAAATGGCATACCTAAGGCGCTCTCTTCAAGCTGTTTATTGCATAAAAATAAAAAAGGGAGAGAGAGAGAGAAAAGGAGATAAAAAGTAAGGGAAGAAAAGGAAAGGAAGGTTCTGTCATAAAAACATACAGTAAACATCGGTAATAACAATCAAAACTTACAATTCCATTACTAGCACCAGGTATTTCTGCACAATGTAAGCCGAGAACAGCGTAACTATATTCTTGTGTTTTAGCGAGCGATGGACATCAAATTCTTGTGCTGTCTCATTCTCTTCATCCTCATCAAACTTTATCAGTTTCACAGCAAATGTCTTTTTAGTTTCTTTTTGGACGCATTTCTTTACGACGGCAAACTTTCCTCTATAATGAAATAAAATATTAACAATTAAATCCATTTTCCTAATAACGCGACCCAGAAACTAGCTACAATTTGAGACGTCTGGAGTTTTGGATTTTGTCAGCCAAATTTCCAACGATCTGAGTTTTTGTTCTACGGAAGTTAAAAGCCCAAACGTCTTGGGCTGAGTTGAAAATGAAAATGTGTGTAAATATTCATTGACCTTTACAGCCATCGCCTCTTTATGCAACTGAATTTTGGGACCTCAAAATTTACGGAGATCAAAAGCTCACTATTTTACCCTCTTTAAATCCACCTCTGCTATATTCCATGCGGGGCGCGTTCGCTACCAAGTCAGGGCGCGTTCGCTACCGAGTAACCCTTCTTTTAGGAACTTACTCCAGAAAGGTGGGAAATAGAACCTTTTGACAAGTCTGATATATCATGCATTTAAATAAAATGCTACCAGGTTACCTACCTATCAAGCTCATCTTTGATGTCATATTCAATTTCTGGGTTATCGGGTGTCAGCGGTATTCCGCTCTTGCTGTATTTTTCTACAAGTTCTTGTATTTCTAAAATTCAAATGAAATATAAATCATTCACCAAAACTGTATTACGTTTTATAGAATTATTTGCCATCTAAGATCATTCATAAGGTTTTTTTTCAACCTGGGAGCCAAAATAATAACAATATATATAAATTAAGAAGAAATTCAATCCCCGAGTCAAAGAAATTCGATTTTTGACCCCCGTATTGGGAATTAGTACAAGGAACTCTGGCCATGGCCTGTAAAAACGATCAAAGAAAGAAAAAAATCGCAAAATAAAATCTAATTGAGAGTACGAACTGTTTCTATTCAGGTAAACACACGTAAAATTTACAGAACAACTGCTAATATGGCTGCAAGTTTTCAAAAAACGAACAGTCTAGTATTACTAGATTCACAGTCGAGGAAAACCAATGTTGACCTATATTATCATATGAAGTATATCATTAAAAAATATTTAATGGATGCAATTTATGGGACATTTTCATATACTGGGTCCAAAAACTATTCCAAACTTAAAGTTTTCACTTCAGTGGGAAATATCTAAATTCTTCCGAATGACATGTAGCAGCAGCCATATTGACAGTTAGTTTATACATACAACGACATATAACAAAAAGAAACGAAACAAAACGGGGCAAAACGAAACAACAGAAAACGAAACGAAACAAAGCGGAAACGACACAACGAAACAAAGCAAAACAAAATTCCACATTTGGAGCATTCACAAATAAAAAGAAGAGCAGAATGAATTAAAGAAGAAAGTAAAGTAATTAATACTGAAACAAATGAGAAAAAAGTGCAAAGAAGAGAAAATAAATTATAGCAACTTTTTGTTCATTTTGCAGTTTGCTTTAAACGCAAATCTACCTACATCTCTAAGATAAGCACAAGGAATCGATTGAGAATATTGCATGAGAAATTTACAGTAAAGCGACATTTACTGGACATTTGTCATTATAACCCTCAACGTTCCTACGGAAACCACTAAAGTCCTCATAACTGTCTGGGTGGTTATGGGTTTCCTTAAACCTGACCATATCGTAAAGCATCGTGCACAAGGAAATACACCTCTGCGTCGCTTCTGCTACTAACTTAATATGTATGAATTTGCCTGTTTTTCTTGTCAGAGAGTGAAAAAACAGTCCCTTTGTTTTCCTAGTTAAGGAGCTTAGAACTATGAGGTTAATTTCCAATGTCCTTGTCACGCAATTCAAACCCATGACCGACTTCACAATCTGTCAATGTCTAGTTGTCCTAAAACACGTTTGTAGATCAAAACAACCAGATCTAGTTATTCATAGAAATAGGTCAAAACGAAAATGAGTAAATGAAATTGAATTTCAAAATACTAGGACTCGGACAGCGTCAACAGCTTTGTGGATCTTTACATACTATTAGCAACATAAGCCAGCCATTATGAGATTCCCTTGATTAGAAAACGAGATATCCTGTCTGCATTCCAATTGTCAAAGGTTAAAATAGTCATTTAGTATATATACCAACGTTTTTAGAACTAACAGAACCCATTTTGATCCTTATAATGTCTAATAAGGAATCCTGCTCACAGTCATGAGTAATGCTACTGACATATTTGAATAGGAAAGACGTATATGTGGCATGATTGATGAAACAGATGGGCACTAACTATGAACCATTGATAATTTATCTTCTGGCTGTGAGATTCCCACAGTGCGTGAGCTAAAGATAAGAGATGATGACAGGAGAGAAAAACACGTCCTAACCACCCGTCCCATGTTACTTTTCCGTGACATTCTGGGACGCAATGTTGTTGGCTTTCATAGCCGCCATGTTGGAGGATTTAACAAAGATTTGCCATTAGTCTCTTTTTTATATATCATCCAATATGGCCGACATGTCTTTTATTTTATTCTCTTGGGAATGATTGCAAACCAGCAACTGTATCCGATCTCCAACTTTCCACAAATGCAGGTTTTAAAAGCTTCTCATGTATACTTTCTGTTCTAAAAAATATCATACATTTGTGGCTTATAGCGTTATAATTTTCTCCGTAGATATCTTCAATTATTACTCACAAGGAACCTTTTTAAAATGTCGACCGATATTTAAGGATTTTTCTAAGATTTTACTATTCTTTATTGCATTGCTTAGACCTTCTTTTGGGCGAATTGCCACAAAAGCCCGCCATAACATGTCAGCGGTGTGTTCGTGACGTCATGGGCATAAATTCTAAAGAAACACTTCTAAATGTGACTACTGGTCTACAGATAAAATCTTCATTGAATCTGTTAGATGGTTGACATATTGTGTTGTCACGTCACTTCCTAGCATAAGGGTTGGACGATTTAGATACCCCATCTTTCTGCCAATATGTGATGAACACGAAATAGAGATGTCACATCTGATAAAATTATACATATTATTGAATACATCCAAATGATTATCAATGATGTTGGGTATCACATGACGGTGTATTTTCTTCTTCTTCAGCATTTGTAAGTGTCGCAAAGTATAACTGGGGATACTTTAGTTCTGTCATGTTTAAGGGTCAAGAGCTGTACCTTAGTCTGCTCATCTTTTATGATCGAGACTGTTCGATGACTACACAACATGCATTTTCTAGATCTGATGATGAACCTGTTGGCATACTGATCATGTTATACTTATTTTGACGTCTGTAAGTGTAGATACTCAAAGAAAAAATGCACATTGAAACCAATTGTAAAGAACGATTTCAGGTTTCTTTGTTTTTTGAAAAAAAAAAGAGATGAATGGAGTGCAACTTTTGTCGTTATTTCTTGCTTTGCAAGGCCCTTTCGATTATCAAAAAACAATAAGAAAATATGCTTACAGGGCGATTGAAATGTTATATCTATAAACCCTTGCAGCACGTCGAAATGTAGCCCAATTCGGAGGACAAAATAATAGCTTCCAATTCTCAGGAGAGAGAATTTTTTTGTTATGTCCTCAAAATTGAGCTGCTTTGGGCCTATAGCCAATGATTGCAGGGAGTTTCTATAATGATGGGTAGGGTTACAGTTTATGTAGATTCTTTATCAGAGATAGCCACACCCAATTGCCAGTTTTCACAGCCGCCATCTTGGTTGAATTTAACAAAAAATTGTAATCAGTCTCTTTTGTTATATCATCCAATATGGCCGCCGTATCTTTGGTTTTATGATTCTCTTGGGACTGTTTGAAACCCTCCTATATTGCCGTGATACTATGAACAAATATTCAAACAAGACTAATTCGGATTATGAATCAATCTATTGCATCAACTTAATCAAATTAACATTCGTACTAATAAAGCTAAAATCAATATATCTGAACAGAAATACGTTCAATAACAGCATGTCATAAGGTCACCAATATAAACAAAAAAACGAAACAAATTATTCATGAGCTAAATAAATTGAATGACCTATTTACAAACAGCACTTGAGCAATGTATTCCCAGATATTCAAATTTAAATTCTGGAGTTTGAAGCTCTCAAAATCCAAAAGCTGACGACTGCACAACTCGTCTGAATCCTGATATTCCCGGCATCCAATATCTCTCCGATCTAACACAGACATAATCGTCACAAAGGGGAATAAATCGAAACGGTTGAAATGACCTTCGCTAGAAGTAAAGTTTCTTTTCAATTATATTATTATGATTTCATTTGATTATCAAAATGTCAGTTAAATGGTCAGATTGTCCACACTATGAGCTACAAAAATAGTATTATGATACAAAAAAGTTTATATCGTTATAGAAACAAAATAGCGTTATCCAGCAGCCCAAGATGTAACTTGCTCTACTTGATGAAGCCATGATGATTTATTTTCCTGAGAGAAGAAAAAGTAAATTCGACGTCAATAGTAACGAGTAATGACGTCATGGATGGCGACTGGAGTACGAGTACGAGTATAACATAAAGTACGAGCCTCGTATGCATAAGGCCAAATGCTCACCTTTCACTTATACCAAATCCGAACTAGACGTAACTTGGAAAATAATTATTTTGAAAAGATGTGTACAGGAAGCTTCAATTGCAGTTTGACTTATTTTTAACAGAAACAGCATGGACAAAAAAGACAGCCAAGGTCACGAAAACTAATCAAGTTTTTTTTTTTTACAAAGGAATCGTATAACATGCACAACACATGTATATTTCTATTTTTCAGTAGCAACAACAAATTCGAAATAACTTTTTGACAAAGAAATATGCTATGAGTTTGTTTTGAAAACCCAGAATGTGGAATATATAAACGAATGAAATGGTTGATAACTTGGATAATAATTTTTTAGAAAGAAAAAGTGGACTTAAAGTGAGAACCCTGAATCTAACAGTACAAAACACGATTGAAATGAAGTTGAAACATGCACTTGAAAACAATAAAAAGGAGAGAAAAGGAGAGAGAAAGAAAGAGAGAAACGAAGCCCATGCAAAATCACACTAACACTTAAGTATAGCACTCCTAAGTAGGTACTTACTTACCACCGGACACTAACAAAAACAATAACGAGTCAGTACACGTAAGATACGTAAGATCACACAAAACAAAAACAAAAACAATATATATGTGTGTGTGTATAACTATATAAATATACAAAAATCTTTAAAACATTTTAAACCACTTGAGGCACATCAGTCTCAAATGACTTAGAACGTCTTATTTGACAGACCTCGTTTTTGAGCTCTTTCTTTTGGCGGTGGTGGCCATACTGGAAGCTTGCCAGGAGCCTTTCGTGTTGTGGGAGCCTTGGCAGGTTTGGTGGACGCGGGGGAATCCGAGTTCTTTTTTGTGTCGTTTGCTGTGGTCTTTGGTGGAGAAGTTGTAGGCGTAGATTTTTTTGTACGATCTGTGGCTTTCTCGGGTTCCTTGTCGGAGATGTTGTTGTTTGATTCAGTTGCTTTACTGGACACGTCGTTGGTATCTGTGACTTTGGATTCTTTGGGCACGTTGTTGGAGGGTGTGGCTTTTGACTCTGTTTTCGTTGAGGCTTTTGTTTCTGTCTTGTTGGCTGAAGGTGTAGAAGGTTCTTTCTTTGGTACGGACGGGGCAGTAGTTGTGGTTGGCGATTTACTACTGGGTGTAGTACTCTTTGTTGATTCTGTTTTCGTAGAGGCTTTTGTTTCTGTCTTCTTGGCTGAAGGCGTAGAAGGTTCTTTCTTTGGTACCGAAGGGGCAGTTGTTGTGGTTGGCGATTTACTACTGGGTGTAGTACTCTTTGTTGTTGTCGTCGCAGGAGCTGAAGGCTTTGTCTTTTCCGCGGAAGAAGGCGACAAGAAAGGGGATGAGGAAGGACCACTTCCTGGAGCCTGGACACCTGCTGAGTGCATGGCCTTTACTCTAGCCAAAAGTCCACCTCCTCCTCCTCCACCACCACCACCACCACCCCCTCCTTCTTCTTTGGCCTTTTGGCTTCCATCGGATGATCCACGACTTCCCATCAGCCTGCTCAGGAAATTTGTGCTGCGGATGGCAGTCAGTGCTTTTTTCCATTTTCTTTTGGCAGTGAATGCTTTCAACCGATCCGTTTTTAGTTGCTTTCCAGTTTCTCTTTTCTCTGTAAGCCATAAATGCTTTAGGCATTTCTCTACAGTAATTCTATTGGTTGCCTTGAGCACCAGAAGTTTAGAGATAAATTCCTTGGCGTCATCGGAAATATCATCAAATACAGGATCATCAAAGTCCCATTCGGCCGTCTGAACATTGGCCAAAGTCTCAGCATCATTATCTCCCATAAAAGGCGAGAGTCCACTTAGCAAAACGTATGCTATTACTCCAATTGACCACATGTCTGTAGCTGGAGTAATTCGGTCGTAGGTAAGTACTTCTGGAGCTACGAACTCTGGTGTTCCAAACATAACCTTCAAGTTTTCTTTAGGATCGTACTTCCTTGCTAGGCCAAAGTCGATAAGTTTAATCTGTCTGCTCTGTGGTCGAACTATCATAATGTTCTCTGGCTTCAAATCGAGATGTAAAACCTCTTTGGAGTGCATATGCTGAACACCTTCTATGATTTGTTTCATGTAGTGTATAACATCATTTTCGGATATAAATTCATCCTCGACAACCTTTTCAAAGAGTTCTCCACCTGTCACAAGCTCGATAACAAGGACTATCTCTGTAGGAGATTCAAAAGCGTCAACAAGCCTCAGTAGCCTTCTATGCCGAAGAACGCTCATGATTTCAATTTCATGTTTCACTTCCTGTTTTGCCGGTTCCTTAGAACATTTAATAAACTTAGCTGCAAAACATTTTCCATCACTAATACGTGAACACTTGCATACAACACCAAATCTTCCTTTCCCAAGTTCATCTTTTATCTTGTAGAATTTGGTTATACTGTCAGTTCGTATTCCTACGTCCTTTTCGTCATCAGTGGCATCATCTGATATCTCTGATTCACTTGCTTCACCACCTGACTCTTCATCACTTGAAGCATGCTGCTTGATGATCAGCTTAGCACTGCATGACACCTGCCCGTGACGGTTGACAGCAACCACCTTGTACTCTCCAGCATCTTTTTGTCTTCCTTCTGTGATAATAAGCTTGCAGTTGTCATTTTCATCGTACAGGAAGGTTAACTGTTTGCTCTCACGGAGTTTCCTGCCGTCTTTGTACCATTCCACGTCTGGTTCTGGGTTTCCAGTTACCTGGCACTGAAATCTAGCAGCGGAGCCTTCGACTATCTCGCAGTCCTTGAGAGGCAATCTAAACGACGGCGGACCTGCAGGAGTGCCGTCTATGCAGCAATAACATATCAATTAACAAATGCGCGGCAAAACGTGCTTTGGTATGGCAGACTATCAATGAGGGGAGTTCCCATTTTCAAATGTACTTAAAGGGGGAGTTGCAAAGCTAAATGTCAAGTAGCATACGTAGAAGTTGATTTTTCCCTAAGGCAACATTCGATTTTGATAGTTCCATTCATTTGCAGACTGAATAAAAAAGGTGTCAAAGCATTTAATAAATATTGCTTGGACAGCACTAAAAGATGTTCTATGCTACTGCTAATTATGCATGAAACAAAGCAAGTAAAGCAACTGGCAAAATGTCCTCATTTCTCCCTTTTTTAGATTCCACTTTATTTACGAGCTAGAGATGTAGAAGCTACACTGTGGAATCTAAGTCCAAAGAACTACAAAAATATCAAACTTATTCGCTTTTGTTTCAATTGCATGATGTACTATGAATTGGAAACGAGAATGCTAAAAATCTCGTTAACAAGGGAAAAATCCAATCAATTTCATCATCTACATGGTCAGCATGCCACGACCCTGACCTCTTTTGAATGTGAACATTGCAGCAAGCCTGACATACTTTCCAAGTTCTTGACTAGTGATAGCCACCAAAAAAAAAAGATTTAAAGGACTTGGTTTATGCTTAAATAATTACACATCTTCAGTGTACAATGCATCACACATGGCTTGTTTGCAGCTCTGTAAACATCCAGAATAACTACGTTCTAGGGACGTAGCTGGCTTTCTATGTACACAAAGCACATTTAAATAACAAAAGGGAAATGTACCAAGCACTACTTAAACCTTGCAAATTTCATAAATTTTGGATGTCAAAATAATTCAATTTACTTCCCGTCTGACTTGTTTCAGTGCTTGAAATATGAAGTAGGTGCACGCGCCGACGGTTGTTTGAATGGAGAACGTTTAACTTGAATATTCGCTGTTTGGTTTGAAATGTTTCTCAAAAAAGCTCCTGACTTGCAGGTGCTTTTCTATTAAAGGTTGAGTGCTGTTTTCACGGTCGAATATGTTCAATACGAATATTAACTTTAAAGTCTAATGGTGATATTCTAACCAGTTTATTCAGTTATTAAACCAGTTTTTTCTGCATCGCATTTCAATTCAAATTCTTTCGGAATAAACAATCAAAAACATCAACGTAAACTGTGTTGCAAAATGTGCTTATTAAAATAAATGCAAAGGAACTTATAAACGAAAATCTAAGTGCTGCCGGATCAACAATTTTTCCAAAAACCTAGAATAGTTAAGTATCATTTTCATATTCCAACATGATATGATTCTATGATATGATTGTAAATCGTACAATTTAGGGTCAAAGGTTAATAGAAAATATAACGCGTTTCGACCCGATGTAGTATTGCATTTTTTAGTAAGGAAGTTTTACTCCTAGGTAAAGATTCCGTGATTCGTTCGCTTTTCGCATGAAGAAACTCTTTCTTTAAGGGAAGATCTTAGAATAACCTCGAGGGATTGCTTTTGAATAGTTCATTGTATTTCTTTGAATCTTAACACTGTAGACCACTGGGTAACAAGTAACACTTTCGTGCACACAACACGATTTGCACGGAGGCCATCCATCAAGATGAATCAAATCAATAGATAAATAAATAACCAAATAAATGGAACAGAAGATTCCATTCTGAGATGATTGGCGCTGGTGGGCGAGCCAACATTTTGATACTCCTTACAATACTTTAAATTAGCATAACACAAATACTACTTACAAAAGAAAAAACAACATAGCGATCCGTAACGTACCAATTCATTAAAAGCTTAAGACTCTGAACAACAACCGTGTATAAATGAACAGTAATCTACTATGTTATAGAAAAAAGTTTTCAATAACTAAGACTATTCTTCTGTCTATGTATTTGGGTGAACAGATGCCAGTTGCTTCACATTGCACAGACATAAGATAAGGTATCACAGATTAACATTACTAACCATGTGAGTCGCCCTTAGAATCAGGGCTCTCCCGATTTGAGAAACGGCTCCCTTTGTACATGCTTTTTTCTGAAGCTTATCAAGCGACTGAGGCACCAATTTGACTTGAACGTTTCCGATATTTTCAAAATTCCTATAATTGAATCACCTCGTCACCAAACTCTCCACGGAGTAGAAGCGACAAAGCCAAAAACGGAAATGCTGTTGATTAGAGGCGTAGTACAGAATTCGATGCGACCTTTGAGGGTGAAGTTATTCAAGACACGTAAATAAGCCGACGTAGTAGCCAAACCTTATGACTTTTTTAATCTTGATGCTTGCGGCGCTCAGCAGCAATAACATTAACGATGATGCTGAACTGGAAATCCAATCTATATATGGAAAAATACGAACTGCAAAAAAACATCACAGCCAAGAAGATTGACAGCACTGGACGCTGGACAATAATCACAGGTCACTGAGTCCTTGCGTGACACATACCTTTCTTGTCAATTGAGCAAGCCCCGGTTGACAATCTCAGTAATTACAGTCTCTTGATCGTGCACAGTCCAAAAGCCAAAGATAAGGAATGTCTCTGGAATCCGAAAACTTTTGCGCGAGCAAAGGTGGAGAAAGACAGAAGCATTTATTCAAAACAAATGACTCCAACTCACGGCCTCAACACCACGAAATAGGCTCTTGACTCTGCTGTATTTCACGACAGAGTGCAAGAAATGGATCTTGTTTCTATAATCAGCCTGCTTAATCGGCCTTCTTAAGTTCCAGGTCTCGAGTTTGGAATTAAAACAAAGTTGTTCTGTTCGGGTGTAGATAGACAATAAGCACGAAACGTTATAGACTGATTGGCCTCTAATAAAACAGTATTAAATGATTGTGTCCAGAGGTTAAATCAGGGTAGGGATAACAAAACATTCTGTTAAGACGTTCAAAGGTAACGCTTTAGCAAACGTGTTTTTTTAATAAACACGGCGAAATATTTAAAATCTTGAGAGTATTAGAAAGACGTCATCTGCGATTTGGCTGGAAGTACTAGAGCCAATCGAGATAAGAATAGGCTTGACAGACGAAAGCACATTTTTGAGGTAATGAGATACTTTATGAAGAACCAGCGGGATATTTCTGAGCAAAATCATATGTCATCATTTGAAGTCACAACGAAGTAATTTAGTTATGAGGACATGTTGAAGCAACTTCTTCAAACAATAATAGGGTCTACCGAAAGTCCTGCAATTTTACAATGCATACAGAAAGAAGAAACATAAAACAGGCAACGTCCAGCACTGAACTCCATTCCACCCTTTTTTAAACAAAGAACATCATGAATGACAAATGTTTAACACAACTGTCCGCAATAAGAAAAGATGATTGATAGACAATCGTTTTCTATCCATAAGGGTGCGGTAGTCACACATGTTAAAAGACCTTCCAAAGAAGGGGAACCATTGCGGTCTATTGACGTTCACCAATGGTAAAAATAAACTTCTAGATCATATTATTAGAAAATTTGTGAATATATTTATAGATCTTGTGGTCTGGCCTCGAGTGCCTGGATTTCCAGTTCAAAAAACGGTCAGAAGTCGGGATAAGAAGAAAGACCTTTCATCGCTGAATGGGTTTGACAATTTCCCGAGATTCTTCAGACTTCCATTTGGGCAGGCGAGCAACAAAACTATCAGGAAAATACTACCGAGAAAGAAAGTATTAAGCGGGTTTGTAATCAGATATGGATAATCTTTGATGTTTAGGTATGAGCCTGGAGATGACTAACATGTCTTAAGGCTAAATACTATGAACTTCCTTGCGTGTCCAGCATCTTCTCTGAAAGTTAAACCGTCCAGGATGAATATATATACTCACCCACACGGAGCAAACTTTGGGCATTTTGTTTAAGCTCGTTTAAACGGGGTCAAGTCGGGATTTTTTTTAACGGAAGGAAGAATGTCTGAGAAGCGACCAAAACGCTTCTGATGGAGCGAAAGAAAAATTTTGGTATGTCACGTTGCGTGACAATAGCATCTTGCGGGATAGGAGACTGGCGCCAACAATAAGGATTTTGTCATAGACCTCTTTGTGAGAAAATAAAAACTTCCAGCTGCCGTTGTTTAGATGCAAAAGCAAAGTTTACTCATTAAAACTAACTAGCATGGGAACTCCCCTGAAGATTTTAGCATACCAATCACTTTAAGCCGCGAATCATTTGCATTTTTTATGAGTGCATAATTAGCTACTAATAAAATAAGGTGTTCGTGGAGAGGTGCATTTGGAGTGCTACACTTACGGTTTGGTTCTCGTTGTACAGGGCCTCGTCTACCACTCAACGTAGGACTTCTACGCCCAGCCATTGAAACTTCGGGAGGTCTACGTGACTCTCCCGGCGTAAGACGATCTTCTGTCTTTGCTTGTTGTTTACCTTTCATTTTTCCAAGAAGACCACCGCCGCCGCCACCTGGGGCTGCGCCGCCCCCTAAACCAAGGGATCCCAAACGACTTAGAGCACGAAGTGCATTGGATGTTTTCTGAAAACAAGACAAAGGAATAGCAAGTTCAAGTATCGGCTAAGTTTTGCTTCAACGCTGAAACATAGCTGCCAGGCTGGCAGGCACGCAAGCAAGAAAGAATGGAAGGAAGAGAGAGGAGGGAGTAGAAAGGAAAGGGAAAGAGAAGGGAAGAAAAACTAACCAAAATTACCATACCTGCCAGCGACGTCTTGCCAGGAATTTTTTCAGGTTATCAGTACTCAGCTTCTTAGCTTCCATAGTCTTGCCTTTCTGTTATTCAAAACATTGTTGTCAAGAGATGACAAAGCATGAAAAAAAATCATTTCTAGAAATGCAAGACGTGAACTGGGGCAAAAATTAATAATTAAAATATATGAAATGCAAAAATGGCGTATGGGCGTTTTTTATTAACAAGTGATTAAACATAGCTGCTCCAAAAGCATGAACAAAGCAAGAACACGAGCAGATCGAGTCATTTAGCTTGAGTTATTTTTGGCATTTTTTCTCATAACAAGTGATTGCATGCGATTCAAGATTGCATGCGATAGCCATTTCCTTGAAAATAAGGAACTGATGCAGCCGGGGTCATTTCCATGATCACTGGAGCAGTTTCTGAGAATACAATGCAACTCTTTTAATTTTTGATCTCAAATATGTCAAGTGCGCTTCTTATATAAAAATATGTGGCAACAACTAACCTTAAGCCATTCATGGCCGAGGCAGTGGTAAATATCATTTCTCTTGCTGTTTTAAATAAAGAAGAATAAAGAAGTATAAAACACTGTAATATCCATACTGTAATGTGGACATTATTGTAAAAGGCTCATCCAATCAGTTGAATTAAGTTTCGATTTAGAAGTGGAGCTTTGTATTAGACTGATGACAATGATTGGAGTGATGGCTATCCACACCTACCTGTAGTCTTTTAGTAAAAGTTCTTCAATAAATTTCTTAGAGAGATCTGATACTAAGTCAAATGATTCGTCTTCAAAGTCCCATTCTGCTGTTGAAACATTCATGATGGTTTCGTTGTCATCATCTCCCATGAACGGAGACAAACCACTCAATCTGTGTAATAATATTTCGAAAAAACAATAAATTTAGTTTTAGTAATTACAAAACCCGTGTGAATGGGGAAGGTGAAAAAGTGTTCATCTTTTTGGGGCAGAAACAACGGAAATAATAATAATAATAATAATAATAATAATAATAATAATAATAATAATAATAATAATTCATACACATTTTACAATTGAAGAGAATATGAAAAAAAAACATAATTATGAATAGAAATAAATATAATAAATATAATAATTAAGTAAGTATAATTTAATAGAGTGTATGTGGTTGTTGAATTAGTATAAACTTTCGAGTTAACAACCACCGAAATACTTTTCTACAAAAAATATTTGTTTTTCAACCCAAAGGAAAGGGAATTTTTATTTCTTTCCCCCACAACTTGGCTGTCGTAAAACCCCTCTATTGAACGTTGATACGATATATAGTCTGAATTGAAAGAAGGTCGAAAGTGCAGCCTTTATCCCTCTCACTCTCAGTCCTCTGTTTAAAAGGATATTCAAAATTAAGGCTTGATGGATGAGAGAGAAGTAAAAGGAGAAGAACACTTCAGGTTGCTTCTATAAACCCCTTACAGCAAGTCGAGCAGATGTGTCAAAATGAACATCAGAAATGAAAAGAGCACCTCGATGTTAGAGGGGTAGGGTCACGTGACCTGTTGTTGCAAAAGGCATATTCTCAGAAGATTGAAATTCTTATGTTTTGTCCTCTAAATTGAGCTGCTTTGACGTCACGTGAAAGGGGTCTAAATATGAAGCTCATGATTGCAGACAGAACTGATCATGACTACTTCAGTTATCAAAGCAGCCTACTTTGAAATGCAAAAAATGTAAGCCAAATGAATTTAAAGTTTAATTTATTACTTACAGGATATAGGCGATAACTCCGATACTCCTACACAAATGAAAAGAATATTTTAAGTGGCAAACATAAAAAAGTTACTTGGCTAAGTGCGATTAGTGGAACAGCATGCGATGTTAAAGTACGGAGCAAGCAGGAGTCTAAAGACAACTGAGGATGACGCCTTGATTTTATAGTTAATGTTGTAAAGCAAATTGTACAACATGGCCACCTCATCTTTACCTATCCCTGTTTTACTCTTTAATATCAATAAAATATTATTAATATTTTTAATATCAAAATGTATTTATATGCATGATCATTCTTTAGAATCCCAAATATATATGTGAACAGTTTTACACCCACTTTTGTAATTATGCGAACAACACAGCCTAAAGGTTCGTACACACGGTGCAACATTGCGCGCAATATTGCAGGCAATGTTGCTGAAATAGGATCGTTTTCTACTTCAGCAACATTGCGTGCAACAAATTGCGTCGTGTCACATGGCTCGCAACATCGAATACCTGCAACGTTGCGCGCAATGTTGCACCGTGTGTCCGTAGCTTAAGACATATGGCCGAGTTTTCCGACTCACGTCTGGCAAGTCTGGATCGCGGAATTATGAAAGTGGGTATAAAGTATATCCATATTTTTCTTAAATTTCTTTGTGAGTTATCCAATTAAGGAAACCTAAGCCGTTTGTTTTGAGACAAAAAAGCTTGTGGATTAGAGTATGTGTAACATCATTGGGATTCGAACTGTGAAATTATAACATGGTTAAATGGTTTGTTTACTAACCACATGTCACTGGAGAGATGCACTGGCTCGTAACTGATAACTTCAGGGGCTATAAAAATACACACGAAGATATTAATAACATAAATAAAACAGTCAAGGGATTAATTCTGAAATCTAAAAAGGTTACTATTTCGTCGTGCAAATAAAACTTGTGCATACTACCGATGGCAGTTTATTGCGGACATAGTTGACGAAAATTCCAAAAAAGGATTTGTTTCGAATTCCACCTCATCGCGCTCTGAGCTCACCTCCCAGTAAGTAAGCGAGCGCGAATGCTGCAAGTCTAACGAGCCCAAGAACAGATGATAAACAATAACTGTTTCTGAATAAAAGAATATAATAAAATTAAAGAGCAAAACATACCAACAAATTCTGGTGTTCCACATGCAAGTCTAAGCTCTTTTCCCTTCTCTAGAATGTGAGCCATTCCGAAGTCAATGAGTTTTAAATCTTCTTTCCCATCAGGTCGGATAACACACAGCACGTTTTCAGGCTTAAAAGAAAAAGTATAATTTTATTGCAAATGATATAGACCAACATGGCTGGATAAAGAAATTCAGGGAAAAGGGCACAAGTAATATATCTATTTTATTCACTTTAATTATGACAAACAACATGGTGGCCAGTCTTTTCCTTAGGCAAACCACGTAGAGAGGAGATATTTTCTTTCACTATCCACTCTAGCCGAACCTTCCCTTCTTGGCAAAAAAAACCAGTCACTTTTAACTCTCAATAAATCAAGTGTTTTTCCTCTAATACTACTTATTAAGCCTTGTGCCTCTGCGCACAACTACCCCTCTCACCTGCTCATCTTTTCCCATCCTTTTGCCAAAGCCCGATACTGAAAAGGTCGTACGTTATCATGCATGGTACTTACTTTCAAATCGAGATGAACCATGTTATTTCGATGCATGTGTTCGACTCCTTGTAGAATCTGTCTCATGTAGCGAATGACTTCTTTTTCTGTCAAGTTATCGTCTTGACAAATCTTTTCAAACAACTCTCCACCGGTCACACTTCAAAGGAAAAAAAACGCATCAAACATACTGATGCTGTTTATGAGGGAATTCCCTTTACATTGGGAGATAACAAACATTATTAGAGAAGTTTTCGCATGACTTTGAAAAACGTACGGCACGGACCTCTCCTTGCCGCGACCATGTCAGTGTCCAGCCACCATGAACATTCGACATTCGGTGCTGTGTCCGCGCCGCGCCGTAACCGTGCCGTGTGCCGTGGCTTTTCACTCATACAAAATCTGCTCTAAATTTCTTCCGAAATTTAATTCGGCTGAAACTTTCTTGGAATAATCTTGAAGGGTCTAAATAACTAATCAAATATTTCTATTAAACCCTAAAAGATTATTAAACTTTGTTTCAATTCACGTCAGCTATGATTTCGCTTATTTATGAGTCAATCCGACCAAATGCACGCTTGTTTTTTAATTTTTAATGAGCTATGACGTCATTAATTGTGTAAGAGAGATGACGTCATCGCACCTTTCAGAAAATGATCCATTTCACAAATTGATTTTATATATGAAGAAGTAAGTTATAATATAAGAAAAACCTTTTAGAGATTTAAATACTTTCCATAGCAACCGTGGCTGGTAAATAGATAAGGCCCCCCTCAAGGTAAAGCGAGAAGGGCTCCTCTAGTGGTAAGGACACAAAAAAGATTTTGCCCTAGCAGTCGTTAAAAAAAACATTACTCACAGCTCCATGATTACGATCATTTCCCCGGGTCTTTCAAATGCATCGGCCAGGTAGATTAGCCTTTTACTGTGAAGATGGTTCATCATTGCCATTTCACTCATTACTTCTTTTTTAGATTCTGCTGAAGTTTTGATGAATTTTGCAGCCAGGACTTCTCCGGTTTCCTTATTCTTTACTTTCTTCACGACACCAAATTTACCCCTATTACAAATAAATAAATAAATAAATAAATAAATGAATAAATAAATAAATGGATGGATGGATGGATGGATGGATGTGATTCATGTGAAAATATTCAACAATCACACTTACTTTCCCAGCTCAGCCAGAGAATCGTACTTCTGTTCAAACTTCTTGTCTGTTGCCAGGCAGATCTCGTCACGCTTAGGCAAGTCAAATGTTTTTGGATCGACATCTTCATCATCTAAATTTGAAAAATAGTATTTAGTACCAGTATTTAGCATCAAAGTATTTAGTACCAGTCTCAATCCTTGAGCTATGATTCGTACTCAAGAGGTGGTGAATTTGCTGACAATTTATATAGGCTGTTAAGCAGATCCATTCAGCTCGGGCAGATCTTCATAGCCATTTCTTTCTTCATTAGTAACGGATCAAGAGATACATTAACACGAATATGGCTCAAAGGGCTTGTGAAATAATGGGTAAACATTATGCTCAAGATGAATCGATCTCTTTACTCACATTTGAATAATACATGAAAAAAAAGGCAATGGGGAATACGAATGGGAAAGCATGCAATGGGGAATACGAATGGGCAAACATGCAGTGGGAAGTATACGAATGGGCAAACATGCAATGGGGAATACGAATGGGCAAACATGCAGTGGGAAGTATACGAATGGGCAAACATGCAATGGGGAATACGAATGGGCAAACATGCAATGGGAAGTATACGAATGGGCAAACATGCAATGGGGAATACGAATAGGCAAACATGCAATGGGAAATACGAATGGGCAAACATGCAATGGGGAATACGAATGGGCAAACATGCAATGGGAAGTATACGAATGGGCAAACATGCAATGGGAAGTATACGAATGGGTAAACATGCAATGGGGAATACGAATGGGCAAACATGCAATGGGAAATACGAATGGGCAAACATGCAATGAAAAACATGTTTCAAAATAAGTTTCCGATGTGGAAAAATCAAAACCTATCAAAATTGGCAATTTTAAGGCTGGTTGAAGCTGACGTTATTGTTTTACTATTTGCTGTTTAATTGGATTTACGTTCAACATTCTTTTGATTTCGCCTTCCATTCCAACCAAATGAGGAAAAAAAACCCGCAAAATTCATAACCGTTTCGCAATAAATCAATAATTTCCATGTCAAATTTTGATTCTAATACCCACTTATTCAAGATTTTACCCCATTTTAGTACAAGGATTTTAAAACAGAAATTTATTATGTATGGCAAATATGGATGAGCATGTGTCACCTGGATCGTCAACAATGAGTTCGATGTGACAAGTGTCATGGCCTCCGTCGTTCTTAACGACACATTTATATTTGCCCTCATCTCTGAAGTGAACGTTGGTGATTGTTAAGATGGTACGATCGTCTTGGGTCTGGATTTGAATACGACTGTCGTTCTGCAAGCATTTGTCGCCCTTGTACCATGTTGCAGTGGGCACTGGGTTCCCCGATATTGAACATTCAATTACTGCCTTACCGCCAGCGTCTGCCGTTACTGGATCTGCCGGTTTCTCGACTTTTGCCGGAGCTGAAAAGAAAACATTGAAACAAATGTTAAATGAAATGAAGTATTTTATAAAATTATTTTATAAACCAGCTTTTTTTTTGAAGATAAAAACCGAAATCAATGCTTGATGATCACTGCTCTGAACCATACTATACTATACCCTGAGACAAGAAATTTTTTTTTTTATACGACCCACATTTGACGATGACAATTTACGCAACGTTTGTGGTCACTTTTGTTTGATTTGGCAGCTACATTGATTGCACTCATGCATGTATATTTATACCTGAAAAAAATCCTATCGTGATTCAATTGTGTATTGTTCAGCCATAAGAGCTCTCCAAAGTAGATGACCCTCACAGTTTAAAAGAGAGGCCATAGGTGAGAATTATCACTTTGGTTATCAGGTCACAAGGTTATAAATAGCGCCCAACGTGGGACTGCTTTGAAAAGTTCGGACATAAGATATTTCGTCTTCAAAACGAGTGAAGGAAGTGGAAGAAGCATCAACATGAAGGAGGTCCTCTTTAATGAATGCACAGCAATCAACGCCCTGTGTGTCTGTGCTACTTAAGAGGATTTCCTGGAGATCTCTGACTAAGTTTAAAGAACTTCCAAAAGAGAAAATTAAAAAGTGTGAAAAAGAAGATGTTTCCAAGAACATATATGGTTCAGGAAAAAAGTGTTATGGCAGTAGATAGGCCAGATAAAAATAAACGATTTCGAAACAGAATTGCAACAGAATGTGCCCTATCAAGAAGAAGAAATTTCAACGAGGCGCAGCAATCAAGTGGAACTCGAAGCGAAGTAGAGTGAATGCAAAGCTAGTACTTCAAGGACAAAGGGGTCCCTCGAGTTCTTAAGGCACCCATATAGCTTTAGGTAATATAATAAGGGAATCTAAATTGATAATGGAGCAAATTATTCTAGATGTTCCTTGTGAGTTCAAGGAGGCCTAAAAACTTAAGATTGACCTTTTTTTTGGCACGAGATAATATCTTTCTGAGATTCCGAACCCCAAATACGCTGTTCGGACATGGCACGTGCCAAGATTTGCCCTCAGATTGCTATTTAAAAAAAGGTATATTGGAAACGAAAGTGGCTGGAAAATTCTTTTCTATACCCCCTGGAGAGAAGGGAATACTACTCTAGAAAATCAATTTTACACAAGACTGAAAATATCCACGTAATAGATGTTTTCTTTAATAGACAACTGTTAACTTTTATTTGGAAAGATACACATCTAATCCCAAGAGGAATCAGAGCATTTGTACATGAAAATTAAACTATTTCTATTTTTTTTGTCTTAAATCAAGACTTGTCACACTAGTTTTCTTACTAAAAAGCTGTTACTTTTATTTGAGAAATGCAGTAATTTACTGAGTTCCATAACGAATCGAGGCTTTTTTTACTAAAATTATAGTATTTCTTTGCCTGAAGTTTTAGACTTGTCACACATTAAAACCCTGCACTACTCAGCATTCAAGAGAAAATTTTCACACACTTCGATTTAGATCAAGAAATATTTTTATTTGAATACGTATCAAAATTTTTGTGACAACAGCTAAGTATTTAGAAAGAAAGAAAAAGAAAAAGAAAGACAAGAAAAAAAAAAAAAAAAAAAAGAAGACAACAAAAGAAACAACAAAATGGTAAAAATGACTAAAAACAAAAACTGACAGCCGGAAATAAGATAGAGAAAAGACAGAGAAAAGAAATAAATATAAAAAAGCCAGTGAAAATATAACATGAAACTTAAAGAAAAAGAACAACAATTAAGAAAACAACAAATGATAATAAAAGAGAGAAAACACGACAAAAGGTTAATTGAAAAGATTCTCTTTTTGCTATCGGCAAAATTATCATTGGATAATTAGTTCGAGCAATTAACCAGTATATCAAATGTTATATAGTGTCAACGTTTTCATGCACTTCTTTAGAGTAAACAAAGAATATGGTTACCATGAGGTGCTGTTAGATATTTCATACCCTTACAAAAATCCTACAGCAAAAAAAACATTCATTACCAAGAGAATTATTTCATAAATGGAGCCCTTGGATAACAAATATTTGAATACGCCAAATAACGTGTCGTTTCAAAAATAACAATTCAAAAAGTACAAACGAATAGAAAATTTCTGTTATAATAAAATGAACAAAATATGGGTTTAGTTGAAAATTTGGGAAACAGAAAGAAAACGGATGAGGAAAGCGTAAAGCAAATAAAAAAGAAAAAGGAATAATTATTCAAATATTATACTTAGGAAGAGTATGTAGGACGGAGTACAAAAATCTGGCTAATTGGGTTGACCAACGAGTGGGCTGAATGGAAATAGATGTGGCCTGTGATACTACTCACATTTGGACATTTTGCTGAAAATCCAAGAAGAGAAGCACAGATAGGCTAAAGATGAATATTCTTGGTCATATACACAAACTCGAGAACAGGAGGACGGGAAATCAAGTGCAGGTAATCAAGGATTAAGTATACCACGCCTGTCTTGGTGAGCAAAGCCAAATTTGGAAGCCTCATTTTCATTGGATGTCACGCAATCTGGATTAATGTCACACCAATGGTAACGACACATATCGATTTTTTAAAAATCATCATCAACATTAAATTTGGTTTTGATTCTGTAAGCCAGAAAAAAATACGAGTTCTTTGTTTGTCTCTTTCGAAAAAAGATATTTACTGATATTTGCGAGGGAAAAAAATCATAAATTAAGTTTCTCGTTGTACTAAAGATACTCTTCAAACCCAATAATCCATAAATATAATTTCTCAGTTTTCAGTATAAGAATAATTTTGTCGTGCAGACAAAATAAAATTCTAAAATTCCTAAACTCCTTTGATTCCTGTAAGCAGCTTAAGTAGCAGGAGTTGAGGGAGTTTACGAAAGACATGATAATATGCGGTTAAACGAAGCTATGTCAACACCTTCAATAACTTGCTTACTTAGAGACTGCGAGGCTGTTCGCATCGTTCCAAAAACAATACATCAGAATACAATAATTTAAACAAACAAAATAAATTGAATGAAAGAAATAATGAGACGTAAAACAAAGAACAATTGGTGACAGGAAAGCGAAACAGAGACTGAAAATATCAAATGGAGCGCTAAAAGTTGTTGGCGTCGGAACTTCCTGGGCGGAGAAAATAAAATAACACAGAATCTTTGAAGTAAAAACAAATAGAGCAGAATTGTCAAGTGATGTACTTCAGTTCGACCCTAAAAAGCCAGTAATGAGTATTTGACTTATTTATAAGTCTAGGAATTAAGATCAGAATATTTATAAAGGTTGATGTATAGGATATCATCTTACCGTCCACTGTCAGCTCGGCAACAGTTGTGCACGTCCCACGCCTGTTCGTAGCCTTACACATGTACTCCCCTTCATCCTCGATAACACATTCAGATATGCACAAGGCATAAACATCTGGTTCGTCATAAACAAAACTAAACCTCTTGCCTTCCTTTATCTTGTCCTCATCAACAAACCACTCGATCTTGGGCGTCGGTTTGGCTTTGTTGCGGCACTCGAGTCGAACTGGGTTCCCTACGTTAACATGAGTATCCTCGAGCTCTTTGGAGAATATTGGCTCGGCTGCAAAATAGGGTTACAGTCATAGATTAGCATTGTTAAGTTTGACGAACTTTAACGTCTGTCTACCATTACATAATCGTATAAAACATGTTCTTTTACTTATAAGTTATAAGCACATTACTTCAGCAGTTAAGGTAATTTCAATAAAGCTTATAAGATGAAATTAGCAGTATTAGAAAAATGTACTTATTCTTAGTCGACAGATTTTTTTGGGACAGCGTACATGACGAGAATCTTTCAGGAATGTTGTTATCTCGCCCATCAATTTCTACAACAACAAAACTCTAAAATATGTTTGCAACGGATAATTGAACGTACTGGAGGATGAGTATTTGAGGTGATGTTCCATGATGAACCATGAAGATGTACGAATATTTGAAAACGAAATTATTAGAGTGTACAAAATCAACGATTTTAGGCCAACAGCTTTGTATGTATTGATAAAGGACAGGACGAATATTATAATTAATGCATAAACACCCAACAACTTGATTGAATACCCTACTTATAAAAGATGACATAATAAAAGAAATCCGCTCATGAGATAATCAAGAATACAAAGAGGGTGATAGCCTGGAACAACTAAATTATGCATGTTGTTATTACATAGCGTTGTCGAATGATAACTATATAATTTCAAGTGGAAGACTCGTTGATATCATAATTATAAATGTCTTGTTAGACAGCGATTGTAAGAGCCAGTTGAACCAGTTTTCATCGACTGACCATGTATCTGTGGTTCTTTTTTGAGAAATACACAGGCTCGAGCAAGGGCTCGTTTGAGTAGATTATATCGTATGATTAAATTACCTGAGAAATTTAACATTCTGCTGAGAATATCCAAATAATTTAAAGCTTTTTCACACATTTCATTGGAAACTTAATTTGTCCTTTACATTTTGAAAGATAATTTTTAAGTAAAACATCTAGTACTTTATTTTGATTTAATTATTTGTAACAACAGGGCGTATTCAACGGAACTGGCTAATGATCTTGTGGCTGATAGGCAAGAGAGTTAGGGTAAGACCGCCTGCGGGTATTTTGGTTTCTCACTAGTTTGCGACCGGTCACGGTAGGGCTGATTATAAAATGGAAAGGACAAACTGGCATTATTACATTGATGGGATCCTATTTAAAGTGTTTATGATGCCAGCACACTAAAATATAAGAAAGTGGTATTTAAATTTAATAAGAGAAGATTCCGCCAGACAGCGATGCATTATGGATGTTTCATCGCCCTTTTTGCCGGTGTCGAAAGATTGATTTAGATTAGATTTATCCGACGTTCAACCTGTAAGCTTCTAAGTTTATCGAATAATTCAATGTGTTTATAATAATCACCCATAATGCATTTGGATAGGTCTGGTCTACTTCTGGAAAGGGTGTTTTTCAACAGTTATATGTATTAGAGTATAAACGTATGGGTTAAAAGAAGTATAGATTCATGAACGTTGCATTGATAATATAATAATAATTATTAATCATAAATTGTAGTAACTGTTCGTTCTGATTTAGTGAATAGTAACGATAGTGTGAACGAATGAAGTACAACGAATAAGAAAGAACGAGCGAAACGTATAATAAACGAGAAAGAACGAGCGAAAAGACTCAGCGGAGTATGTACTATGAACGAGTTAGTTGAAAGCTGACGATTACTGTTATAAATTATATACATAAATATATAACTTTTTATTAACCTGATGCATCTTTCTTAACATCTTAAAATGATTACTATAATAACATGCGTTATAATTAAATTCGAATGAACGAATAAGCTAAAATAAGGAAATATTAGATTATTAGTTCATGTACAAGTAGGAGTGTGCGGCCACACTGTGGTAAACTTTGAACGACAAAAGTCGTTTTGCGGTTGAAATAATGAAATATTAGATCCGTTCACCGTTATATTTTGTACATAATTTTGCCACCTAAGTCTAATGCATTGCATCTTTTTCCTATTAACTTAGGTTCACATTACTATCGCTAAATTAATGAACGAAACACAAGTTGATTTGACGAAAGGTTAGAATATTAGATCTTGTGATGCATGTACGAGGAGAAGAGCGCCACAGGCAACCCAGTGAATTAAAATCAAGGATTATAAAATTAGTCTATTATTAATATTTCTATTATTACTGAGATCAAAATTAATCAGAAAATAGTTGGAAGAAAGTATTGAGATCGCGTACTGAATTTACGAATGAACGTGTGGATAGGAATTCCACCACACCGTAGTCTTCTTCATACTTCTTTATTTTGTATTACTAAACAAAATAGTGTTAATTAATGTTCATATAAAGCGGAATTTTTTTTACTAAGATTACGGAAATTCTATAAATAAAAAGCGAAGCAAATTCATTCATTATGTGGTCGGAATACAAACAAATACATCAAAGCGAAAATAGAGCGCATTGTACTGCAAAAATTCAAATGTTTTTCTATGATATTTGTTCACGAATTCTAAGAAATTTTATGGAGACGTTTTCTTAAACGAAGTGTTGTGCCTTTGAGGCAGAAAGAACACAGCAAAGCGTTTAAGGTATTCATTTTTATCTTACTAATGAGTTTTAGCTAATAATATCAATCTATTGATCACAATCTAAGGCTTTTTCTGAAGTTTTTAAACAAATTGTTGCGGCACTTGAGGCAGAAAGGCCCGCAGCAAATTATTTAAAAAAGACTGTTTTATATACTCCTACGAAAAATATTTGATATAATAAATCAATTTTTTTACTAATTCATAATTGCAATTGAATAATATTTGATGCAATAAAAATTCCTAAGGGACATTTTCTGAGTTCTTCGCAATTTTGTCACCTAAATATGCAATTGCTTTTTAATCCACTATCTATGCTAAAATTCTTTGAAAACAATGATAAATTTATATTATGAGCAAAATATTTCTGAAAAAATTATAAGGTTTCTATATATTATTTTTGTGCAACAAACTTGTGTTTACCACAAACTAAAAAATTGTACTACGTACATTCATCAGACTCGGCCAGCTTCTGCAGCTCAGGTTCGGACGCCTCGGAAGACAGGGTATCCGTTGACGTTGAAATACCTGTACGAATTTGCGAAGAAAGCTGAAATTCTTGCTTTTGATCATCTCCTATCAGCCAGGAGGCAGGTACCCAGCCTTCTTTGACTCCCTTGGTATCTCCGGTGGTTTGCACGAAGAAGAGGTCTTTTCCTGAGCGAAGCACGCGGACAGTTTCACCGCGGCCGATTACAACTTCTTGGGTGTCTTTTTCAATTGTATCATCGTGAATTTGATATGTTCCACCAAGTTCAACGTTCTAAAAAAGAAAAAGAAAAATGAGAAGAAATGAGTAACGGTGGACGAAAAATCACAACTAAGGCTTTGTGGTAACTGGGCCTTGGTGTTTGTTTGCCGGTACTTTTAGAAATCATCTGTAAGCAAAGATAGTGCAGACACTTCAGTTGAAGGACTGACCTTAGGTACGCAAACTTAAGCTTTTTTGGGTTCCTAAATTAAGTTCGTTAAATCTATGGTAATCGGCTTTTCGGGTGAGAGTTTTCATCATTACCATTAGTCAGGCCGGTACTTACCATGTTTGGTGGGGGTTCAGGCGAATCAGGAGGTGTAATAGCAACATATTGCTTTTCTACTTCCGCAACGATGTCCAACATAGCAGAACTGGTGACAGTTTCTTTAAATGCGGTCACAAGTGGGCCAGTGGTTTCAGTCTTCCTTTCGACAGTAATAGTTTGGGATCGCTGTGTTGTTACTGATTTATCTACAAATTAAGAACGTCAAGAGAAAGGAGTCAACAGCGTATAATGGTGCTATTCACTAGAAGCTACCACCGACAAAATTATTCAACAATAATTTCCTTCCTCGTTTCTCGCAAACAGTTGCTTCTCAAGGATCCTACAGCAACAACCAATATACACAGCAGCAATAATAACAGCAGTAGACCACCGCAAAAAAAAAAACAACAACAAAAAAACAGCAAATCTTGTGAGTGGTACTCAAACCACACTTTCCTTGTGAGAAACAAAACACGAATCCTAATCGTTAAGAAAATTAAGTTGATGGAAATTGCCCATAACAACAAAATGGACACGAATGACTATTCAGTACTTAACTTACCAAGATCTAGTTTTAATAGTCTCTTGAGATCTCGCACCCAAGCTTGCTTCGACCATGTGGACTTTGTCTGTGAGCAGCAAAACAGTTTGTGAACTTAGAATCGTACAGTTTCAAAAAGTATGGATATGAATGACTACGAATTTACCTCGAATGTATGAAGTACGAGGGCGTTGGCCATGGAGCTGCCTACCCATACCATGAAATGTGTTGGTTCACCTTCTACGTTTTCAGTTAACCCAACATTGGCAGTTGAAAGCTGAAAATATCAAATTATTAATGTTACTCTTGATGCAAATATCTGATGGTCTCCCCGATTAGTAGGGCACTTGTGCGGCCATGCCCAGCTATAAGAATTTGAGACGATAATAAAGTTATCATTATTATTATTATCTATCACGTGAACATCGCCAGTATTTCGAGACATCACCATGGATCCTGGACCCATCCCTGAATTTACCTTCAAAACATTCTTGCAGATGTATTTTCTTCCTTCTTCCTTTCTTTTCGTGTTCACCAAAGCTTTTTCGAAGAGGAACAAATCTCTTTCTTTGCCTTTTCCTCGGGCACGTTCCTCCCAAAACAGCATAGTTTCCTTCAAAAATAACAAAATTTCAGCACCAAGTTTTATTCAAAGAGAAACCTAGAGGTGATGATGTGAAGGAATAGAACTAATCGGCTAACGCGTTGTTATGTACGTTTCCACCCAATTCAAAACCTCTGGAAAAAGATTCTTTGTTTGTTGTATACCGATATCACGTGAAAAATTCCCAGAGCCACTTTTGAATTGGGTGGAAAATACATAGCAACGCGTTAGCCGATTAATTCTATCCAGCAACTGGCTATTCATGTACCTGTCTAACGAGTCTGCCGAGATCTTTGAGTGGAACTTCACCCTGTGAGAAAAAAAGACTTCGTCAATCACTCGCTGGGGCTGCTTATTTGCATTTATTATTTCAACACATTCTAAGTTTTGTCATTTCATCGATACCCATTTTCATAATTACGCGCCGGCAACTTTGAGACATCCGAATTTTTGGCCGTTACAGCATTAAAAACAATTTATGAAGTTCTGATTGACAAGTGGAAACAACACAGATGTCTTGCAATTTTTAGGTATCTGTCTGTGTTCCATAATTATGAAAATAGTGTAAGCTAGTATTAGTTGGTTTAACTTACCTGGTAGTTTTCTATAGTATGGAATTTGTGTATTCTTTCGCTCGCTTGTCTTGGTAGGTCTGCAACCATTTCTAGCGAAGACTAAAAGGAAGAAACAAATAAGTCATATTCTCGCGACAATAATATCTCAATAATTTGGAAAGAAAGTCATTGACATGATACTTACAACAAACGTTGTATAGTCCAAGTTCGCTCTGACGGTGTACATGAGGAGCATCTGAGGATTTAAAATAAATGTTAGTTTTACGCGTGTTAAACAAATTGTTCCTAGCCAAGACACAGTAAAAAGCTTAACATCAAGCCCGTAACCAGGGGGGAGCACAGGGTGCACGTGCACCCCCCATCAGACCAAAAGGTCCGCTTTTTATCAACATTTGTTTGTTAAAGTTAATAAAGTTCATTATTATTATTATTGCTTGAAAATAAAAATAAAAAATACAGATTTAATGTAAATCAAAAAATTAAACCACTATCATTTCCCAGTTTTCTCCATTTGTTTCTTTTTTCCAATGATGTGTTGGGTTACCTGTGGTACACTACACTTAGGTCCATTTTTACTTGATGTGCACCCCCCCCCCCCCCCCCCCCGGTAAATGTTCTGGTTACGGCCCTGAACATTGCATGTCTAAAATATTTGATTGCAAAACAGGTCTGTCTGCATGAGCCTTATGCATGTAGGTCTGGAGGAGAAGCATAGTGCTAACAATTTTAACGGGGTAAGATTGTCGATGCTGCATGAGCCTGTCGATACAGTCGACGCAAGGACCTACCCGAATAAGACGTTGATAGTCTTGTAGTCTTTGAGAGGGTTTCTTGAAGTAGTCACTGATAAAGTATTGGTTGCCCATGTCTTCCTTGAATTCCTGTGGTAAAAAACGAAAAAATGTTCAGTAAAACTAATGGTTGCAAGTAACGTTAGAGACAATAAAACACGTTTATCCACAAATTCCTCGGTTTGGGTGAAAAAGCTTGGGCGTTGTTGATTCAAGGAAAACTAGTCTTACCTCCCAAAATTCTTTGACCTCCTCGTCTTCAAGAATCTCGTTTGCTGCAGGTCGTGATTCAATGAAATCAACGTACATTTTCAGTTCGGATTTCTGGCAGCAAAAAAATAAAAATGGTTAATAGAGGCTCTTTGGTAGAATTTCATGGTGAACTAGAATACTTACGTATTTCATGAACACTTTTGGGATATTTTCAGGATTGCTGACACAGGCTTCCAGTTCAGTCAAGAAAGTTCTATGGAAAGAAGGAAGATAACAATGAGGATTGTTGTAGAGAAACAGAGGGATAGCAGGGGTAAGAGGGAATATGTGAAAAGAAAGGGATACCAGATCATCTTCAAATGACTTACTTTGAGTGGAATTCATAAATGTCTTTGAAGTTGGCGAAAAACCTCTCTTTCTGTCCTACAAGTTTGTCTGGGATGTCATCAGCATCTAATTCGACCATGTGACTCTGTTGTTGTATAAAAGAATAGGTTTAAGATTCAGTATACAGATTTTTTTCCATATATAACCATGAACGGCCCAGCACAAAGGGAGAAAAGACAGACAATCCAATGCAGAACACAACGAAAACACTCAGTAACTATACAGAGTAGATGACAACAAACTGCATGAGAATAAATACAGAGTTGTTTTTGCGGTCGTACCTCGGTCACCAGCTGAAGATGTTCGACATACTCTCGTTCAGTTTCGATTAATTCGTTCACGATTGACCTAGAATAGATGAGAAATAAAAAGTAAGTAATAAAGTAAAACTTTGGTTCCTTTTATGCAAAAAAAGTCTGAATCTTTTCGTATTCTTGAATAGCATTCCACCATGCAGTATTATTACATATCTTTCAGTCATCCGTTTTGTAAATTGCAAATTAAAAGTCTTTCGCGAAATGTAGGGGAGGGAGAGCTCGATTGGATGGAAAGAATGGAGGATTAAGAACTTCTACTTACTGTCGACGCGCAAGAGCATCCTGTTTGCCAGAAGACGGCGTTTGTAGCTGAGCAGACTCCAAAAATATAGCTGGCGCCCATCCTACTTCCCCGGTACGGTCTAAGCATATGAGCCACTTCTCCATGTCACGGTCATCAAGAATCGTCAAAGTGTCGCTTTCGCGAAGAGTCAGCTCACCAGGTAAATTTGGCGTGTAGTTCATGACTGATATATATCGTTGCTTCTGTTCATCCTGAAAGATGGTTGTCAATATTTACTTACTTACTTACTGTCCATTATGTCTAACTGGCATGTAGGGCAGCAACAAAGAATGACCACATCTGTCTGTCCTGGGCCAATTTCTGAACTGAGCCCCAGGTGTGCCCGTGGGTTATAAATATTTAGGTCACGTTTAACGGCCCCAATCGAGACAAATATGATAGGAAAACTTTCCTTTAAAAGTTCGAAAACTTCGATAGTTATTACTAAACTACTTGATAACAATTATCCCAGCTTTTCACACAGTTTAAAAAAGACAATATTTTTGAGAATTCTACAAAGAAACTTACTGGTGTTAAGGTGGGTTTTTCTCCTTCGGGTCTGCAAAAGAAAAAAAAGTTTAACTTCTTAGAACTTTGTATACAAGTAAAATATAATCAGGATCACAAGTTTTGGTTTACTTACTCGGCGCTTTCTTTTTTCAAAACGTTGGATTTAACGAAACCGATCTCTGCACCACGTGAAACGCGTCTTACCAGCCAGAATTCTGGGCGGCTTGTGTCAAGTACCTCGACTTGGTCTCCTCTTACTAAGAATTTCTTTCCTGTTTCTTCTGATCTGAAGTCTTCCGAGGCAATATAGAGTTGAGGCTTTAGAACCTGTAGGAAAATCCAAGACCGATCAAAACCAAGATAATAAAATCCAACATGTAATGTAATGCCTCTTCTGTGAGCATCTGCAGGGATCGAACCAGCTACCACACCCTTACGATCATAGCAACAAAAAGCGAAGGGAAACAGATCAAATTTGGATGACGTTACAAAAGCGTTGAAATACTCACATCTTCAATTCTTGCCAATCCTGAGCTCTTTCTCACTGGTTTAGAATCTCCATCAATTGGCTTGAACCCTGGACCTTTTAAAATAAAGACAAGTGTTTCATTTACTCTTAAAGTATGTATAAGTCACATTGATCCCAAGGGATACACTTCCACTGAACAACGGCTTCTTCAAGTCTAACACACGTACACATTCTCAAAAGTGTTTTTGAATATTCAAACTAAGCATGTACAATTAACAAACTGATCAATTAAGTTTAAGTGATATTTAAAACCAAGTGATAAATTTCTAGCCCCGAAATTTAAATTCTGTATTTTTTTAACTTTCTCATATTCAAGCAAATGCAATTTTGTCGAAATGAATCAATAATGGCTCTGCAGTTTTTCACCTTCCACATAAAGTTTTCCAATGGTCGAATCCTGTCCAGCGGAGTTCTTTGCCACACATTTGAAGACTCCAGAGTCCTTAGACGTTCCCTCGGTTATCAGAAGCGAATGTAAGTCACCTTCGTCTAAAACCTTCATGTGTGGGAAAGCAGAGGGGGTGATTTTCTTGTCGTCTTTGTACCATGTTACTGTAGGAGTTGGATTGCCGATTGCTCTTGCATCAAAGCGTGCAGCATTGCCACTTTCAATGGAACGGTCTTTTAAGAGGGCTGTGAATACTGGCGCTTCGTTTTTGGGTTTGGCTTTTGATGGAGCTGTTGACTTCGGTTCTTTAACCTTGGGTTCTTCTTCGTCTGTTTCGAGATCTACCAAGAAAAAGAAAAAATACATAAATACTATAATCTTGTAGTTCCTACAAAAGAAGACTCCAGTTATGCCAGGGAAGCTAGCCCGATTTCAAAAAGTTAATTACGTACCTTCTACCAGAAGCTCAGCCTGGCAAGATATTGAGCCACCAGAGTTGGAAGCCACGACTCGGTAGTCACCTTCGTCGTCGATAGAAGCTTTTTTGATGAGCAGGGAGTACAGCCCGGTTTCTGGGTCACTGACGAACGTAATTCGCGAGCTTTCAACTAGTTCCTTTCCGTCTTTAGACCAGGTAACTTTGGGTTCAGGTCTTCCTGATATTCTGACATCAAAATGGATGGTGTCGCCTTCCAAGACCTCGCGATCTTTGAGCTCTTGTTGAAATTCGGGTCCACATACGCTATCACGTGATCGCCGCCTTGCATTTCTTAAGTCGGTAACACTTTCGTCAGCCGACGAAACTTCTGAGATTGAGTCTGTTTCACCTGAAGCAACACATTAACGATTTTTAGATAAAGATTAATGAAGAAATGAAGCATAAATATTGAGTAACAAGTAACAAATGTTGAAGTTGAAGATATAAAAATTCATAAATATTTAATAGGTATGCAGATAATAAAAAGTCACTGCGTAGATCTGATGGCAAACACGGTGTAGATATTGTCAACAAATACTCTGGTTCTATTTCATGAGGGCTAAAATCATAAAGAGAAAGAGAGGGGCAGCGGAGAGAAGAAAAATATGGATACTCACTATCAACTAAGACTTCTGCTGAGCACGATGCTATTCCATAGTCATTCAAGAGAACACACTTAAATATTCCTTCGTCGTCGAAGATAGATTGCGTAATAGTAAGTCTGTGTTTGGTGTCTTCTGACATCACGCTATATCGAGGCTGCGACCGTATGAGTTCATTGTCCTTAAACCATTCGACTTTCTTAATAGGCTCAAGCCCTGACGTCACTTCAAGTACGATGTCATCTCCCTCGAAGACGTCTAAATCTGATAATGGAGTTACGATGGTTGGCTTTTCACCGGCGGTTCTTCTCGGTTTGGTGTCTTTTGATTTAGGAGTTGCAGCGCCACTAATATCTGCGCCATCGACAGACTCCATTGCTATAGGGAAAAAAGGAATCACACATATTATAAAATTGAAAGAAATTTTGAATATCGTTATCCTAGAAGTCAATATTGTTTTTGAGAATAGATTTTTCTATTAACGAATGGAAAACCTCAAATATGCATACCATCCAGCCACTATTTATTTTCGAATACCTTGCGTTTTCCATTCATAAATACAAAACTATAGATTATGAAAAGTAATTAGTGATAAGCCAGTTATTTTTTATGGTACATACGTTCAACTGTGAACAGTACTTCGCAGTCTGCAGTCCCAGCTTTGTTGGATATGACACACATGTAAAGACCCTCGTCCTTTTTCTCCACTGGTGAGATTTTCAAAGTACAATTTTCTCCATCAGAAGACATCTTAATGCGCCCACCATACTTGATCGTCTGTTGGTCTTTGAACCATCTGATCGACAAAGGTTGGCTGCCAAGGGCTTTGATCTTGAAGATAGCTGTTCCCTTTTCTGTGACAGTCTGAGATTCGCACTCTTCAATAAACTCAGGTGCAACTTGCGAAAGACGCCTAAACGTTTGTATGTCAAAACAACAAATAAATACAAATAAAGAGGGGGGGAGGGAGAATAGATAAATAAAATAGAATAAAACATTGCAACTTTTTTTCTAAGTGTATTTTTTGTTATACGCGAGAAGAGAAAAATACAACTGAAAAGAAAGAATTACCTTGAATCGAATTGTGGCACTTTGATACGCTCTGGAATAAACGATATAACAAGAATGAGATATTTAAGCTACGAGATTAATAGACCCGTGACAAACTGTGCGTTGACAACGCCTCATGTCCGTCGCTCAGCTGAGGAACTAATGCGGCATCTAATGTTTAACTTACCTTCAACTAACACCTCACAATCAGAGTGATTCGTTCCAGATGAATTTGACGCAACAACCTTATAAACTGCCTCGTCCTTGATAGCAACACCGAAGATAGTTAAACAATGCAGATCACCTGCTGATATGATAGTTATACGATGGTCCTCCTTTAATAGGGTGTCATCTCTATACCACGACACTTCAGCTTTGCATTCTGATGGAATCTTGACGTCTAGACTTAGGTTGTCACCCTCCTTGACTTGTTTGTCAGCCAACTCAGATGTGAAAGTTGGTTTTGGGAGTGCAGCTGCAGAAAAGACAAAACCTACATTATCATTGGATAAAAAAAGCAATTTTGACATTCACTAACAATGACAATCCAAAAGAAACATTGCTACATCGACGTATATCAATCATACCTTTCTTTACTGGCTTTGGCTTGGTAACAGGTGCGGGAGCCTGAGCGGGAGCTTCTTGAGGTTTTGAAGTAGGCTTAGGAGCTTTAGGTTCTGGAGTCTTTTTCTCTGTTGTCTTTGATGGTTGTCTGTTCATAACAAATAAATATATTTGTCATACAAAGGAAATTCAAATTTGTTATGTTTAAAATTAACAAAGTTAAACGTTAGACATCTTACTTTCTGGTCGCATCATCTTCGATGGATTCAGTCTCTGATTCTTCATCAGGAACTACAAACGTTAAAAATATACATACATGTTATAATTCTTAAATTTTGAATTATACAATAAGAAAAGTCATTCATGAATATACAGCTTCCAGAAAAGGTTGGTGAAGGTTTTGTTGCACGTTGCATGCTGCATGTTGCTTGCTGCATGTTGCTTACTAAGCATCAATTGTATCATATGTATAAGTAAATAATGTCAGCACAGAAGAAATTATGCCGCAAAAACGTGCAGACAAAGTTCAGAAAATTTCATATTGTAGTGACCTTGCGCTGATCCCACTCGTATCACCCATAGTGCAACTTGGGCTTGGTATGAAACATTCAACATGCAACATGCAACAAAATCTTTTTTGAAATAGCTGTATACGCCTTTTTCATCGGAATCTAATTTAGAAACGTTTTTCACCCCTTACCTTCTACGATAAGCTCCGCCTCACAAGAAATGGTTCCTTCGTCATTTTCCGCCACACACTTGTAGATTCCAGCATCCTCGCGGTCAACGTCATTTATAATTAGTGCACAATCTCCTTCTTCTGTTTCTTCAATTCTGAAGATTTCACTCTCTTCGATCATTTTCCCACGGGTAAACCAGTCAACAAATGGTTCAGGATAGCCGCTTACTTTCACATCAAATCTTGCTCGACCACCTTCCACAGCTTTGCAGTTTTCTATTTTCTTGACAAATGAAGGTTTCACGCCTTTGGGTGTTGTTGGTGCTGTTTCTTCAGGTACTTCTTCTGCTTGTGGGACATCTTCAGCCTGTAAAGGCGTCTCTGTTACAGGTTCTGGCTCGGATACTTGGCTCTCTGGTTCGGATTCTTGGGGTTCTGCTTCGAGTTCTTGCTCGGATTCTACTTTAACTGCTGATTCTGGTTCAGGGACGACTGTTGGCTTCGGCTCAACTATTTAATGAAAAAAGCGCAAAGAAAAAATTAACGATAAATGATACACTGAAACATAATGAACAAAAAGAATTGTTTGGAAATCTTAAAAAACTGAAATATGATCCTGTACTGAAATGAAACTAGTGATAATGGAAACAAAGGTAGGTCAACTGCATTACCTTCGACATTAAGCCTTGCAGATGTCATGTCCTTTCCACATTGATTAGTTGCTTCACATTTGTACATGCCCTCATCCTGAGCAGAGCAGTCCAGTATCTCTAATGTGAGTTTGTCTTCCTCGCAAATCATTTTGTACTTTTCATTTTCACTCAAGAGATTGTCTTCGTGGAACCACTGGTAGGTAGGTTCTGGGTTTCCGAGAACAAGGCAAACAAAGTGGGCGCTGTTGGTTTCTTTGATAGTTTGATCTCTCAGCTTTCGTATGAACTCAGGTGGTTCACCTCGAGGTCGCAGGGGCGTTGATTGGCTGACGGGTGTGTCTACAGCCAGAAGCTCTTCTGATGGTATTTTTGGTCTATTAAAATGATATGAGCAATATGTAAACCTTATATGTCGGTAAAGGGTTTAAATTTAAGGAGTCTTTATATGCCGAGAATACAACAATGATCAATTTAAACTAAATTTAGACTATCAAAATATAAACTAAAACAAGCTTACAGCGACTTGACGGCTTCCTTGATACTACGTCTAGATTCTCTAGGAAATTCTTCTCCCTCTTCTTCTTCGTCAGAAGGAATCAATTCTGAAGAGTAAAGGCAAGTGAATTAAAGAATATAATGATCACAAAAATCTCGGTCTTTCACATTAAAAATGTGTTATGAAAAGTATATATTATTACCTGTTATTATAAGACTAGATGACGAAAAGTCTCTTCCGAGTCTGTTAGCGGCCAAGCATTTGTACCTTCCTTGATCTGTTAACCTGGCATCTCTGACAACTAGTGTCACTTGTCCACCTGGTCCTTCTTCAAACCGTATCCTTCCGCCTTCAAGCACCTCCCGATCATCTCTATACCATTCAACATTAGGCTTTGGATGGCCAATGAGCTTTGCACTTAGTCTGGCCGTGCTGCCTACCACAGTTACAGCACCTCTGAGTTCGTCCAGGAATCGAGGAGCGGTGGCGACAACAGATGGTCTGCTTTTAGGAAGCTCTGTAAAAAAGACATTGAAATGGGCGTAAGTTTTACAGCGCGACGCGCCTTACCGTAGCCACCCAACAAACTTTTTTACAAGTTAGCCAATCAGAAAGCGAGAATCTGTAAATTTGCATGTGAACTTGCTTTGTTGTTACCGCAAAGATTTGAACTTTGGAGCAAGAACTTGAAGAAAATGCTTAAAAATCTCTATTTCTAAAACCAGTTTTGCTCTTTTGGCTTGCTAACACTTAATACTTTCGTAGGCAGTCTTTTTCATGTGGAAATTCTTTGCAAGAAGTGATTTATCGTACTTGTACGAAACTTTGGCAGGGTGGCCACGGTAAGGCGCGTCGCGCTGTAAGTAAATTTCAGAATTGACACTGAAACATCGGTTGTTTTCAAAACGAGAATGCACTACACTCAGTTACTAAAAATACTACACTGCTCCATGTTCATCAAAGCAACGAGGATTTAACAGTGTCATGTAAAATAGTATACAAAAAAAAAATACACACACAAAAAAAACGAAAATCATTATTACCTTCAACGGTTAATCGTGCAGTTGTGTGAGCTTCGCCTCCAAGATTTGTAACTTGGCATTTATAAGTCCCGACATCACCCACTTGACAGTCTCGGATAACAAGACTCTGAGTCCCGGACATGCTGCTTATCTCGTAGCGACCATAGCTTCCTATTGCGTGATCGTCTTTGTACCACAAAACGTAAGGCTTTGGTGTGCTTGAGGTTCTGCAGTTGAACCTTACTGACATCCCTTCAACGACTGTTCTATCTCTCAAATTAAGAAGGATCTCGGGCTGTGGAACGTCAGACTTTGATTTGACTTTAGAAACTCTTGCCCTAAAGAATAAAGAAGTGGAAATTTTAGAAAATAGGTCAATTAGCCACTTTGACTGAATAGCAATTGGACTGGGGAGAGGTGATCGACACAATGATGGGATTGCGACTAAAGACACTCTCTTGTTTGATTAGTAGAAATACAGATTGCGATGCAATTTCTGGAATAAATTTACTTACTTTTCTCGAGCGGTCTCAGAGTCACTTTCTTCTTCATCAGTATCAGGATCTGATAGAAAATTGTTATGATTATTGCCATGTAAAGTTAGGGCATGATATGGTATGAAAAACCACAAGAAACACATTCAACAAGTTAGTACAAACATACTTAGAAAGTGGAAAAAGCCACGAATCCACAAAGAAAAATGACCCAAAATGACTTACGTTTCACTGTGACATCAGCTGTGCAATGCTCTCTTCCAGCGCTGTTTCTTGCAATGACTTTGTAATTGCCAGTATCCTCTCCTGTGACATCATTTATTATCATGGCATACATGTCATCGTTGACTTCAAATTGGTATTTCTCTCCCTCAATGAGAGGTTCGTTATCACGATACCAGCGCACTTCAGGTGTTGGTGCACCAGTTACTTGGCATTCTAAACGAACAGATGTACCATCTACGCCAGTTACGTCCTTAGGTTTTATGAGGAACTGTGGAGAAGTTCCTTCAAACTCTGGCTCCATTGCAGCTGTAAAGATAATTATATTTTTATGAATACTAAATAATTACAAAATATTCAGCAGAACGATGATTGCGATGATAAAATGAGATAATTGTGACCATATTTAGTGGCTAATAACGACAAGAAGGGTGGAATAGATTTTGATACAAAGACGCACCTTGGACGTTTAGATAGGCAACACTATCAACGGATCCAAACTCGTTGGTTGCTACTATCTTGTAAGGACCGCTGTCAACCACTTTGACCTGGGATATATTCAATGCGTAAAGATCTTCGTCGTGTTCGAAGGAGAAGCGTTCCCATTCTTTCGAGATGGGTGTTTCGTCTTTGAACCACTGGACGGTCATCGGGGTCTTACTGATGGCACGACAAGCAAATTTGGTTACACCTCCTTCATTGATGTCCTTGTTTCGAAGCACGAGCGTGATTTCAGGTGGAAGTTTTTGTTGGTACGAAATGCCTTCAGCGTCAACCTCATCCGAAGATTCATCAGTTAGCAGTTCAATAGTTGATTCCCTGTTAAAATTAGAAAAATATTCCTATTTTGTAAGAACAAATTTGAATATATCTTTGAGGTCCAAATATATGAAAATACCTTTGGTCTCTAAAGGCAGCGAAGTCCATATCTGTGTCACTCACTCCAGATTCAAAACCATGAGCTGAAACAAAGTTAACACAGTTATAAGATTGCTTTGCAAGTAAAAAAAATCCACCTATTTTAAGCAAAAAAGTGTCTTACTTTCAATAAACAATTCTGAGCTGCATTGAGCTTTTCCAGCAGCGTTACTTGCTACACATTTGTATCGTCCTCGATCAGACTTGAGGGCATCTCGTATGATTAGTATACAACTGCCATCGTCTTTGAATTCAAATTCTACGCGGCCTCCCTCGCGAATAACTTTGTTGTCTTTGTACCAATCAACATCGGGTTCTGGTATTCCTCTCAATTGGACGGTGAAACGCGAAGCACTTCCTTCGACAATTTCCTGGTCTTGGAGGCGCTGAATGAACTCGGGCTTTGTGGAGCCTGGAGGAACAGGTTGACGGCGTAGCACAACTGATTGAGCTGGTAAAAAACCAGGGAAATAGAAAATTAGTTTCAACTCCTAGCGAAAATTTCATTCGAAATTTAAAGGGGGATTTCACTGCAAATTCGTGGATTGCACGTTACGTTATCGCGGCCTCTCGGGGGAGCGTTGGTGCCATTTAACAAAAGATTTCTCATAAGCATCCATTGTTAACGGCACCAAAATGGCCGCCATGTTTTTGTCTTTTGACTCTCTTGGGGATGATTGAACTTATCAATAGAGTAGGATTTGCTCGAGCGCAAATGTACGTTCTTTTTGCTTTCAAACGCCTTTCCTTATGATCAAACCACTTTAAAAGCGAGAAAAATGTACAGCATTCATTTACAACCCTCTATTCAGGAAAACAATGTAGTATTTTGCCAGCGCACAGTTTCCACGCAAACTTACCGTTTACGGTCACTTTGAAGGTTTTTCTTATTACTCCAGCAGAGTTGGTTGCTTCACAATGATATTCACCAGCGTCTTCCGGTACAGCTTTAGGGATAACGAGCATGTACTTATTGCCCTCATTCAGAAGCTGCACTCTTTTTACTCTTTTTGCTTGTCTCTTTTCCTTGAACCATTCTATCGTTGGTGGAGGTTTTCCTTTCACTTCTACAACCAGTTGTACAGGTACGCCCTCCCAAACATCAATAGGTATATCGCCAGGTCCACCGGTGAACGATGGAACCGAGATTCTTGGTTTTACAGTTAGTTCTGCTTGGCAGGAGGTTTCGCCAGCCTTGTTTTTGAGCACACATGAATATTCGCCAGAATCACTTGGAATACAGTCACGAATAGATAAAGTATACGCCTGGGTGTCGTGATCTTCTTCAATGCGTATTCTTCCACTGCGGACAAGCAATTCTTCACCTTTGTAAAAGTCTACTGTTGGAGCAGGTTTACCAGATACTAGAACTTTCATAGTGACCTTATCTGACTCTGTTACGAGCAGGTCTTGTAATGGCTGATCGAAAGTTGGTACGCTTATGTCTTCCTTGACTATTAGCCTGGCACCTGATTTAGCTCTTCCTTCTTTGTTCTTGGCGATACATTCGTAAAGTCCATCGTGCTCTGTCTTAGCGCCCTTGACTATAAGAACGCACGAGCTGCCATCGAATTCAGTGTAAACGTGGTAGTCTTCCCTGAAGTTTCGTCCATCCTTGAGCCACTCGACCATGGGTCGTGGTGTTCCTCGTACTCTGCATTCCATTCGAGTATCTTTACCCTCAACGACTTCTTGTTCTTGAAGAGGCTCGATGAAGAGAGGGGCAGGTTTTTTGGCTGTAAAAAAATAATATTAATGAAATTTTGGAAGAACCAAATTGCGTGCAATACTTTCTGTTTTTAATTTGTATAAATGGAATCACATTTTAGTCTTATCACAAATAAATTCATTAGTTTTTTATAATGATGATGAGGATAGAAAGGAAGATAAGTAGATTTCCCATTACATAGAATAAAAGTACTAATCTTATACTCACATTCAACTACAACAGTGAAAGATTTTGAAAAGGTTCCAGCAACACTCTTAGCCAAGCACTTAAACACGCCAGTGTCTTCGGCGACAAGTCTGCGAACTGTTAAAATGTATCTGTCCCCAGCTGGAGTAATGTTTATTCGCTCTGTTCTTCGAATGAGGGTTCCATCTTTATACCATTCAACTTCGGGTAGAGGGTTACCTTCGACTGTCGTATGTAGTTGTAGATCATCTCCTTCGTTTAATAACATTGTCCTCTCTGGTGAATCTGAAATAATTTTAGGTGGTACCATTTTCTCAGTGACATCAAGTTTTGCGCTGCACTGCACTCGACCAGCTTCGTTACTTGCCACACACTTGTAAGTACCCAGATCATCAAGGGTGACACGTTTAATAACAAGTTTGTATGTGTTTTTATCTACTGTTCTTATCTGGAAACGTGCATCGCCTCTTATTTTCTTTCCTCCTTTTGTCCATTCTATTGTAGGCTCGGGATTACCAACCACACGGACAACAAATTCAGCTGTTTTCTCCTCCACAGCTGTAGTGTTTTCCATTTTTTTCTTAAATTCAGGTGACACAATCGGTTCTTTGACCACTAACTGAGCCTTCGAGGAAGCAGTACCAACATCGTTTGTTGCAACACAAGTGTATTCTCCGCTGTCGTTGTCTTTGGTTTCCAAGATCGTTAGCTTGCAAACTTCTCCATCATAATACGTTCTAACTTGTGGGCTGGACGTTATCACTTCTCCGTCTTTCGTCCACTCAACGACTGGCTCGGGCTGTCCGCTGACTTTTGCTTCAAACTTTGCAGTGGCACCATGTTCTACTTCCGTTCGTCTAAGCTGTTTGAAGAACTCTGGAGCAAAACCTTTAGGCTTTTTAGCTGTAAAACAAATAAGCAAACTATCATTTACATAACCATAACGAAGTATCTAAGCGTGCGCATTGATTCCCTGCCCAAATAAATCTTGCACAGTCAACGAATGACTCCTAAGTATATTCTGCAGGTTGAGATGTTTTCACTTTACTGTCAGCATGACTTAGGTGGAGCTTTTTACTAGTCTTAAAGATAATAAGGCTAGGTATGCGAAATCAAGCAAAAACGCATTTAGAAAGAAAAAAAAAATTGCGCGCGTACAGGGTTCTTAAAATCTTTAAGTTAACTCACGAGCAACGTCGACGTTAAATATTCTGTATGATGAGCCAGCCTTGCTTCTTGCAACACATTTGTACCATCCAGAATCTTTTGTGGTGACATTGGAAATTTTCAAGATGTTTTTGGTATAGCGAGAACGAATGGTGAGCCGACTGCTTTCCATAGCTAGAAAAGAAAATTCACGCGTTAAACACGATAATAGGTATTAGTATTTAGGCACATTGCAGACCGAAAGCATAATATCTAGCTTCAGAGTAATTCAAAGTTTTCGAGCACAAGCATACCTAAAATGTCGTCCTTATACCACGTGATTTCAGGAGCGGGCCGTCCTCTTACTTCAACATCAAGGCTAACATCATCTCCTTCTCTGAATGACATGGGAGCTTCTTGAGTGCCAACAAACGAAGGAATTATTAGACTCTCCAGCACTTGCAGCTCAGCCTTTGAAGTTGCTTTTCCAGATTCGTTTCTGGCAACACATTGGTAGGTACCTTCGTCTTCCTTAGTGGTACTTGGAATAATAAGCACGAACTCGCCTTCCTCATCACCTCGTTCAATTTGGAATCTTTCTCCGTTTTCAATGAGCTCATCGTTGTAGTACCATTTAACACTGTCCGTCGAACTTTTTACTTTGACAACAAATGTAGTTTCTTCTCCTTCACTAGCTTCAACATCCATCAATCTCAATTTGAAAGAAGGTGGTCTGACACTTGATTCGATGGTTAGATCTGCAGTCGTTGAAACCGACCCTACTTCATTTGTTGCAACGCATCGGTATCTTCCTTCGTCCTTATTTTTAACTTCTAGGAAGTTGACGTAGTTCATGTCTCCTGCAGAGCCTGTTGTTACCCTGTCATCTGTAGCTAAAGGTAAACTGTTCTTAAACCATTCCATTGTTGGGGTTGGATCTCCAGATATACGGCATCGCATTTTCATGGGACTTCCTTCACTGACTAGCGTTGCTTTCAGAGGTGCAACTATTTCTGGTGCTGATTGTCCTGGTGTCCAAACCTTTTTCGCTACAAGAAAATGGTAAAGTCAAATCAATATATAATTAATACATATTCATAAGCAAAAATGGGTAACTTACGTTTCACTGTCAACTCCACGATCTTAGTTGCAGTGCCAGCTTTGTTCTTTGCCACAACTTTGTACGTTCCACTGTCACGCTTTACCAAATTTGTTAAGTTGAGACTGAACCTGTTACCTCTGGAAGAAAGCTCTAATCTCTCTGACACGATAACTGGTAACTCATCCTTGTAGAATGTGACGTTTGGCAATGGTCGGCCACGTAAATAGACGGTAAGATCAAAGTCGCTGCCTTCGAAGTCTGTGATTGGTTCGGCTTCTTCACCAATGAATGATGGCTCGATCATGACCTCAGCAAGCTGAAGTTCTGCTTTTGATATAACTTCTCCAAGTTCATTGGTTGCAACACACTTGTAGAGGCCTTCATCTTCAGCAACTATATCATTAATGGTAAGGGAGAAGTAGCCTCTTCCTTCTTTTTCTGCTATAAACCTTCCTTCGGACTCAATTTGGACGTCGTCTTTGAACCACTCAACCTCTGGTTTAGGAGTACCAAGCACTCGAATACGGAATGTTCCGCTCTCACCAATTACTGACTCGACATTTTGAAGCTTTTCGATGATTCTTGGACGAGATTCCTTGTCGCTCAAGGTAACCTCAGCGGAAGATGATACCGAGCCATGTATGTTCTTGATAGTACACTTGTAAATCCCTTCATCTTCTTGTTTGGCTTCTTTGATTCTGAGCGTGCATACATCTTTTTCGTACTCGGTTGTGGTTCTCCAGTCTATGCGAATTGGTAGGTCATCTTTAAACCATTCAGCTGTCGGTTGTGGCTTTCCATAGATATGACACACCAGCCTTATTGGCTCGCCTTCGATGACATCGGTTGGTTGAAGGCGTTGCAAAAACTGCGGCGGCTCACCTTTCAGCTTGCCACCTTCGGAAAAAATAACAAAAATGTGTCACTACGCTTAAACAACGCTTTTTACGAGTAGGCAAGCTGGTTATTACTAGTTGAGGATTCTAAATAACAGCAAATCTAGATCTTTATTCAGGATACCTATAGCAGTGCCGCTAGTTTTAGAAGTGTTTGAGATGAAAATCATAGGGCAATAAGTAATTTAAAGGAGAGAAGTTTACACACGAGGGTCAGTAATTGACTCAATTAAGTGGTTTCATTAGAGACTTACCTTCAACTTTCACCACAAACGTTCTGGAGGCAGAACCTAATCTGTTTTTAGCTTCGCACTTGTAAGTTCCTGCATCTTCAGGCTTAACACTAGAGAGCTTCAAAAACTGGATGTTGCCACGAGATCGAATGTCAGCTCTAAGGCTTCCATAAGTAGGTATGCCGTCTTTGTACCATGTCACTGAAGGCTGTGGATTACCAACGACGGTTGCCTTAATGGTGGCGTCAGCTTCAGGTGAAAGGACAGTTGGTTCAAATTGTTCAGGTTCCTCAAATCTTGGAGCAAATTGTTTTTGCGCAACATTAAGCTCTCCACGACAAGTGGCCTTTCCTGCTCTGTTAAGTGCGACACACTTGTAGGTTCCTGCATCCTCCATGGTAACATTAGTAATTATGAGTGAATGTGAACCTCTGTCTTCATTGTAGTCAAACTGGTATCGTCCTTCATCAACGATCTTGGTGGTTCCTTGATACCATTCTAGTTTTGGAGCAGGAAAGCCTTTTACTCGTACATCCAAGCGAATTGTTTCGCCTTCTATCACTTCAAGGGGTTTGAGTTTTGTCTTGAATTCGGGCTTTGTAGAAACTCGGATTTCTAGCCTTGCGGATGTGGTAACTTTTCCTAGTTCATTACGAATGACACACTTGTAGTTGCCCATGTCCATGTCGGTTGTTTCTTTGATTGTGAGGGTTACTACACCATCTTGTAACTCTGATTTGACACGCCTTGTTTGTTTTAATGACAGTCCATCTTTAAACCATTCTAACTTCGGTGTTGGTTTTCCAGTAATTACACACTTCAGCTGTGCACTCTCTCCCTCATCGACTTCAACTGATTTCATTTCTTCGATTATTTCTGGGGCATTACCTTCTGGCTTTTTAGCTGAAATTTAAAATAAAACATGTATGTCGTACTTTTAACATATCTCGATTAATAATACCTGAACATAATATTGTCAACATTTACAAAAATAATTATTTCAGATTGAGAGTTATTTGCTGAATAGGCAATGTGCATCGAAGCTCACAAAGCACTCTGGGAAAGTGAGTTCTTTAAAAATGTAACAGAACAACCAAAGGAACTATCAGAAAAAAATTACTCTGTTATTTTGGTCTGCTGAAATCCTTTTATTTCCATAGAAAATGTCGGAGGAAAACTTTTCAGATGAATTTTTAGAGAAGCCAAAAAAGCGTAAGAACTCAATTTCCCATCATGCTTTTTGTGCTATAATTTCGAGCTCATGCACATTGGCTATTGTGCTGAATAAGAAACCTATCGTTATTTAGAAAAAAAGCAAGTAGTACAATAGTTCAAGTACCTTCCACGTTAACTTTGACCGTTGTGGTTGCAATACCTCCTTTGTTACGCGCAACACATTTGTACATTCCACTGTCTCCCACCGTTAACTCAACCATAGTCATCGTAAACTTGCTATCTTTGGAAACAAGTTGTATCTTACTGGTTGACCAAACCAAGCGCTCGTTTCTGTACCATTCAATTTCAGGAGTAGGCTTTCCAGTGACTTCTACATTCAGTTCACAACTGTTCCCTTCGACAAGGTTAAGTGGTCCTTCCAATTCACTAATGAATTCTGGGGCAATCACGTCTTCTTCTAAGTTCAAGTAACCTCTCGAAGAAACTTCCCCAATTTTGTTGGTAGCAGTGCACTTGTACTGCCCACCATCTTCTACTTTCGTGTCTCTAATGATCAGGGTGTAGAATCCCTCTTCCTCTTCAAGAATTGAGAATCTTCCGCCATCTTCGATCTTGATATTTTCATGGAAGAACTCAATTTCAGGAGGTGGGACGCCACTTACACGTACCTGCAACTGAACTTCTTGACCAACCTTTCCTTCTGCATTTGAAAGTTTCTGTTCGAACTTTGGTCTTTTTCCTCTTTGGTTTACCATAAGTGCAGCAGTTGTTGTTGCTGAACCAAATTCGTTTCGCAGTGCACATTTATAGATTCCTTCGTCTTCTAGCTTGGCACCATGTATTGTCAGTGTACATTGTGCACTTGATATGTCAGTACGATACCTAAGGCCATCACTAAGTACTTCTCCATCTCTGCTCCAGATCACATTTGGCTTAGGAGTACCAGAAATCGAACAGACAAACTTTGCATTTTCATCTTCATTCACCTCTAGTGGTTTCATTTTGGTTATGAATCTTGGCGCTTCTCCTTCAGGTTCTGTAGCTATAATTGCAAAATAATATTTACAATTTTGTACTTTTTTGCTAAATGAATAGAATATTGGATGGGTCTTACTTACCTCGTACTTTGACAATAAAGTGCTTGGTGGTCTTTCCAAGCCGATTGGATGCTTCACACCGGTACTTTCCTGCATCTTCGGGTTTGGCACTGAAGACTACAAAAACGTACTCATCACCTCGAACTCTGATATTTCGTCTTGAACCCTCGACTAACATGTTGTTCTCTTTGTACCAAGTTACTTCAGGTTTTGGTTTTCCTGATGGACTGATCGATAGTTTGAGCTCTTCGCCTTCATTGACGACAACTGTAGTTGTTTCTTCATCTCCAGGGAAGGTCGGGATTGTCTGCTTTTCCTTCACGACTAGCTCACCACGACATGTGCTTTTTCCTGCTTCATTTGTAGCAACGCATTTGTACGACGAAGCATCATCAAGTTGGCATCTGCTTATGATTAGAGAATATGTATCGTCATCATCTTCTGCATCGATTATTTCATATCTAGCAATATCTATGATCTTTGTTGATCCTTGATACCATTCGATTTCGGGTTTTGGGTACGATTTTATTCGAACCTCAAGTTGAGCTTCCTCTCCTTCATTGACCTCGATGTTTTTAAGTTTTTCAACGAACTCTGGCCTTGTTGGGATGATAACCTTGAGTTTCGCTGACGTCGGTGCTGAACCAAGGTCATTACGAACCACACACTTGTACTGGCCTGAATCATCTCCTCGAGTTTCTACGAAGATGAGCGACGCTGTGGTCCCATCAAACTCTGATTTCACACGTCTACTATCCTTGACAGGGAGGCCATCTTTAAACCACTCGATGGTTGGTCTAGGCTTTCCACTCACTGTGCACACGAGCTTAGCTGCTTCGCCCTCTGTTACTTCAACTGGTCTGAGTGAGTCGATTATTTCTGGGGCCTCACCTTTTATCTTCTTTCCTATAAAAGAAAGGTTACATAAATGTTGAAAAACTAATTTCCATAAAGTCGGAATGTTAAAACTTAAATTTTCATTAAGAAACAAATTAAGAATAAAACTTTTTTATATCAACTTACGCTGTACTTCCAAGTCGAAAGATCTGCTTGCTTGTCCAGCTGTGTTTTTGGCCACACATCGATACATACCACTGTCATCTCTACTCAGGTCCACAAGTACGAGTGTGTACCGATTGCCTGTTACTTTGAAGTCAATCTTGTTCGTCTTCCTTAAGTTAGTGTTATAATGGTACCACTCGACTTCTGGCATAGGCTTACCAGTCACTTCTACAGTCATCTCTACGCTCTCACCTTCGCTTTTGACGATAGGTTCTTCTGCTGGACCTACAAACTCAGGCCTTACAATCTCTTCATCGACATTTAGTTGCGCTCTAGATTTGACTTCTCCAGTGGAATTGAACGCTATGCATTCGTATTTGCCAGAATCTTCAAGCTTGCAGTCTTCAATTACGAGAGAGTGAACCATGTTCTCTTCGATGATTTTGTATCTTCCTCCATCTCTTATCTTGGTAGATTCTTTCATCCACTCAACTTCAGGAGCTGGTATTCCTGATAATCGGACTTGGAATTTGGCTTCCTCTCCTTCAATTACGTTGATATTCTTTAATTTCTGTTCGAATTTTGGTCGAATTCCCAGCTCATTGACAAGCAACTGGCTCGTTGATGAGGCTGAACCAAGGTCATTTGTCGCAACGATTTTGTAAACACCTTCATCCTCAATTCTAGTTTCTTTAAAGGACAGCGTGCTTGAAGTTCCGTCGAATTCGATTTTAACCCGACTATCGGTTTTCACAGTTACATTATCCTTGGTCCACTTGCAGGTTGGTTGAGGCGTTCCAGATACCTTACAGACGAGCTTGGCAGGACTTTCCTCCGTTACCTCTACACGTTTTGTCATACCCGAGATGGACGGTTCTTCACCTTTTGCTGCAGCAGCTTAAAAAGAAAAGAGAAAAACGATGTTTGAGATAAAGAAAAGTAACGTCTTTCAGTGGAACAAACAAACCAACGTTTATAAACAATTTAAAACATGATGCAGTTTAGATACCTATAACTTGCACTTCATAGGTCCTTGAAGCAGTCCCGACCTCATTCTTGGCTTCACACTTGTAAAGACCAGCATCAGTTGGTTTTGCACGTAAGATAACACAGTTATAAGTGTTACCACGAGATTTGATGTCATAAGCTATGCTATCACGCAGTGGCATTCCGTCCTTGTACCATGTTACTTCGGCTTTAGGCTTGGCTTTAATAATAGCTGTGATGGTAGTTTCATGAGTCTCGCGAACATAGATAGGTTCAGCTTCGCCTTCAAACACAGGTGCAAAGATATTCTCATTGACGACAAGTTCTCCTCGTGATGTGGCTCGCCCAACTTCGTTAGATGCTACACACTTGTAGTTTCCTGAATCTCGCATTTTCACATTAGAGATAACCAGTGTGTAGGTGTCATTCTCTTCATCCTCAATTATTTCATAGTTCCCTTCGTCGTCAATCTTTGTCCCCCCGACAAGCCACTCTACTTCTGGTTTCGGGTAGCACTCAATACCTGCTACGAATCTGGCCTCTTCTCCCTCTTCCACCTCTACTTTCGTAAGTTCTGTAGTGAAGGTTGGCTTGGTGAGCACTTTGATGATCAGTTTCGCAGATGTTGATGTTTCACCAAGATCGTTACGGATTACACATTTGTAGGACCCAGCATCTTCTTCCTTTGCTTGCTTGATCGTTAAGGTGATCGTATCATTCTTGTATTCCGACTTTATACGCCAGCCTTCCTTTACTGGAACGTTATTTTGGAACCACTCAACAGATGGGACTGGTGTACCACTTACTTTGCACTTCAGAACTGCAGTGTCTCCGTTGGAGACCTCGACGGATTTGAGAGGCTCTGTTACTGTTGGTGCAGTACCAAGAGCTGGTGAAAAAGGTGAGATGATATTAAAGTTTTGATTTAATTAGGATTTAAAAAATAAATGGCTTCTTAAACTAGTTAGCAAATAGAAAACTTACGTTTAATATCTGGCAATAGTTCTGGAGCGGCTTCAGTTTCCTCTATCGTCTCTGGAGCAACAACCTCTTCCTCCTGTAGAGCAAGTTTGGCTTTACAGGACACTTCTCCGTCTTCGTTGAAAACGACACATTTGTATCGCCCAATGTCTTCAGGCTGGACGTTTTCTATGGTGAGCTGGAAAAGACCAGTGCTGTCTTCATCATCAATGATTATAAACCTTCCAGAATCCTCAATGATATCTTCGCCTCTGTACCAATCCACCTCGGCTGGTAAGGATACGCGAATCTTAAAATTAGCTTCTTGGCCGATTTTCACTGTAATGTCTCTCAGTTTTTCGAGGATGGTCGGTCCTTCCCCAAGCGGTTTCTCGTTAACAACGACCTCTGTAGTTGTTGAAGTCGAACCAAATTCATTACGTAAAACACACTTGTAGGTACCCTCGTCTTGTGTAGTTGTTTCTTTGATGGTTACAGTACACGATTTTCCGGTTTGTTCGATTACAACACGATCGTCAGGTTTCAGTTTTACACCGTCCTTCAACCACTCGCACGTTGGTTCGGGAGTACCAGTAAAGTCGCAAAACAATATAGCCTCTTCTCCTTCAGTTACTTCCACTGGTGCAAGTCTTGTGGTTAGTACTGGTGCTTCACCTTTTGGCTTTTGCTCTGTAGTAAAGGAAAAAAATTCAAACCAAAGTTTAATATTTTTTCAGTATGAATAACCAGGCACAGTTTTTCAGAAGGATAGTATCCATGGATTCAGTATAAATGACTGATTATTAAACAACTTACCTCCAACTTTTAAGGTGAACGTTTTATAATCAGTCCCGTGCTTGTTCTTTGCTTCACATTTATAGATGCCTGCGTCCTCTGGTTTAGCACGAAGAATCTCAAATGAGTGGCTTTCACCTCGTGTCCTGACTTCAGTATTTAGCGATGTTCTGACTGGTTTCCCGTCTTTATACCACTTGACTTCCGGCTTTGGTCTTCCTTTAACCGTTACTTTGATGTTGACTTCTTGGTTCAGATCCACATATATTGTTTCATCATCACCTCCTGTAATCTCTGGGGCAAACTCTCTTTCCTTGACGGTTAAGTCGCTGCGAGAAGTGCTCTTTCCAGCGTCATTCGAAGCTACGCACTTGTATGCTCCGCTATCGTCAAGTATAGTGCTGTTGATAATGAGTGTATATCTTTCATTATCCTCTTCAAATGTGTATCTCCCAGTGTCAACGATCTTTGTTGTTCCGTGGTACCACTCAACATCTGGTTTCGGAAATCCTTCAATTTCGACATCAAATCGCGCTTTGGAACCCTCTACGACTTCAAGTGGCTGGAGTTTGGTCTTGAAAGATGGTTTTATCGGTACGACAACTTTTACCTTACATGATGAAGAAACTGTGCCATGTTCATTGCTTATTATACACTTGTATTCGCCTGAATCATCTCCGCGTGTTTGCTTCAGTGTCAACGTCGCAACATCATCTTCGAATTTTCCTTTCACTCGATAGCTTTCTCTTACGGGTAAGTTGTTCTTTTCCCACTGCACAGTTGTTGAAGGAGTTCCAGAGACTTTACAAACGAGTACTGCTTCATCTCCTTCCATTACTTCTACAGATTTTAACGGCTCGATGATCTCTGGTTTTAAGGCTGAAAAAGAATTTTTTTGGACATCATTCATACGAGAAGAAATCAGAATTAAACGTCTACTTGTAGGCATATAACTCGATAATATGAATGATATAACGAGAAGACTTGAAACATTTTTACTGAATATTTTAGCAGTAGTTTTAAGTCATAATTACTTTGGAAACAATCGCATTTACTTTGGAAGATGTTAATTAACGAGCATTTACCTTTGAGTGGCGCTGATTCTGTTTCGTCGACGCCCTCTGGAGTTATCCCTTCTTGTATTCGCAGACGAGCAGTGGAGGAAACTTCACCAGACTCATTGAACACGACACACTTGTACGTTCCAATATCTTCTGGATGCACGTCCTCAATCTCAAGTTCAAACAGTCCTTCGTTTTCGTTGTCTACGACGATGAATCTGCCAGAATCTTCCACCAATTCTTCATTTCTAAACCAATCAACTTCGGCAGTGCCAGAAACGCGGATCGAAAACTTAACCTTCTGTCCTAGAACAGCAACTATGTCTTTAAGCTTTTCTACAATGCGAGGTCCAGCGCCCTCTTGTTTTTCGTTCACCAGTACTTCAGTAGAAGTTGTACCTGAACCAAATTCATTTCGAACAGTACATTTGTAATGCCCTTCATCCTCCAGTGTCGATTCTTTGATGGTTATAGTTGATGACGTGTCAGTCACTTTGATTCTGATGCGACCATCAGGCTTAAGTGTCAACCCATCTTTCGACCATTCGCAAGTTGGTCCTGGTTTTCCAGAGAATTCACAGACAAGGACCACATCTTCTCCTTCCGTTATCTCAACTTGTTTCAATTTTGAAGTAATCACAGGAGCTTCACCTTTAGGTTTTTCAGCTGCAAAAATAGCGATAGACAAAATTATTATGCTTACACATTTATTTATTTACCAACATTTAATAAATAGATGAGGAATCTCGACAAGGAATCTCGTAAATCTAATAAATACTGCTGCTCCATTTTACAAAAATTCTTATGGGAAAGGACTTTTATTAATGTGCATATATCTGCACGCTCCGCATAACAAACTAATTTTAATTCAGACAATAATTAGCTGCAAGAATGTGCAAGCAAATCATAAAAGAAGACGTCATTATCCAATGTGTACAATGAATATAGATCATTAGTATTTGATGTATTGGGATTACCTTGAACTCTAACGTCAAATTTCCGAGTATCCTTTCCGATCTTGTTGCTTGCAACGCACTTGTAAGTTCCAGTATCTTCGAGTTTGGAGCTCAAGACGACAAGGGAATGCGAATCCCCTCGTACTTTGATGTCGCGTTTTGCAGTCTCAAAGATTGTTCGTTCGTCTTTGAACCATTCCACATCGGGTTTGGGTTTACCTTTAACAAGCACCTCAATATTCACTTCTTCACCTTCAGTGACAATTATTGGACCTTTATCGTCTGCTTGAATCTCAGGTGCAAACAGTTTCTCCTTGACGTCAAGGTCAGCTCTCGATGTAGATTTGCCCACGTCATTGGCTGCAACGCATTTATAAGAACCTGAATCAGAAAGTTTCAGATCAGTTACAATCAGCGAGTAGCAATTGTCTTCTTCTTCTTCGATGACTTGGAACCTTTGACCATCAACAATAGGAGTGTTTCCGTGGAACCATTCGATTTCTGGTTTTGGCAATCCCTCGACACGCACATCGAAACGTGCTTCTCCACCTTCGACTCCTGAGACTGGTTTCATTTTCAATTTGAAGTCTGGTCTTCTTGGAATTATGACAGTTAGTTTGCTCGTTGATTCTGTTTTCCCAAAGTCATTCTTAACTATGCACTTGTAAACGCCTTTGTCATCTTCCCGAGTCTGCTTTATAGTCAAAGATGCAGTGCCACTTTCAAAGCTGCACTTTACTCTTCGGCTTTCTTTGATACGAATGCCATCTTTCAACCATTCAACAGATGGAGCGGGTTTTCCAGTAACTGTACACTCTAAAGTAGCGTTTTCACCTTCATTGACTTCGACTGGACGCATTTCATCGACGATTTCTGGTGCAGTGCCTTTTTTGCCTAAAGAAGCATTAAAAGAAAAAAGAAAAAGTACTGATTAACTAACATACAAATGCTATCTTTTCTCAAGAGAGCCAGAAGTTAAACTATTTTGCAGGCCGATTAAACAGAATTATTTTGGGGCACAAGAAAAAAAGATATATATAAGGCACACATTTACCATCTGTGTACGCAAATTTTATAGTGCGAATGCATTAGTTTGTGCAAGAGCCCTTGACTTTATAGCCAAAAAAGGAAAGAACAAAAAAAGTACGAAAAAATGTGGTACGTCAACTGTTTTCCTAAGAATACAAGTATTAGTGCTGCTCAAGTACTTACGTTCGACTACAACTTCGATTGTTTGTTCGGCAACTCCTGCCTTGCTTCGAGCAACACATTTGTAAATGCCGCTATCGTCTTGAGTTACATCAACCATAACAAGTGTGAATTTGCTGTCGATGGATTTGATGTTTATTTTCTTGGTTTTTCTTATAGGCTTGTTGTCTTTAAACCACTCGACTTCAGGTAATGGCTTTCCCTTCACTTCTGTCGTGATATCCACAGATTCGCCCTCCGTCACTGTGACTGGACCTCCTTTACTTATGAACTCAGGCGCAACCAGCTCTTCTTCAAGGGTAAGGGAAGCTGTGGTTTCAACTTCTCCTAAGTCGTTAGAGGCCACGCACTTATAAGCTGCAACATCTTCTGGTTCTACTTTGTCGATGACTAGTGAATATAAATTATCTTCTTCCTCGGCGATCACTTGGAACCGGCCACCATCTTTAATCTGTTTACCGTTCTTGAACCATTCGACTTCAGGTTTAGGTGTACCTTGAATTTTGACTTCAAATTTAGCCTTCTTTCCAAGAGCGCAAACCACATCTTTCATTTCTTCTTCAATTTCTGGTTTGGTTCCCTTTTCTTCGACCAGTAGTTCAGCGCTGGTGGATACTTCACCAAATTTATTGGTTGCAACACATTTGTACAAGGCTTCATCGTCCAGGACAGTTCCTTTAATGATAAGGGTACTGGTTTCACCATCATAATCAACTTTTACTCGACGGTCGGTCTTCAATGGCTTATCATCCTTGAACCATTCGATTGTGGGCTCAGGTTTGCCTTTGATCTTACAGACCAGCTTTGTTTCTTGTCCTTCAACTACCTCTACCGGTTTCATCTCTGTTGTTACAGACGGTGCGTCACCTTTCGGGCCTTAAAATAAGATGAACAACATAAAATTAGCAAAAGCGACTCAACTAATGATTACCACGTATCCTAAACAAGAATAAAATACATGTTAGATACAGACAAAAAATACAAATCAGCCACCTTTCGTTTCATGTTTTTGTGACCTTACACATAAAGTCGATGCGAGATGTTTGGCATCTCTCAAACAAACTTTAAAAACATTGAGCCAATTTTTTTTTATTTTAAAATTGCGTGATTTGAATTTTGGTTTGATTTGTTTGACAGAAGCCTAGTCAAAGAAACCATGCAAGCTCTTGGAGTGGTCAAAAAAAACATAAAACGGACTGTATATTAAATGTTAAAAACAATGAATGTGCTTTTAAGACTTCAGTTGATATGTTAGATGAGTGTTGGTTAAAACTAAAAAAAGAATTGGAAAAAAAGAAAAATATAGAGAAATTAGATATTAAGGGTAAGATAAACCAAATGTTAGTATCAGTGAAATGATCAGTCTTGGTTACGGAGAATGGTTAGGGTAGCTGAGTTAGTATTTGTACGCGAGCAAAAACTTGAAATGGCGATTTATTTGAATTCCAACCTTGAACTTTAACTTCGAACGTTTTGGATGCCTTGCCAAGCTTGCTTGTCGCTTCGCACTTGTATGTTCCTGTGTCATCTAGCTTTGCACTGATAATCACGATGTAATGGGTGTTACCACGAGACCGGATGTCCAGTCTAGTTGTGTCTCGGAGGGGTTTGTTATCCTTGTACCACTTCACTTCCGGCTTTGGGTTTCCTTTGATGATTACTTTGATGTTAACTTCGTCACCTTCATTAACAATGATAGGCCCTTCTTGATCTCCCTCGATTTCTGGAGCAAACTGTCGTTCTTTTACAGTCAAGTCAGCACGGGTTGTAGCTTTTCCTGCTTCATTAGTTGCTGTACACTTGTATGTTCCAGAATCATCGCGGTTCACGTCGACTATGATCAGCGTGTACTTGCCGTCATCAGTTTCCTCGAACTGATATCTTCCTTCATCAACAATCTTAGTTGTTCCTTTGTACCACTCTATTTCGGGCTTTGGCTCTCCTTTAAGACGTATTTCAAAGCGTGCTTCGCTTCCTTCAACCACTTCGGTAGGCTTCAATTTCATTGTAAAGTCTGGTTTTATTGGGACTTTCACAGTAAGTTTTGATTTGGAAGACGTTGAGCCAAGATCATTGCGTATGACACATTTATAGTCTCCTTGGTCATTAGCTTGAGTAGACTTGATGGTTAGTTTTGCCACATCATTTGAAATTTCAGCCTTCACTCTCCTGCTTTCTTTAACGCGGACTGCACCTTTGAACCATTCCACCGTTGGCGTTGGCGTCCCAGAGACCTTGCATTCAAGAACAGCGTCATCTCCTTCCGACACTTCAACAGGTTTCAGTGGCTCTAGGATTGAAGGAGCTGCACCCTCAGGCTTTTTAACTAAAAAAGACGAAAAAGATTAAAAAATCATAATCCATTCAAAATTGCTTGAAAAAAAAACCGATTTCAAAAGACTATATTGAAGACAACGACTTTTTGAAGGTCTACAAAACTGTTAACTTACCATTAACAATCACTTCAAAGTTCTTTTCAGCTACTCCTGCAGTACTTCGTGCGACACACTTGTAAGTCCCAGTATCTTTTGTAGTTACTTTCACTATTACAAGTTTAAATTTGTTTCCATCAGTTGTCATCTCTACGTTGCTTGTCTTTTTTACTGGCTTATCATCTTTTAGCCATTCAATTTCTGGTAATGGTTTGCCAGTTACCGCAGCATTCAAGTCAATTGTTTCTCCTTCGGTGACAACGATAGGACCTTCTGGGCCCTTGTCGAACTCAGGGGCTTTCGAATCATCTTCCAAGATAAGATTAGCACTTGTTTCTAGTTCACCCGTTTCGTTGAACACAACACATTTGTAGAGTCCGGCATCTTCAGGTACAATTTCATCAATAACGAGTGAATGAATTCCTTCTCCCTCTTCTTCGTCAATTAAGAGATATCGACCAGCATCTTCGATGGCATTGCCATCTTTCACCCATTCCACTTCAGGCTTGGGCGTACCTTCTACTTTCACATCAAATTTCGCTTCTTTTCCTATTTCCCCTTTGACATCCTTCATCTTGTCTTTGATCACAATGTTCACAGGTTTTTCCACCTCTGGAAGCGCAGCACTTGTATCACTTGGTTTTTCGTTCACCAGAAGCTCAGCACTAGTATCAATAGACCCAAGGTCGTTACGAGCGACACACTTGTACATGGCTTCGTCATCCAAAGTAGTTTTCTTGATCGTTAGCGTACTTTCATTACCGTCATAATCAATCTTTATACGGCTGTCAGGCTTTAACGGCTGGTCGTCTTTAAACCACTCTGTTGTAGGCTTCGGCTCACCAGAAACTTTACAAACAAATTTCACGGTCTCGCCTTCCACTGTTTCAATAGACTTCAACTCTGAGTCAAGCACTGGAGCTTTTCTTTTGTCATCTTTAAGAGTATAAATAAAATATGAATTTGCTCTTGAATTGGGATTTGTAGTGTTTCAGGAAACGAACCGTCAATTTCATTCATTGGGGAGTGCAAATGAGTAGGTGTGATAATGGTGTAATAGTAATGGTATTTTCCTAATATTTGAACTTACCTTGAAACTGCACTTCAAAAATTTTAGACGCCTTGCCAAGTTTACTCGTTGCCTCGCACTTGTACGTTCCCGCATCTTCAGGCTTTGCGCTTAGAATGACGATGTAGTAAGAGTCACCGCGTGACCGGATGTCCAACCTAGTTGTATCGCGGAGGGGTTTGCCATCTTTGTACCATTTAACTTCAGGTTTAGGATTCCCTTTGACAACTACTTTGATGTTGACTTCGTCACCTTTTTTAACAATAATTGGACCTTCTTGATCTCCCTCGATTTCTGGAGCAAACTGCCGTTCCTTTACTGTCAAGTCAGCACGTGTTGTCGCTTTTCCAATCTCGTTAGTTGCTGTACACTTGTATGCTCCAGAATCATCACGGTTGACATTAACTATGATCAATGAGTACTTGCCATCATCAGTTTCCTCGAACTGGTATCTTCCTTCATCAACAATCTTAGTTGTTCCTTTGTACCACTCTACTTCCGGTTTTGGTTCTCCTTTTGTTTGCACAGTAAACCGTGCTTCACCGCCCTCGACTGCTTCAGTTGGTTTCAGCTTCACAGTAAAGTCTGGCCTGACTGGAACACGGATGGTTACCTTTGCCTTTGTAGAAGTAGACCCGACAACATTCTTAATAACGCATGTATATTCGCCTTTATCAGTTCCTCTAGTTTGCTTGATAATCAGTTTGGCAACATTGTCCTTCAATTCTGTTTTAACATTCCGGCTTTCTTTAACTTTGATGTTATCTTTCAGCCATTCAACTGTAGGAGCTGGCTTACCAGAAACTTTGGTCTCTAGCGTTAGTGTTTCTCCCTCCATCACTTCGACAGGCTTAAGTGCTTCTAGAATTTCTGGGGCGGTTTCTTGTGGTTTAGCTGAAAATCAAACATAGAATTAATGATTTAAAGGAAGGAAGGAAGGAAGGAAGGAAAATGAAAGAAGAGGGGGAGGGAGGGATGGAGGGAGGAATAAATATATATATAAATTAACGAATGAATGCTACTTTTTCCCCGCGAAACAGATCTCAAAAGGAAACATCGGTTTGAAATAATATATTATAAGTAGTCGACCAGAATCGGATTAACTTAAAGTAATAATGCAATGTTGCACGGTCAAGGCTAAATCTCTCTTAACATGAGTAAACCCTGACGTACCTTCCACTTCATCTAAAGTAATAGGGGCACTTTGAGCTTCCTCGATAAGGTCAGGTGTTATTCCGTTTTGCTCAAAGTTCAGAGAAGCTTTAGTAGATGTTTCCCCGTTGTCGTTGATGGCTACACATTCGTACTCCCCTGCGTCTTCTGGTTGAACATCGTCAATCACCAAGGAGAACATGCCTGGACCTTCATCATCGACCAAAATAAATCTGCCTTTGTCCTCGATTAATTCATCATCTTTCATCCATTCGATATCGACATTATCAGTTGTTACAACGACATCGAACTTTGCTTCTTGACCAGGGGCAGCAACAACGTCCTTCAGCTTCTGCTTGAAGACCGGCTTCTTGTCTGTCTTTTCTTTCTCTGGCTCTTTTCGCGTGGGAACTGTGTTAATATTCAATAAAGATTTGGTGTGAATTATAAATTCAACCAACTTCAAGGGTCCATTTTTATCATATATGGAGGCAATAACATGGTTATGGTATATAGCATTCTCAAAAGTCCATGGGATGGTTTGAGAACACTACATCCTTTATAAACACATTTACACATTACAATATATAAAATCACACACAACACCAAAACATATGAAAATGACATCCATCCAATACTTACTTCATCTGGTTCAGTCGAGAATAGCTACATTTTTGAACTAAGGAACCAGAAACTTACCTTTTCAAATGGTGATGTGCAGCTATAAAATGGCAGCAAAATCATGAGCTTTGAAATAATCAAATCAAGTTATTGATAGGAAAAAACATATTCATTTGCTAGTTTCCTGTGTGATTGCTAGCACTGGTTGATGCACAAAAGACTTTGCATCATTTACATAAGTCAAAAACACTGCGATGCATCATGGGAACCTATGCTAATAAGGCTGTGAGGGAAGGGGAGAGATCGGGGGTTGCAAAATCATATTGTGTGCCAAAAAGTATTTATGAAGCTGGCCCCTATATTTTTCCAGAAATTTCCAAATCTCATGGTCTTTTTCCAAAACAATAAAACCCCTGTATGCCCATCCCATAAAAAATGAGGAAAAATTATTATGACACATTCTTTTGATCGCATTGCATGGGGAACCGCCAAAAGTAAGAAATTTTATCGCATCAATATCAATAAAAATGCACAGATAAGAATTTGATTTCTTCCTTTATTTTCTACTGTGATAAACTCAACATAATATCTAATTCGGGGTAATTTTCTGAAGATACTTTATTTGGTTAAAAATCCTAATACGAGTAAATAACTGCAGAACTCAACTAAAAATATTTATTTCTCTTACAAATGAAAAGATCACCGAATCAAGAATAACGCTTAGCAAGAGCAAGCATTGAAAAAGCTTAAAAAGCTCATTGATTAAGTTTATTCTGGAATAATTATGAATACTACGGTCGTGAATCCAAATTAACTAAAAAAGAAAGTGCCGTAGTGTCCTTTTTCTTCTGAACAGAAGAGCAATCTTATTGGACAACTGTCTTTCTAATAATCTAATCTAATTTTGATCTTCTACTTTTACGGTCAAAGTCCTAAATGATTTGCCAATGCGGTTTGTTGCTTCACAGACATAAGTTCCGCTGTCTTCAGGCATCAGACCATAGATGTTAAGGTACTGTACCTCTCCACGTGATCTTGTATCTCTTCGTGATGTGTCATACAGAAGCATTCCATCCTTGTACCAAACGACACTCGGATTCGGGTTTCCTTTCACCGTGAATTTTATTGATAAATTGTCGCCTTCATGTGCAACTTTTGAAACCTCTCGTTCCTCTTCCAGAAACTCGGGTGCGAATTGTTTTGCGCTAACATGCAGATCAACGATCGAAGTTGTTTCACCACAGCTGTTCGAAGCTACGCATTCATAAAGGCCTCTGTCATCCTTTTGAATGTTGTAGATAACGAGGGAATGCAAGCCGGTCTTTGCACTATCGAAGATTTGGTATCGTTCGCCTTCCACGATCTTTCTTGTTCCTCGGTACCACTCAACTTTTGGCTGAGGGAATCCAGTGACGGCGAAATCGTACTGAACTTCGTTTCCTTCAAAAGCTTCTACCTTTTTCAACTTCTCGCTTATTTCTGGTTTGGCAAAACATTCTCTTACAGTTAAGCTAGCTGCAGATGTGGCAGACCCGAGTTCGTTTTGAATGACACATTTGTAGACTCCTCTGTCTTCATTGGTGGTGTTTCTTACTAGCAATATCACTACTTTGCCATCAAAGTATGTCCTAATGCGATAATCTCTTGAGACGGGTTTGTCATCTCTAAACCACTGGACAGTTGGTACTGGAACTGCGTGTATCTCGCCAACAAATCTTGTTGTATCATCCTCAATCATTTGCATTGGCTCAAGCTCGACTGTGAAATATGGCTTCACCCACTGATCTTTTGAAACTCGAACTGATGTAAAAATCGAACATATAAAGCATTAGCAGTCGAAATTCATGCGATATATGATTGATAAAATGCCGTGAAGAAGTAAAGAAGCAATGCGGAAAACGTTCAATGAAAGTAGTTGAATGAATTCAGTCGAATGATCAAATGATTTGAACGAACCTGAACGATGAAGTTGGAGGATCTTGTGAACGGCAAAAATCGAGGCGAAAACGAAGAAAACTTGGTGTAAATGATGAAAAATTAATATGAACTAAATGAAATCGTATTTCATGATCGCCAGTAAATGAAGCTTATGGAATGCGAATTACGTCTTCGGTGCTCAGAAATATGGTCGAAAATGAAGGCGACTGCTGGAAAAAAGTTGTAGGAGCGTCCGACAAAAATGCTAGAAAAGTATGAACGAATGCAAATCTGCAGGCATGAAACTGAAAGAGTAGCGAACATAAGAAAATTACTTCAGTGGTGCTGAAAAATGGGCGAATGTGAAGACAACCGCCGCAAAAAAGTATCCTGTAATACAATGAGAAAATAAGCGAAAACTGAACGATATTACGTAAGATTCGTGCAGAATGTAAGAACAACATAAACTGTACTTTCAATTTATGAATATTTTGTGCACTCATCATTGACATTTCCTAAATACCTGATATTCTCACGTCGTATGATTTTACAGCTTTTCCAAGACTGTTGATAGCCTCGCATCTGTACATACCCGAGTCTTCCACTTGAGCATTTTTGATCACAAAGTAATGCGCATCGCCACGCGAAATGATTTCATAATCTCTCGATTCCGCCAGGAGTTGTTCTTCCTTGTACCACCTGATGGTCGCACTTGGATTGGCTTTTACTAGACCAATTATTTCTACTTTGTGGCTCTCGGAAGCCACTACAGGTTCAGTTCCTTCGCCATCGATGAAATATGGTGCATATTGTCTTTTTTCGCCAGTTACTTCGAGGTAGCCCAGGAATGTTGTCTTGCCAGCTTTGTTTGAAGCCACACATTTATATATACCTCTGTCATCAGAATTAACATCCGATATAATCAGCGTGTACACTCCTTCGGTAAGTGTTATACGGTATTTTCCTCTGTCGCGCAGCTTAATATTGTCTTTGTACCAAACAACTTGATCTGGTTTGCCAGTTTCTTTAAAGCGAACGTCAAATCGTGCCTCGTCACCCAGGAAAGCTACGACCTCTTTGGATTTTTCCACCAGAAGAGGTCTTGACATCTTTTTGGAAACACGAAGTTCTGCACTACTGACTGAGGTACCAAGGTCGTTACGTGCAGAAAATGTGTACGCTCCGCCATCATCTAAAGTTGCTCCCTTGATGACTAAGATATGCACTTCGCCAAACGATTCAACAGAGATGCGACGATCGAATTTCAATGGTATGTCGTTTTTCAGCCACTGTATTGATGGTCTGGGCTTGCCAGAACTTCTGCAAATGAGCATGACATCTTCGCCTTCTGTGACATCAAGTGGTGATAAATGGGTACGAATCGATGGAGCTTCATCTTGTGATTTGGACGCTGCAACAGAAAAGCAGACAAGGCATTAAGTCAAAATGTTTTGTGGCTGTAGAAATTGTTTGTTGTATAACCTCGTCGACATTTGATTGGAATAAATCACTGACAGAATACTTATGAGAGAACACAGCTCACCTTTAACTTTAACGTCAAACGTCTTGGACAGGGAACCCAACTCATTTACAACTTCACATCTGTAGACTCCAGAATCGCCTGGCAACGATGACGGATTAAAAAGTATTTGGTTATCATCACGAGACAGGAAACGAATCTTTCTCGTCTCACTTAACCTCTCATCATCTTTGTACCATTTAACAATTGGCTTGGGATAAGCTTTGACTGGTAAGACAATATTCAGTTCTTCTTCTTGGTAGACAACTATTTGACTTTCATCAATTTCATAGGGGCAATATGGAGCAAATTCAATTTGCTTAACTGTCAGTTCTGTTCGGCAAGTCGATGTCCCAGCTTGATTACTGGCTACACATTTATACGATCCTTCGTCATCCTTTTCTAGGTTCTTTATCAGAAGTGAATAACTACCAGTTTCTGGTGAACTGTCTATCTGGTATCGTCCCCCGTGTTTGATTTTAATTGATCCCTTATACCAATCAACCTGCGGCTGCGGTAAACCTTTGGTGTGGGTTTCCAAGCTGACATCACATCCTACCGTAGCTACGGTAGGACCAATTTTCTCCAAGACAGGCCTGGTTATGACTTTCGCGCCATCGACAGCGACCGTACCGGCTGTAACAAGAAGAAAAAATCACCTTATTTAGTTGAGAGACCTTCATCCATAACTATTATCATCTTTTCTAGTCACTATGTCCTCATGCAAAAATTAAAACTGTTACATACTAACAAAGCAACTTTAGTTACATACCTTGAACGTCCAGAATACAACTTCTAAAGCACTTGCCAAGACGACTTCTAGCTTCGCATAAGTAAGTTCCACTATCTTCCGGTGTCAGTCCAAAGATGTTGATGTAATGGACATTTCCACGATACCGCATATCAACGCGGGTAGTGTCGTACAGGAGGATACCATCTTTATACCACGTGACATCCGGTCTTGGATACCCTAATACTGTGAAACTGATATGACCAAGTCCACCAACTCGAGCAACTTTGGTGTAGTCTCCTTCCTCTTCGATGAAATCTGGCCCGAACTGATGTTCATTTACAGTCAATATCAACAGACTTCCTGCTTGTCCATGCTCGTTTGTTGCAATGCACTTGTACGTACCAGTATCGTCAAGTTTTAAGTCTTTAATTACGAGAGCATACGAGTCTCCGTCCTCAATACTTTGATACCTGTCTTCCATTACAAGTTTCGTCTTTTCCCGGTACCATTCAACTTCTGGTCGAGGATACCCTGTAATTTGAACTTCAAGCCTCGTTTCGGTTCCTTCTATAGCTTCAGTTTCTTTCATTTTAGCTAATATATGCGGCTTGGAGGACGCTCGGTTTACAATCAAACGCGCACTTGTGCTGGCAGATCCTAGGTCGTTGGTTAGGACACATTTGTAAACACCGTCATCACTAAGCGATACTCGCTGTAACAAGAGTTTTACGAATTTTCCGTCATAGTACGTCCTTACATTGTAGTCACTTTCGATAGGTCTATCATTCTTGAACCAGCGGATTATAGGTACCGGAATGCCAGTAGCTTCGACAACCAACTTTGCAGTTTCGCCTTCTGTGATGTTAGTATCCTGGAGTTCAGATGAGATGGATGGTACTGTCCACAATTCTCTTGGTGCAAGAGCTATAAAAGTAAAGGGGAAAATGTAATTAGAGAGAATATAAATAAAAAATAAAATGCAGGTATCAATGTGATGGGAAAATCCAGAGACGATAGATAGATATATACCTTTTACATCCAGGTCGAACGTTCTGAAGGACGTCCCCTCACTATTCTCCGCCACACACTTGTAAGCACCTGAGTCTGTAGTTGAGGCGTTTGTGATGACATAGTAATAAATATTTCCACGTGACCGGATCTCAATTCTTTCATTTTCTATCATTTCTTTTCCATCCTTGAACCATGTCACATCAGCATCGGGCTTACTTCGGATGATTGCGCTCATGCTGACAACTTGTCCTTCTCGGCATAACACCCTTTCGGGTCCTTCTCCTTCAGGGAAGATGGGCGCATAGTCCTTTTCTTGTATGGAAAGCTGGCAACGTGTTGTTATCCTGCCCAAATCATTACTTGCAACTGCCATGTATGCTCCTAAATCATCACGTTCGACGTTCCTTATTACGAGCGAGTGAACTCCATTCTCTTCAGTTATTAAGTAACGTCCTTTAGAGAACAGTCTATCGGTATCGTGATACCACCAAACTTTTGGCGATGGTACACCTTGCACGATAAACTCAAATCTTGCCTGTCCACCAACGATTGTTGCAACGTCCTTCAATCTCTTTTCAAAGGAAGGCCGCACACGTTTTTTGTTTACTGTCAAGTCTGCAGTGCAGGTTGTATAGCCAGCTCTATTTCGTACAACACATTTGTAGATTCCTTGGTCTTGTAGTTGCGTGTTTTTAATAGCAAGGGTGCAGATTTGACCATCGAAAAATGGCATCACACGAGAATCCATCAAAACAGGCTCATCGTTTCTAAACCATTCGACTGAAGGTGATGGTTTTGCCGACACAGCACATATGAGTTCAATGCCATCTCCTTCTGTAACTTCTTTGTTAGCCATCTTACTTATGATAATTGGTGTCCTCGCACTTGTCTCAGCATCTGGAAAGTAACGACAAATTTGCTGTTAGTAAGAGCATTAACACATAAAAAAGGTACCATGCAAGGCAAGGATACGAAGGGTTATCAGGAATTCGAAACAGACTCCATGCGATCTAAGAAACTCTACATTTCATAAGTATGAAAAATATATTCCAAGAAAGATTAAAAATTAAGTATACCTGTTATTTGAACATCGAAGGTTTGGAATGATGTTCCGAGGTCTGTTGTTGCCTCACACTTAAACAATCCAGTGTCATTTAACTCTGTTGCTGGAATGACTAAATAGTGGCTGTCACCAAATGACCGCATGTTAATTCTTCTAGTTTCGTCCAATCGTATACCATCTTTGTACCATGATATATCGGGTAATGGCTTGGCTTTACATGTTACACGGAGTTTCAGTTCTTCTCCTTCACTAACTGTAACAGGACCTCGGTAATCCTGTTCAGAGAACGTAGGAGCAAATTTCTTATCTCTTACTACGAGCTCTGCCCGAGAGGTAGCATCCCCAGCGATGTTTGAGGCGACACACTTGTATGAACCTGTATCGTCAAGCTGTACATCACTAATAATAAGCGAATACAGCCCTTCGTCTTCCATTTTGGTAATCTGGTACCTCCCTCCACTTCGGATTTTTGTTTTTCCTCTGTACCATTCCACTACTGGTCGTGGATAGCATTTCATGCGAACATCAAACTGCACTTTCCAGCCCTCTACTGCTTCAATATTCTTTAACTTTTGAACTGCTTTTGGTTTTGTCACTTTTTCTTCATCTGCATCACCAGGGGCGGCACCTATAAACACAAGGATATACTTTTTAAACGGGCATGAAAAGACATAAACTCGCAATTTGCACTATTCATAATAAATCTTTAAAGCAGAGACAATTTATTTTACATTAAACTTATTTTCCAACTAGATTTTACCGAACAATTTACCTTTGACATATAGTATGCAACTTCTGAATGCAGTCCCTATGCGACTGCGTGCTTCACAGACATACGTCCCAGCATCTTCCGGCGTCAAATTGAAGATGTTAACATACTGGAGGTCGCCACGTGACCTGATGTCAACTCGGGTAGTGTCGTACAACAATATTCCATCTTTGTACCAAACCACATGTGGTCTTGGATTTCCATTCAGGGTAAAACTGATATTCACAAATCCTCCTTGCCTTCCGGTTTTTGTCCACTCGCCCTCTTCCTCAGAAAAGTGGGGACCAAATAGTTTTTCCTTTACGGTCAAATCAAGAACTGATCCAGTTGAGCCGTGGTCATTGGTAGCAATGCATTTGTAAGGACCAGTGTCTGATTGCTTGAGGTCAATTATACTGAGAGTATACAGGTCACCTCTGATGCTAGTGCGATAACGCTCGCTATCAGTGATCTTTGTTTTTCCGAGGTACCACTCAACGCTCGGTTTCGGGTAGCCCGTCACCTGAACTTCTAGTTTCGCTTCTCCAGTTTCAAAGGCCTCAACATCTTTAATCTTTTCCACTATTTCAGGAAAGCCTGACTTTCTTTCAACATCTAGAGAAGCGCTTGTAAAAGCAGAACCAGCATCACTAGAAACAGAACACTTGTACATGCCTCTGTCACTCTGACTTGTGTCGCGTAGCACTAGCATGGCGACCGTGCCGTCAAAATATGTTGTCACCCGTTTATCGGTAGAGACTGGCACCTCGTCCTTGAACCACTGAACTACAGGAACTGGCACACCCTTCACTTTTAGCACCAACTTAGTTTCCCCACCTTCAGTGACTTTCAAAGGTTTTAAATTTGTTTCAAATGTTGGTGGTTCCCATTTATGAGCTGGTACAGGGGCTGTAAAAACAAGGTGAACATAAGGTAAATAAAAATACTTAATTTGAGATATTCCTATACGATCCATAGCTATTAGTAAATATGAGAAAACTGATTAAAAACTAATAAGCAGGGGTATAAAAAAGAGAGAGAAAAATCCTATTTTAACAGAATTATAAGAACTAAATATAAAAATGTGAGTATTTCTTACCTTTTACATTGAGGTCGAATAGTCTGAAAGATCTCCCAAGGCTGTTATAAGCTTCGCATTTGTAGGTATCAGCATCTTGAGGAGTGACTCTGTAAATCACAAAAGTGTGCGTGTCTCCACGGGATTTCATTCCCATCCTTCTACTATCATACAACAAAGAACCACTCTTATACCAAGTAATGTCTGGTTTAGGATACCCACGGACTGTCACAACCATGTTCGTTTCTTGTCCTTCCTGGACAATCACTGGTTTGGGTGACTCCTCTTCATCAAACTCGGGTGCAAATTCTCTTTTCCTGACATTTAACATTGCTCGAGACGAAGACGATCCTACTTCATTAGTTGCCACACACTTGTATGACACAGCATCATCGAGAACTGCGTTGTTTATGGTCAGACAGTATCGTCCCTCTTCATCTAGCTCTAAAATATGGTACTTGGGACTTTCAGTTATTTTTGTAGCCCCTTTGTACCACACTACTTTAGGATTTGGATGTCCTTTGATCGATACGACAAAGCGAGCCTGCTGTCCCTCCACAACATCAATATCCGCCAATTTTCGCTTCCATGTTGGTCTTGTGTTCATCAAATTTACAATAAGCATGGCACTACTTGAAGATTTTCCAGCGTCGTTGGTCGCAAAACACTCGTAATTTCCTTCATCGTGGAGTTTACTTCCCACAATTTTTAACGAGCATTCGGTTCCATCGTAGTCAACTCTCATTCGATTGTCAAAATGAACAGGACTACCGTCCTTATACCAAGCTATTGTGGGTTTCGGCTTGCCAGAAACGTGACAAGTGAGGCTGGTATAGTCACCTTCAACGACGGATAGTGGTTTTAATTCCTTAGCAAAGATGGGGATTTCTGTTTCGGGCGCTAAGTAACAGAAAAGAAAAGAGCATAATTAAGAATGAGAAAAAGTTAAAAGAAAAGAAAAAAGATAAATACTTTCTGTTTCTATGTACATACTTTAAATGATCCAAAGATTTAATCACATTAATTTGTTTACCTTCTACTTTGAAGTCGAATGTCCTGAACGCTGTTCCATGGGGATTTGAAGCTTCACATTTGTACGTTCCTGAGTCTTCCGCCCTTGCTTCACGAATGCTAAGATGATATGAATCATCCCTTGATCTTATGTCAATTCGTCTTGTGTCAAAGAGAGGTACATCATTTTTGTACCAAGTTACAAACGGAGGCGGGCTACCAAGAATTGTGAAGCTTTTGATTATTTGTCTGCCTTTCTTGAATATGATTGGTTCTTGATCCAAGTCTTCAACAAATCTAGGTCTGAACTCTTTCTCCTTGATGCGCAAGTCGCATCGTATCGGTATTTCTCGCCCTTCAGTAAACACTATACATTTATAGATTCCAGCATCATTTAAGTTTACGTTATCTATGGTCAATGAGTATGTACCATACTTCTCGTCAAAAGAGAATTCGTGTCGTCCTGTGCTTTCGATTTTGTCTTTACCCTTGTACCACTCCACGACAGGTTTCTCAAAATTTTTGAAGGACAAATCAATGTGAGCTTTGCCACCTTCAACTGCATTAAAGACTAGAGTTTCAGCCCAGTTTAGTCTAGTTATGTCATAGAAGGTTGGGACTGTCTCGTCTGTAAAGAAAAGTAACAACTAACATTAGATAAGAGTACTATCAAGCATTGCCAACTACGATCGTCAATAATGGTGTAAAATCCTGGTTACATGATTATTCGAGCAAAAAAATATGTAACTTACCATGGATTTTTATAGTACAGCTTCTAAAACTACTTCCCAAACGGCTATGAGCTTCACACACGTAGGTACCCGTGTCTTCCGAGGTCACGTCGAATATATTTAGATACTGAATATCGCCACGTGACCTCATATCCATTTTTGTTGTGTCGTACAACAGCATACCATCTCTATACCATGTCACAATTGGTCTGGGATTGCCTCTTAAGGTGAAAGTGACATTCACAAATCCACCTTTCCTCACTATCTTTGACCATACACCATCTTCTTCGAGAAACTGTGGAGCAAACAATCTCTCCTTGACCGTGAGATCTAACAGTGCAGTCGCTTTCCCAAACTCATTCGTAGCGATGCATTTGAACAAGCCACAATCATCAAGTTGAAGCGTTGAGATGCTTAGTGAATACAGACCAATGTCAGCGTTCGATGTGATCGAGTACCTTCCTTCGCTTTCAATCTTATTGCTTTCACGGTACCATTCTATCTGCGGTAATGGTTCTCCTCTTATCCTTAAGTCAAATCTCGCTTCACTACCTTCAAAGGCGACAACTGCTTTAGGTCGTTCAAGTATTTCTGGCCCCGCTAGTTTCTTGTTAACAATAACTTCCGCGGAAGAAGATGCAGAGCCGCATTCATTTGTAAGGACACACTTGTACAAACCCTTATCAGATAATCTAGATTCTAAGAATATAATTCTGCAAACTCTGCCATCAAACTCGGTTTTTTTAAAGCGGCTGGGGGGTAAAGGTTCGTTGTCTTTGAACCATTCAACAGTGGGCGTAGGAGTGCCAGCTACCTTACAACTCAGTATGGCTGAATCAGTCTCTTCAGTCACCAGAGGTACAAGCTGAGATATGAATGTTGGCGCTTCCCATTTTTCCTTTGGTACTGTTGATAAAAAACGTAAACGATACGTTAAAAAAAGTAAAATTCAAATTTAGGACTTTGATTCAAATCCCATAAAACGACAAAAATAAACACAACATGCTTAAGTACCTCGAACATGAACGCCAAAGGTTCTGGTCGCTTTTCCAAGCACGTTAGTTGCTTCGCACATATAGTTTCCTCCATCTTCTCCTTTAGCAGAATAAATACCAACACTACTTGATCCACCTCGTGATCGTACATCGATTCGTCGAGTATCTCGCAAAATTTCTCCATCTTTGTACCACGTGATGTCAGGCTGTGGATTTCCACGTACTGTCACACGCAAATTTGCGTCTTTCCCTTCTGCAACGAATAAGGTGTCTGTAGGCTCGTCACCTACGAATTCGGGAGCATGTTGGACGTCTTTTACTTCAAGGCATGCTGATGAAGTTGCTTTTCCTGCCTTATTGGATGCAACACACTTAATTATTCCTACGTCGTCGAAACGAATATCACTTATGACGAGAGAATACAAATTGCCACTTTGCAGCATACGATATCTCTTTCCATGACCATCGATTATCTTTATTCCATCTCTGTACCACTTTATATCAGGTTTTGGATAACCAGAGAACCTCACATCAAAGCGCGCCTCACCACGTTCAAAAGCACAAACATCTCGCAAGGCTTCTTCCACCTTAGGCTTCTTAGTTTCTTCAGAAATAACAACTTCGGCTCTGCTCGACGCCCTCCCGTGTTCATTACTAACGACACATTTGTAGTCTCCGGCGTCCTCTAGTTCTGCTGCGGCAAGTGTAAGGGAACAGTTTTGTCCGTCAAATTCTGATTTAATACGATGGCTAATGTCCAAAGGCAATTCATTTTTAAACCACTGAATAGTTGGTTGAGGAGATCCAGTAACCTTACACGTGAGCCTTATCTCTTCGCCCTTTCCAACCACGATAGGCCTCAATCCACTGATGAAAACGGGAGCTCTTTTTTGAACTAAACAAAACAAAACAGAAAAACATATATAAATAAATTATTGTTTATGGGATGAGTAGACTGGTGAAAAAATAGTAAAGCAAAGTTTAAAATGTTGTTCTATCAGTGGAAAATCCGCACCTTTTGTGCCTCTCACCCATACCCAATTCGCTAAATATTGCATTGTCATGAAACGTGGCGTCTATTTCATAGAAAAAAACAAAGGTGTAAAGAAAATTGGACCAACCTTCAACGCTGAGATCCAAATAGCACGATGATGTTCCATGTCTGTTGGACGCTTCACATTTATACTTTCCAGTGTCGCCACTAGAAACTTTGTAAATAACAATGCTATATGTATCTCCTCTGGATCTAAAATCGACCTTGTTAGATTCCTCCAGTTCGATTCCATTCTTGTACCACACGACATTGGGCTTTGGCAGACCTCTTATTTTAAACCCGACATTTAGCTCTCTGTTTTCAGGAATGACAAGTGTTTTATCCTTGTCGTCAAAGACTGGTGCATATTCCTTCTCAGTTACGTATAGTTCTGCACGCGTGGTCGACTTTCCAGCATCATTAGATGCAACACATTTATAAGACCCTTCATCGTTCCTTCGCAAGTCACGTATGACCAATCCATATCTTTGCCTTTCTGTATCTTCGATTATTCTAAACCTTCCTCCTTCGAATATTTCAGTTGATCCAGAGAACCATTCGACTTTCGGAGACCCACTGATTTTAGTCTCAAACGTTACTTCACTAGATTCACTTGCTTCGATGTCTCTCAGCTTCTCTAGTATCTGTGGTCTTTTTGTCCCTCTCCTAACGACCACGTCAGAAGAACTTGATGAAGTACCTGCGCTGTTTGTTGCAACTACTTTATAAAGACCAAGATCTTCAGGTGTTGCATTTGAGAGAGTAAATCTGGCGTATTTTCCGTCGAAGGAAGTAAAGAGTCGTGGGCTTGGTCGTACAGATCGTCCATTTATGAACCATTCAAGAGTTGGGTTAGGAGTTCCTGAAATTTTACAAGACAGCTTAACACTATCTCTTTCTTCGATTTCAACACGAGATTGCAAAGGAGAGATAAATCTTGGTGCTTCATCCTTGGGTTTCTTAACTGAAAAATAAGATAAAAAGTCGTTAAACAAACATTCGATAGGCAAATCTGGAAGTAACAAGTAACAAGCTAAAATAGAAGTAAAATATCAGAGAAAAAAGGAAACTCCCTTACTTCTCACTTGTACATCAAACTCTCTGTAGGCTGTCCCAAGCCTATTTCTAGCCAAACATTTGTATGTGGCGCTGTCATTAATATCGGATTTGTGGATGACTAGACTGTGAGAGTCACCCAATGGGAGTAGCTCCACTCTACGTGTTCCTGCGAATGTGGTTTCGTTTTTGTACCACGTCACGTCCGGTTTAGGGTTTCCTTTAACCCTTAGAGTCACGTCCAGTTTCTCATCTTCTTCAACAATTAGGGGCTCTTCAAACTCATCTCCCTCAAAGACTGGAGCAAATTGCTTCTCTTTTACCATAAGATCTGCTCGCAAACTTATTTTACCTGCTTCGTTGGTTGCAGTGCATTTGTACGGACCAGATTCATCCCGCGTCACTTTAGATATAACTAGAGAGTAAGTTTGATCTTCCTCATTTTCTTCGATTTTGAATTTTCTATTCTCTCTAAGCTTTGTTGTGCCTTGATACCATTCGACTTTTGCTCTAGGAGTACTTGACAGCTTCACTTCAAACCTTGCTACGCTATTTTCAAACGCTTCGATATCTCTCAGTGGCTCAAGTACTTCAGGTTTCTCGCTTCTTTTAACGACAGTAAGATCCGCTGAACACGATTCTTTTCCCAAATCATTTTTAGCAACGCATTTGTATGTTCCCTTGTCAGCTAAAGTTAACTCTTTGATACTGATTGAGCAAGCTTGTCCATCAAAGCTCTCTGTGATACGACGGTCTGGTCTTATTCTGATGCCGTCTTTGAACCATTCAATGTTAGGCTCAGGTTTCCCAGAGACATAACACACAAGTTTGCATTTATCTCCCACAAAACCACGGACAGAGTCGAACTTGCTCGTGAATGAGGGAGCGCGTCCTTTCCGTATTGCAGCTATAAAATGAATAAAGAAAAAAGGAAGTTTAGCATAGAAGAACATCGATATAAACACGCGACTTTCAAGATCAAGGGCAATAACAGGGTCATCATTAACCATAGCAATACCTTCAACTTTGACACTGAATTGCCTACTTGCTGTTCCAAGCTCATTACTGGCTTCACATCTGTATTGCCCTGTGTCTTCTGGAGAAGCACTATTGAGGATGAAATAACAGCTGTCTCCACCACGTCGAATCGAGAACTTTTTGGAATCTTTAAGCACTTTTTTATCTTTAAACCACTGCACATCAGGTGTTGGATTGCCCCTCACCTTGAAGCGAACATTAACGTCTTGATTTTCAAGGACAGGAATGGTTTTTTCCCGGTCTTCTTCATCAAATTCAGGTGCAAACTGTCTTGGATGCACATCAAGAGAAGCTCGAGCCATTACTTTTCCTGCTTCGTTAGAAGCAACACATCTATACGAGCCAGCATCGTTATCTTTGACACCAGTAATCCTTAGAGAATACAGATCGCCTGATCGTAACATCTTGAACCTATTTCGATCTGATAGTTTGGTAGATCCATGAAACCACTCAACTATTGGTCTCGGTATTCCATCAATTCTCATATCAAATCGAGCTTCTCCACCTTCAAAGGCCTCAATATCTTTCATCGACTCGATGATTACGGGCTCTGAGCTCCTTTTAAGTACGACCATATCAGCAGAGCTTGAAGCTGAGCCAGCTTCATTGTTGATAACACATTTATATTTTCCATCGTCATCTAAAGAAGCTTCTTTGAAACGCAAAGATGCGACGATACCATCAAAGGCTGAAGTGACGCGACGATCAAGCTTTACGGCCTCACCATTCTTAAACCACTCAACAGTTGGTTCTGGTGTCCCAGACACTTTACAGATAAGTCGATGTTGAGAACCTTCCTTTGTTTCTGATGGTTTTAATTCACTAATAAACGATGGGGCTTCTCTTAGCGGCTTGGAAACTAAAATGTAAAAAGAATCAACATAAGGCTCACTCAAAACAACAACAAACAAACAATCTAGCAAGTGGCAAAAAATAATAATAAACAATGCGTTCGAACCTTTAACTTGGACATCAAATGTTTTTGTTGACTTTCCGGCCTTGTTTCTTGCTTCACACGTGTAGGATCCTGCGTCTAGATCTGTAGCTTTGTAAATAACTAGACTGCACACATTATCTCGAGAGCTCAAGTCTATTCTTCTAGTTGATGTTAACAGAACGCCATCTTTATACCACGTTATTTCAGGCCTTGGCTTGCCTTTTACCTTCAAGTCGACTTTCACTTCTTCATTTTCTTTAACTACTACTGATTCAACTTCTCCTACGAATTCGGGTGCAATCTGTTCCTCACTGACATTCAAGTCAGCACGTTGAGTGACTTTTCCTCCATCGTTAGTTGCTACAAATTTATAAGGCCCTGCGTCGTCAAGTCCAAGATCAGTGATTTTCAAAGAATATTGCTGTTCTTTATCTGATTCTCTAAGACGAAACCTTCCTCCGTCGAAAATTCTATTTGGTCCTCGGTACCATTGGACCTCGGCTTTAGGAGAACTAGCTATCTTCACGCTGAATTCTGCATCTCCTTTTTCAAAGCCATCAACGTCGTCGAGCTTTTCTAAAACAACAGGCTTTAGAACCTTCTTCTTTACAACCATGTCAGCACTGGATGAAACCGTGCCGTGCTCATTAGTCACAACACACTTGTATGTCCCTGAGTCTTTTGGAGATACTTCTAGAAAAGCCAATTTAGCCACGCGCCCATCGTAGCTTGATGTTACACGACCGTCCATTGTCACAGGTACATCGTTTCTCATCCATTCGACCTTTGGTTTGGGCGTACCTGTGACTTTACAACTGAAGTCGTACTCTTCACCTTCTGTTAATTCAACAGGTCGTAACTTGCTTACAAATGATGGCGTTTCTCCCTTCGGTCTTGCCGCTGCAATAAGAAAAGGGCTCCTTGATTAAACGGTCATAAATAATTTTGAATATCAACATACACATTTCTACGTACCTTTAACTTTCACATCAAGGATCTTAGTCGTAGTTCCCAGGTCATTCGTGCCAACACACTTGTAAGTTCCTGAGTCATCTGGAAGGACTCTTCGAATATATATATCATAGTGATTACCAATAGGTTTGAGTTCGATTCTGCTTGTTTCACGCAGAGGTTTACCATTCTTATACCAAGAGACTTCAGGCTTCGGGTTACCTCTTATCGTTGCCCTCTCGTTAAGTTCTTCACCCTCCTCCAATTCGATAACTTTTGTCGTGTCCTTGTCTTCAAATTCTGGAGCAAACTGCTTCTCGTTGACCTCAAGTTTCGCACGACAATCAATCTTTCCGACCTCGTTAGAAGCAACGCATTTATAGATTCCTGAATCAGGTTTCTGTAAATCCTTAATCTCGAGTGAATAGAGCTGATTCTCTTTGGATTCGGTAATCTTATACTTATTTCCATGTTCGATCTTTTCTGAGTCATGGTACCATTCGACGCTGGGAGTAGGGTAACCCTTCAATTTGATGTCAAATCGTGCCTCGGTATTTTCTAACCCCTTGACATCTTTTGGCCTGCTGATTATCTCAGGCTCATATTTTCTTTTCTCAACAACCATGTCAGCAGAGCTTGACACCGAACCAAGGTCGTTGGTTACCACACATTTATAGGAACCCCTGTCACTCAGTGACACGTCTTTCAGTTGCAAGGTTATAGTTTGTCCATCAAATCGTGGTTTTATACGGTAATCAGACTTCAGTACTTGGCCATCCTTGAACCACTGGACACTAGGTTCAGGCTTCGCAGAAACGTTACATTCTATTTTGCAGTCGTCACCCTCGATAGCTTTAATAGGTGACAGCTCGCTGGTAAATGAAGGAGCTCGGCCTACCGGCTTATCAACTGAAATAACAAGGGGAAAAAACGTGTGAATCGCTAGAACACCGAATTGTGGGCTAAGTACCACCCAGCAAAATATTACCAAATCAGTGAAGTATTCAGATGTTTCATATATAGTAATTAAACATACCTTCGACTTCGATATTGAATGTTTTGAAGGAGGTTCCAAGCTTGTTCTTAGCTTCACATTTGTAAGTTCCAGAATTATCTCGAGTCGTTTTAGGGATATATAGTTTATACGAATCACCATGTGTTGGGAATTGCATCTTTCTACTTTCAAATAATATAATTCCATCTTTGTACCAAGTTACTTCAGCTTTCGGTTTGGCTTTGATCTTGAATCCTACGTTAATTGGTTCCCCTTCTTTGACTTTTTGATTTTCAACTTCGTCTGCAAATTCTGGAACAAACTGTTTCTCTTTCACTACTAGTTCAGCACGGTTGGAACTTTTCCCGGCATCGTTAGACGCTATGCATTTGTATGATCCAGCATCGTCACGCTTGAGGTACTTTACAAACAGCGAAAAAACTGGACCATCGGTTTGAGTTTCGTATTTTTCATCGTCAGCAAGCTTTTTGGTTCCATGGAACCATTCAACTTCAGGAGTAGGATAACCTGACAAATTTATGTCAAATCGAGCCTCCCCTTCCTCGAATGCCTCGACATTCTCCATCTTCTCTTCAGCCTCAGGCTTTATACTTTTTCTAGCTACACTGACATCAGCAACACTTGAAACTGAACCGAAATCGTTTTTAACGACGCACTTGTATGTACCACGGTCATCTAGAGTCACATTAGACAGGACTAATGTGCTTGTCCTTCCATCAAACAACGGTTTTACCCGCCAGTCCAGTTGCAATGGCTTGTTGTCTTTAAACCATTCAATAGTTGGTTCTGGTTTTGCTGATATTTTACAAACAAGTTTTGCATCTTCCCCTTCGGAAGTCTTAACAGGAAGCATATCACTTGTAAATTTGGGAGCCTCCCCTTTAGGTTTTGGCACTGAAAATTAAAATAACAAAACATTTATTAATTTCTTATTCAACGTAAAACGATTTAAAAAAATGTAATGTTCCTTGTTACCTTCTACTTCAACCTTGAATGTTCTCGACGCTGTACCCACTTCATTCTTCGCTTCACATTTATAGGTTCCAGCGTCGTCGGGAGTGATTCTTGGAATATTAAGATTGTAGGTATTTTTATCCGAAGAAAGTTTCGACATTCTTGACTCTCTTATGCGATTGCCATCTTTAAACCAAGTCACCTCAGGTTTAGGCTTACCCGTGATTTTCAGATCAACCTTAAACTCTTCCTTCTCTTTAACTAAGAATGGCGTCTTGAAACCAGGCCCTTCAAATTCAGGCTGGAATTTCTTTTCCTCTATCACGAGTTTTGACTGCACTTCTGTTTCGCCAGCTTCATTTGAAGCAACGCATTTATAAAATCCTGCGTCATCAATATTTGCATCTTTAATGGTAAGCGTATATGTTTGATCTTTCTCTGATTTGGTGATAACAAATTTGTCATTGCTCTTAATTTCGTTCTTACGACGGTACCATTGTACCCTAGGGACAGGGTAACCTGATATTTTCACTTCAAAACAAGCGTTTTCGCCTTCAATTACATTTACGTCCTTCATTTTTTCGACTACTTCTGGTATCCTGCTTCTCTTTTGAACAACAACATCCGCACTACTTGAAACGGAGCCAAAATCATTCTTCAAAACACACTTGTACGTTCCGGAATCACCAAGATTGAGCTTAGTAAATGCTAGGGTACTCTTTTCACCATCAAAGCTTGATTTTACACGATCGTCCAGTGGAATCTCTCTTCCGTTCTTCAGCCATGTTATCGTTGGTTCAGGCACTCCTGACACCTTACAGGTGAGTTTGTACCATTCGTCTTCCACTGCTACACCAGGGCTTAATTCACTTATAAAAGATGGGGCTTTGCCTTTTGGTTTTGTGGCTAAAGGCAAAACAAATAAATTTCATGTTAGTTTTCGCATTACATTTGCAGCAAGACAGTAGCAAATATTACTTCTATGAACGCAAGATATGCAAGGCATGTATTTTCTTTACCTTGAACTTGGACATCAAATGTCATAAACGATGTCCCTAGCTTGTTTTTAGCTTCACATTTATAGGTCCCTGAGTCATCTCGAGTCGCCTTAGCAATGTAAAAGTTACAAGAATCTCCACGAGTCGTAAGCATAAGGTTTTTGGTTTCAAACAACCGGTTTCCATCTTTGTACCAAGTCACCTCGGCACTAGGTTTAGCTTTGATCTTAAATCCAATGTCAACGTGATCTCCTTCTTTTACTGTTTGGTTATCAACCTCGTCGAATTCGGGAACAAACAGCTTCTCCTGGACTTTTAACTCGGCGCGACTAGCACTCTTCCCTGCGTCATTAGACGCTACACATTTATACGAACCAGCGTCTTCACGCTTGAGGTTCTTTACCAACAATGAATAGACTTTATCATCGGTTTGAGTGATTTTGTACTTTTGACTGTCAGTGAGCTTTTTGGTTCCATGGAACCATTCAACTTCAGGAGTAGGATAACCTGACAATTTTATGTCAAATCGAGCCTCTCCTTCCTCGAATGCCTCGACATTCTCCATCTTCTCTTCAGCCTCAGGCTTTATACTTTTTCTAGCTACACTGACATTAGCACTACTGGTAACTGAACCGAAATTGTTTTTAACGACGCACTTGTATGTACCACTGTCCTCTAGATTTACATTAGACAGGACTAATGTACTGTTCCTTCCATCATAGAACGGCTTTACACGTCTGTCGGGTTTTAATAGCTTATCGTCTTTAAACCATTCTACAGTTGGTTCTGGTAGTCCAGAAACTTTGCAAACCAGTTTAACTTCTTCGCCAGTGGTTGCATTAATTGGACGGAGTTCACTTGTAAATGTTGGAGCTTCTCCTTTTGGTTTTGGCACTGAAGAAATTAATTGAGAAACTATAATTTATCTTTACCATCCATATTATACTTTTATTAATTATTAATTGATAAACTAATTATCACTAATACATTCGGCCTTAACGTACTGTGATACACTTACCTTCCACTTCGACATCAAATGTTCTAGAAGCTGTACCAACATCATTTTTTGCCTCGCATTTATAGGTCCCGGCATCCTCTGGGCTAACCTTAGGAATGTTGAGATTGTAAGAATCTTTATCTGAAGAAAGTTTTAGGTTTCTGGATTCACGTAACCGAATGCCATCTTTAAACCACGTCACTTGAGGTTTTGGTTTTCCCTTGATATCCAGATTAACACTTAATCTTTCATTTTCCTTGAGGACAAATGGCGCCTCATAATCTGGTCCCTCAAACTCTGGCTTCACCTTTTTCTCATTTACCGAGAGTTTAGCTTGCACTGGTGTACCACCAGCTTCATTAGACGCAACGCATTTGTAAACACCAGCGTCGTCGACATTCACGTCCTTGATTTTCAAAACGTAAGTCTGATCGTCGTCTGATTTTGTGATTGCAAACTTTCCTTCACTTTTGATTTTGTTCTTGCCCCGATACCACTGTACATCAGGTGTTGGATAACCTGTTACTTTGACTTCAAAGTGAGCATTATCGCCCTCAGTTAATTCAGCGTCTTTCATTTTTGCAATTATTTCTGGCTTCTTGCTTTTCCTTTTCACGACAACTTCTGCACTACTTACAACAGAGCCTAAATCATTTTTCACAACACATTTATACTTCCCAGTATCGTCAAGTGTCAAGTTCTTAAATATCAAGGACGTTACTTGACCATCAAAGCTAAATTTCACACGATCGTCCAATGGAACCTCTACGTCGTTCTTCAGCCATGTGACTGTTGGTTCAGGCACTCCCGACACCTTACAGGTGAGTTTGTACCTTTCGTCCTCTACTGCTACCCCGGGACTCAACTCACTTATAAAGGTAGGGGCTTCGCCTACTGGTTTGTCAGCTTTATATGAAAAAGAAAATTAAGATCAGAGTATCGTAATGACCCATCTATTTTTGTAAATTTCTTCGAATTGTAATTTATCTAAATCTTCGAAATGATAAAGAGTTTAGAGGAAAAAACACGGTAGAAATGAGGGGGTCCGATTTTGACGATCAAAATCAAAATTAAAACAAAATTTGTATTACCTTCCACATGGACATTAAATGTCTTGAACGATGAACCAAGTTTGTTTTTGGCTTCACATTTATACGTTCCAGAATCATCAGGTTTTGCCTTTGCAATGTAAAGACTGCAAGAATCCCCACGAGTTGAGAGCATAAGCTTTTTGGTTTCAAAGAGTGGAACACCATCTTTGTACCAAGTCACCTCGGCTTTTGGTTTAGCTTTGATCTTAAATCCTACGTCAATCTGATCCCCTTCTTTTAGTGTTTGATCATCAACCTCGTCTACAAATTCTGGAACAAACTGCTTCTCCTTTAGGGTCAATTCAGCACGCATGATGGTTTTTCCTGCCTCATTAGTAGCTACGCATTTGTATGAACCGGCATCTTCACGCTTGAGGTTCTTTACCAACAACGAATAGACTTTATCATCGGTTTGAGTGATTTTATGCTTTTCGTTGCCAGTGAGCTTTTTGGTTCCTTGGAACCATTCAACTTCAGGAGTAGGATAACCTGACAACTTTATGTCAAATCGAGCCTCTCCTTCCTCGAATGCCTCGACATTCTCCATCTTCTCTTCAGCCTCAGGCTTTATACTTTTTCTAGCTACACTGACATCAGCACTGCTAGTAACTGAGCCGAAATCATTTTTAGCAACGCACTTATAAGTTCCAGTATCATCCAAAGATGCATTAGACAGTACCAGTGTGCTGACACGTCCATCATAGGTTGGTATCATTCGTCTATCAGTTTTTAGTGGCTCGTCGTTTTTGAACCATTCTACAGTTGGTTGAGGTTTTCCGGCCACCTTACAAACGAGCTGCACTTCCTCTCCCTCGGTAGCTTTGGCAGGTGACATCTTACTTGTGAATGCTGGAGCTTCTCCTTTTGGTTTAGGAACTAAATGAAAAAACAAAAGAAATTTATCAGAAAAAGATCATGAAGTTTAAGGTAAACAAAAACCTTACTGAAATCTAACCCAAATTACGACTAACTGATATCAAGAGGTTTTATGGTGAAGCTTCTTACCTTCCACTTCTACCTTGAATGTTCTAGAAGCTGTACCAGAATCGTTCTTTGCCTCACATTTATAGGTCCCCGCATTCTCTGTGGTAACCTTCGGAATGTCCAGACTGTAAGTGTCTTTATCTGAGGATAGCTTCAATTTTCTCGATTCATATAAACGATTTCCATCTTTGTACCATAATACTTCTGGTTTTGGTTTACCCTTGATCTTCAGATCAATATTCAATCCCTCATTTTCTTTGACCACCAGTGGTTCCTTATATTCATCTCCTTCAAACTCTGGTTTCACCTTTTTCTCTTTGACCGAAAGTTTCGCTTGCACTGGTGTGTCACCAGCATCATTTGAAGCAACGCATTTGTAAACACCAGCATCGTCGGTGTTCACATCCTTGATATGCAATGTGTATGTTTGATCGTCATCTGATTGCGAGATATCAAACCTTCCTTCACTTTTGATTTTGTTCTTGCCGCGATACCACTGTACATCAGGAGTTGGATAACCAGTCAACTTGACTTCAAAGTGAGCATCACCGCCCTCAGTTAATTCAGAATCGTTCATTTTCGCAATTATCTCGGGCTTTTTACTTCTCTTTTTTACAACAACCTCAGCAGTACTTGTGGCAGAACCTAAATCATTTTTGATTTCGCATTTGTATTTCCCGGTATCATCGGTAGACAAATCCCTGATCGTAAGGGAGCCAACTTGACCATCAAAACTCGATTTCACACGTTTATCAAATTTGATTTCTTTGTCGTTCTTAAACCATGTAATTGTGGGTTCTGGTTTTCCGGAAACTTTAATTGAAAGTTTAAGTTCTTCATCTTCCTTTGCCACTGTTCGGGTTAATTCGCTTGTAAAAGAAGGCTTCTTCCCTTTAGGTTTAGGAACTGCAAATAAAGCGAAAGAAAGAAAAATTAATTGAAGTTTGGTTAGCGTCCAAAGCATTGGCATCCTATGTAATAATTGGATTTGCAAATTAATAATATTAAACAGGAAGTGCTTCCTTAGGACTTGTTCAAACGCCTAACATACATGCACGTTGTTGGCCAAAAACATCCAACATCTTGAGAAAGTTTATAACCAATATTGGCTTTTGTTGGAAGTTGTGGGACTAAGTTTCAACCTTTGCAAACTTATTCTTAACATTTATTTTATATTGCATTCTTACCTTCAACATTAAGGTCGAACGTTCTGGACGAAGTCCCAGCCACGTTCTTAGCTTCACATTTGTAAGTCCCCGAGTCAGCAGGTTTAGCATTCTTGATTTTCAATTTGTACTCATCGCCAACGGTTCTTAGTTCCAGGTTTGCAGTCGAAGATATGGGTTTGTTATTTTTGTACCATTTTATTTCTGGCTTTGGTTTTCCTTTGATTTTCACGTTCATGTTGGCTTCGTCTCCTTCTTCGATAATCGTTGGTTCTGTCAGTTGCTTCCCCTCGAATTCTGGTGCTATTGGCTTTTCTTTTACATCCAAATTTGCCTGCTCTACCGTCTTTCCCGCGTCATTTAATGCAACGCATTTATACACCCCAGCATCATCATCGACGACCTTCTCAATAATTAACGAATACTTCTGATCTTTATCTGATTTAATGACTTTGAATCTCCCGCCATCGGTAATCTTAACCTTTCCATGATACCAAACAACATCTGGGATTGGTTCAGCCTTTATTTTTACATCAAATCGTGCATTTTCACCTTCAACAGCCTTTGTATCCGCCATCTTTTCTATTACCTCGGCCTTGAAGCTTTTTTTGGTGACGACGACGTTCGCAGAGGTGGATGTAGAACCAGAATCATTACTAATGACACATTTATACTCTCCTGCATCGTTTGGCGTAATTTGTTTAACCGATAGCTTGCTAACCTGTCCCTCAAGAGAGGATTTAATTCGTTTGTCAGTCTTCAAAGGCTTGTTATCCTTGAGCCATTTAATGTCAGTGACAGGTAGTTCGGCCACTTTGCAAGTCAATGTAAACGCGTCACCTTCCTTAGCCTCGACGGGTTTCAATTTCTCTGTAATCACTGGCGGTTCTTTTGGCTTTGGTACTGGAATAAATGAAATAATCTAACGTTAGTTTCATAAGCTATAAATTGGTGTTCAACAAGGAGACCCAGAGCCTTAAATAATTTGAGCGTTATTGCGCAATACTATGCTTTCCCTATAACAGCTATTACTAAGTTAATAGTATCGTAGATTTATTTCAATTGTTAAGTATGATTTACCTTCAACTTTAAGGTCGAACGTTCTAAACGAGGTTCCAGCCTCGTTCTTAAGTTCACACTTGTATGTTCCAGAATCAGCAGGTGTGGCACTTTTGATCTTCAGTTTGCATTCATCTCCAACGGTTCTTGGTTCCAGGTTTGCAGTAGACGTCAAGGGTTTGTTATTTTTGTACCATTTTATTTCTGGCTTTGGTTTTCCTTTGATCTTCACGTTCATGTTGGCTTCATCTCCTTCTTTGATAACTATTGGCTCTGTAAGTTGCTTCCCTTCGAATTCTGGTGCTATTGGTTTTTCTTTTACATCCAAATTTGCCTGCTCTACGGTCTTTCCCGCTTCATTTAATGCAACGCATTTATACGCACCAGTGTCATCCGCCGTCACCTTCTCAATAATTAGCGAGTACTTCTGATCTTTATCTGATTTAATGACTTTGAATCTCCCGCCATCGGTTATCTTATCCTTTCCATGATACCAAACAACATCTGGGATTGGTTCAGCCTTCATTTTTACATCAAATCGTACTTTTTCACCTTCCACAGCTTTTGTATCCGCCATCTTTTCTATTACCTCGGCCTTGAATTTCGATTTAGCGACAACGACGTTGGCAGAGGTGGATGTAGAACCAAAATCATTACTAATGACACACTTGTACTCTCCTGTATCGTTTGGTGTTGTTTGCTTAACCGTTAGCTTGCTAACCTGCTTGTCGACACTTTTTTGGATGCGATTATCAGTTTTCAATGGTTTGTCATCTTTCAGCCACGTGATGTCAGTGACAGGTATATCGCCTACTTTGCAAGTCAATGAAAAATCTTTTCCTTCTTTAGCATCCACTGGTTTCAATTTCTCTGTAATCACTGGCGGTTCTCTTGGCTTTGGTACTACAAGATAAAGATACTTATATTATTATAATATCCATAAGGTTCATAATGTTACAGGAATACATCTGTACAATATCGAGTAACATGTTTTCAATAGCATGAACAAGTTCAAGTTTTTAACAGTCCGCTGAAAAAAGCCTCAAAAGGTATCCTCCTTTAAGAGTACCGGGATACAGTTTGTTTGACATCGAGTTAGAGCATATTCGCCCTTGCCCTCAACTTGTTGCAATAAGTTAATGAATTGTACGTTATTGGCATTACCTTCAATATTGACTTCAAAGGTCTTGAATGATGTTCCAAGCTCATTGGTAGCTTTACATGTATATGTTCCTGAATCTTCTGGGGTAGCTGCCTTAATTACAACAGTGTATTTACTGTCAACTTCTTTAAGCTGAATGTTGCGTGTTTGGCGCAATTGGTCATCGTTTTTCAGCCAGGTAATTTGTGGCTTAGGCTCGCTCTTAATTGTTGTTGTCAGTGTAACATCTTGTCCCTTCTCAGCAACGATGGATTCGCTTTCTTTTTCTTCTTCTTCGAATATAGGCGCCATTTTAGGTTTCTTGATCACTGGCTTTGGCTGAGGTGGAACGGCTTCAGGCTTTGGGACCACAACTTTTTCTGCAGGCTTAGCCGGAGCAACTTTAAATTCAACTTCTTCCTTTCGCTCAGTCTTGACCGTTGTCACTTCAGTTAAAGAGGGTTTGGGCTTCGGTGCTTCCTCTTTTGGCAGAGGAGCGACTTTGAATTCAACTGCTTCCTTTAACTTGGGTTCAGTTTTGATGGTGATCACTTCTGTTTTTTCGGTAACAACCGGTTTTGGCTTTGGTGCTTCTTCTTTCGGAAGAGGAGCAACTTTAAATTCTACTTCTTCCATTCCCTTGGGTTTGGTCTTCACAGTTTCGAAAGTGGTCACCTCTATCTTCTCGGTAACAGTCGGTTTTGGCTTTGGTGGTTCTTCTTTTGGACGAGAAGCAACTTTGAATTCAACTTCTTCCATTACCTTGGGTTTGGTTTTCACAGTTTCGAAGGTGGTCACCTCTATCTTCTCGGTAACAGTCGGTTTTGGCTTTGGTGGTTCTTCTTTTGGACGAGAAGCAACCTTAAATTCTACTTCTTCCATGACCTTGGGTTTGGTCTTCGCAGTTTCGAAGGTGGTCACCTCTATCTTCTCGGTAACAGTCGGTTTTGGCTTTGGTGTTTCTTCTTTTGGACGAGAAGCAACCTTAAATTCTACTTCTTCCATTACCTTGGGTTTGGTCTTCACAGTTTCGAATGTTGTCACCTCTATCTTCTCAGTAACAGTCGGTTTTGGCTTTGGTGGTTCTTCTTTTGGACGAGAAGCAACTTTAAATTCTACTTCTTCCATGACCTTGGGTTTGGTCTTCGCAGTTTCGAAGGTGGTCACCTCTATCTTCTCGGTAACAGTCGGTTTTGGCTTTGGTGGTTCTTCTTTTGGACGAGAAGCAACTTTAAATTCTACTTCTTCCATGACCTTGGGCTTGGTCTTCGCAGTTTCGAATGTTTTCACCTCTATTTTTTCGGTAACAGTCGGTTTTGGCTTTGGTGGTTCTTCTTTTGGACGAGAAGCAACTTTGAATTCTACTTCTTCCATGACCTTGGGTTTGGTCTTCGCAGTTTCGAAGGTGGTCACCTCTATCTTCTCGGTAACAGTCGGTTTTGGCTTTGGTGGTTCTTCTTTTGGACGAGAAGCAACTTTAAATTCTACTTCTTCCATTACCTTGGGTTTAGTCTTCACAGTTTCGAAGGTGGTCACCTCTATCTTCTCGGTAACAGTCGGTTTTGGCTTGGGTGGTTCTTCTTTCGGAAGAGGAGCAACTTTAAATTCTACTTCTTCCATTCCCTTGGGTTTGGTCTTCACAGTTTCGAAGGTGGTCACCTCTATCTTCTCAGTAACAGTCGGTTTTGGCTTGGGTGGTTCTTCTTTCGGAAGAGGAGCAACTTTAAATTCTACTTCTTCCATGACCTTGGGTTTGGTCTTCACAGTTTCGAAGGTGGTCACCTCTATCTTCTCGGTAACAGTCGGTTTTGGCTTGGGTGGTTCTTCTTTCGGAAGAGGAGCAACTTTAAATTCTACTTCTTCCATTCCCTTGGGTTTGGTCTTCACAGTTTCGAAGGTGGTCACCTCTATCTTCTCGGTAACAGTCGGTTTTGGCTTTGGTGGTTCTTCTTTTGGACGAGAAGCAACCTTAAATTCTACTTCTTCCATCACCTTGGGTTTGGTTTTCACAGTTTCGAAGGTGGTCACCTCTATCTTCTCGGTAACAGTCGGTTTTGGCTTTGGTGGTTCTTCTTTTGGCAGAGTGGCAACTTTAAATTCCACTTTTTCCATGATTTTAGGTTGAGTTTTGGTAGTAGTCACCTCTACCTTTTCAGTTATAGTTGGTTTTGGCTTCGCTGGCTCCGCCTTCGGTTGAGGAACAACCTTGAATTCAACTTCTTCCATTTTCTTGGTCTTTGTTGTAATGGTGTCTTTAGACGTCACTGTCACTGCAGGCTGAGGAGCTTCGGCTTTCATCGTAGAAGTTAAGGTAACTTCTTGATCTAGTTTAGCAGTAATAGGCACCGTCATTTCTTCAAACTTTATTGCAATTTCTGGTTCTTTTACAACAAGCTTGGATTGAAGTGTCCTTTTTCCAGCCTCATTAGAAGCCACACACTTGTAGATACCTGAATCACTTGGAATTAGACCACTTATTATCAAAGTGAAGATACCGTCCTTTTCAATAATTTTGAATTTTCCTCCGTCGGTGATTTTGACATTATTTCTGAACCATTCAACGGTAGGTTTCGGATGACCACCCAATTGCAAGTCAAACCTGGCATCACCGCCCTGAACCCCCTCTGCTTGTTTAAACTCTCCAATTACCTCTGGTTTCACAATCTTTTCCTTGATAACCACAGTAGTTGTTGTCGAAGCTTCGCCTAGTTCGTTCTTAGCTACGCATACATATGTTCCCTGGTCCTGGGGAGTGGGCTTACGAATTGTCAATGTAGAAAATCTGCCATCGTAGTCTACAGTAATTCTATTACTTGTCTTGATGGGAACTTTGTCTTTAAACCACTTGATTGTTGGCTGGGGTTTTACGGACACTTCGCAAACAAGTTTAATATCTTCGCCGTCTGGTGTTTCGACGCGTTCGGATTTGGTTTTAATAGTTGGTGGTTCGCCTTTTGGTTCTTCAGCTAAATATAGAGAGACAAAAGACAGAATTAGATTTTTGTCATATTCATAAAGTCATGTTTCCCATTTAGGGAAAAGAGAAATTATTTTTGAAGTCACTACTGAGCACCGTATATAATTTTATAACAACACTGAACAACAATTGGTGGATCAATATACAGCCTTACCTTTCACAGTAATATTGAATGGCTTGCATATCGATGTACCAAGATCGGTTATTGCTTCACAAGTGTAAATACCAGTGTCCTCAGCTGAGACCACTTTAATAATCAGGATGTATGTATCTTTACGTCTTTGAAAGAACAACTTGCTTGTTTCAAAGATGCGTTTTCCATCCTTGTACCAATTGACTTCGGGGTTGCCTTCGATCGTAAAGCTCAGAGTTGTTTGCTGACCAGTAGAACACGTGACTGGGGCAATATCTTCAGGTTTGAACTTGAATTCCTTTTCCAAGATTTCAACCTTCTTCTCTTTAACTCCCAAGTAAGATCGCAGAGTGGTTTTTCCTGCTTCATTAGAAGCAATACAGGTGTACGTCCCCGAGTCCTTTCGAGTTAAGTCACTGATAATCAGTGAATACAGATTGTCCTTCTCTACCTGGGTTATTTTATAACGTCCACCATCTTTTATTTGTTGCTCACCCCGAAACCATTCCACGACAGGTCGGGGATCTCCAGTGAATCGTACATCGAACCTTGCTTGTCCTCCCTCAACTGCCTCAGTGTCCATGATCCGTCCCATCAATTCGGGTCTTATGCATCGTTTCTTGACTATCAATTTGGTTTTACTCTGAGCTGAACCAAACTCATTTCGTACATCACATATGTAAATGCCTTGATCATCAAGTCTGGTCCTATCTATTTCAAGCGTGCTGAACTGACCGTCATAATCATCGAAAAACCGATCATCGTCATCAATGGGTTTACCATTTTTCAGCCACACAACTGTAGGACGAGGTTCCACAGAGACTTTACAAACAAGCTTAATGCTCTCTCCCTCTGTTACCGTGACGGGACCTATTTCAGTTGTTGGGAAAACAGGTGCTTCGCCACGAAGTTCGGCAGCTGAGAGTTAAAAAGAGCGCTTTTTGTTAAAACGCTAGGCAAAATTAAGAAGGAAAAAGAGAAAAAAAGTAAATGAATGAAAAATATATATATAACATCTCCTCCTGTGAGGAGGGCGGGGCCTACATGATGATTGGAAAACTTCACTGAGATCAACAAATGTAACAAATACTGTAAATGTATAAAAACGGCCACAGTAGAACATAAATTCCGCTTCTAGTAAGAGTGCAAGTGAAATGCTAATGACTGCCTTAGTAATGTCGAAAATTTCGAGTTGACTCAAAAAACATAAAAATCAATATGATCTGTCATACCTTCAACTTTGATATCAAAAGTCCTGAAGGATATACCATGTTTATTTCTTGCTTCGCACTTATAAGTACCAGAATGATCCACGGAGGCTTTGTTGATAACAAGAAAGTAAGAGTCACCACGTGACTGGATGCTCACTCCTCCGAATCCATACAAGGCTTTGCCATCTTTATACCAAGTCACCATGGGCTGAGGATAACCTCGAATGGTCATTACTAAATTTATCTCATCACCCTCGCGGAAAACCAGGGTATCCTGAACGTCCCTTTGCTCAAAGGCTGGTGAGATTTGTTTTTCAATGACTTGGAGAATTGCCTGAGAAAATGCTTTCCCAGCACTGTTGGTTGCAATGCACTGGTAGGTACCATAATCTTCCTCAGTTACATCTGATATTGTTAAGAAATACTGGTCTTCGCCTGCTTCCGACATTTTATACCTTCCTCCTTCCCAAAGTTTGTTTAGACCATGATACCATTCGATCTTAGGCTTCTCGTAACCTGTTATGTTCACTTGAAATCTAGCTTCTTCTCCCTTGGTTATTACTACGTTATTTAGCCATTTGGTTACATGTGGTTTGATGGTTTTTCTATGGATGTCTAAATTAGCGCTGCTTTCTGCTGAGCCATACTTGTTGCTCACCGTGCACTTATATATGCCTTGGTCATCAAGAGTGGACTTTTTGATAACCAGTGTACAAAGGCCATCATGAAAATGTATTTTTCCTCGGCGGTTTGATATGATCCTTTTTTCATCCTTAAACCATTCAATGACCAAATCAGGAGACCCTGCTACTCTGCATGCTAATTTGATATCGTTACCCTCAGTGATAACAAGAGGCTTCAACTGTTTGATAAAAGAAGGAGGTTCTTTGCGTTCTATAGCTGTGGATAAAATTAGAACAGCAGTTTTTGGGGATATGAAAAATCTGTTGACAGGTAAAAAGGAAATTATTTGAAGGAAAGCCTTCAATAATGGTCACCAAAATGATCATTAATTCGCCTTTTACCAGTATCCCTTTAGCGGCGTTCGGTTGGGTACTAACCTAAAAATGTCTCTTTTTCTTGATGGCGGTAATAAAAAATCAGGAATCATGCTAGCTTAACTGTGGTTCTTAATTAATGTTACAAAATGCGAAATTAAAACTGGGACCATCCTCTTTTTTCGAAAATTATCTCATCTAAACAGTAGAAAACACAGGTGAGATTTCAGGTCAGTAGTGAAAACAAGACAGGAGATGTTTCCAGAAGTTGTTTATAGATCGAGACCGATATTCCAATGAAATATAATCCTGTGAAACATATCTAAAACGGAGTAAAACGCCACTGAAAAAGAAAATTTGAAATCCATACCTTCAACTTTGATAACAAAGTCGCTGACGGTAGTTCCAAGTTTAGTGGTGGACTCACATCGATAATGACCAGCATCACGTTGAGAGGCCTCCAGAAGGGTGAGATAATAACGCCTGCCTTCGGACCATAGTTTCCGCGCATTAGATCCAAATATCGGAGCACCATTTTGAAACCAGTTGACGGTGTCTGGGACATATTTGCCTTGGACTTTGATGCTCATGTCTACCTCTTGACCCTCCTGGACAACGATAGGTTCTTTGATATTCAAATCAAAAAATAAGTTAAAGAAAATATTGGGATGAAGTGACTGAAGAAAACGAGGTGATGTTCTGAAGAAGTACCGTGACAAAACTTGAATGAGATGGTCTGCAAACGGCGTGTCTCGAAAATTTTGAATCGAAATGACATGTGAAAATGCTTGTGCCATCGATGTCTTCTGGATGAAATGATAAAACGCAATTCGCACGAAAACGATAAATGTTATAAACAAAAGCCATAAAGAATCAAGAATAAAAAGATTTCGTGCCATGTAGTTCTACCAAGTATGAAATGACAGATTGTTGATGCCGACCACACTCCCTGTTGCACGAATAAAAGATGAAAAGTGCGCGAAGTTACTCGGATGAAGAATGTTTGGATAGGTCAACATTAATTCCAACAGTGCCATGAAATGCCATGAATTTGAAGATATAACGTGTCAAAACTTGAATGTGGTGTCACGATCAATTGTGAAACGTGAAGAGCAACTTGTCATTTATCAAAAGAAGAAAACTGTTAGGAACTAATGGTCAATAAATGATTACATCTTTTCAAATCGATAACTATTCAAACGACTACATTATTTTATTGCAACTACTGGCTAAGCTCAAACCAAATTCCCTTAAAATTTTTGGTCTAAATATTAAAATATCAATATTACTCAGTTTTTAGCAAAGCTAGAGTATTACAAAAATAATTGATAATAAATAATTATTCTTACAGTTTTATCATCCAGCTTTGAAAACATTTGTTTTCACAAAACTACACACAACAGGCAGCAGGGCTTTGTGAAACATGTTCGTTAAATTTAAAACGGTCGTGTTGTTTATTAAAACAATTTTAATAAATTATAAATAATAAGTAACAAATTATAGATAACAAATAATAAATAATATATAATGAATAATAAATAGTACATATACTTCTGTATTCCTGGAAATAAATATACGTATATATATTCCTGGAAAAAAAACTGCCTGTATTGCAAGAAATGGATGATTGATTGTCATTGAATAATGATACGAACAAAAGTAAAATTGATGACATAAGAATTCTTACCTCTGATGATGACCCCTTTGTACGAAGATGCTTTGTGATGGCGTCCCAAATGATCGAGGTTTTGTACAAGCTTAGTATTTATATGCACAACAATGACATGACCACCGACAAACATGATAAGTTTACTAAAATCCCTCCAGTAACCATGATAAATGTATCAACAACGTTATATATCACGGCAATTACGTCACCAATACCACACGTACAAGACAAATGAAGGTACGAATGAACAATAACGAGTCAATACCACAAAGACAAGTAAAACAATGTAATAAAGAAATAGAGTAGTCGAGCCAAAAAATAGATGCCAAATATGTTCTTCCTTCCGATAATTCGTTAAAAATCCGCATGGTAAATTTGTAACATAATTTAGTCTATTTTTGAAATAAAACTTGTTTTGGTTTAGCAAGTATAAATTCAAATGTACTAAAGAAAGAGGCGACTACTCTGGTAAAACAAAACAAAAATGGCAAAATATATATCACTAATAAACATGTACCTTCTTCCACAGGTGTCACTTGTTTTACAACCTCCACTTTCATCACATTAAGTTCAGCCTTAGTTGTTACTTCCCCGACTTCGTTGAAGACAACACACTGATAGACGCCAGCATCTTCAGGTTTAACTTCGTCGATGGTCAGCTGAAACACTCCACTGTCTACCTCCTCTGTAATCACGAATCGACCTTTGTCTTCTATGACTTTGTCTCCTTTCAACCATTCGGCTTCTGGTTTTGGTGATCCTGTTGCTACAACTTTGAACGTTGCCTTCTCGCCGATATCCACTTTTACGTCTTTGATTTTCTCTTTGATGGTAGGCGTTTCTCCTTTTTCGTTTACAAGCACCTCAGCAGAGGTGAAAACCGATCCTAAGTTATTGGTAGCCACGCATTTATACTCTCCCTCATCGTCCAGTGTTGACTCTTTGATCTTCAGAGTACTGGTCTTTCCATCGTAGTCAGTTATAACTCGTTTATCAGGTTTGACGGGTTTGCCACCTTTCAACCACTCGACCTTTGGTTGTGGTTTTCCAGAGATCTTACACACGAGGTTCACTTCGCTTCCTTCAGTAACTGTCACAGGTTTCAAGCTAGTTTCAAGTGATGGAGCTTCTCCTTGTGGCTTCGTTTCTAGAAATAACAAAGAGCGGATTTTAATATACGAATTAATAAAAGATTTTTGTCAAAATATTTACAGTGACAGTGTACGAATATTTAGGCTAGGCATATGTATACGAAGTAAAAAATAAAACACAGAAAAAAATCATAGTAGAAAATACCTTGGACTTTAACTTCAAATGTTCTAGATGCCTTGCCAAGTTTATTCGTGGCCTCGCACTTGTACGTTCCCGCATCTTCAGGCTTTGCGCTTAGAATGACGATGTAGTAAGAGTCACCGCGGGATCGGATGTCCATCCTTGTCGAATCTCGCAGGGGTTTGCCATCTTTGTACCATTTCACGTCTGGTTTTGGATTTCCTTTTATCTTTACATTGATGTTTACTTCATCTCCTGGGTGCACCAGTAGAGGTACTTGTTCGTCTCCCTCGAATTCAGGAGCAAATGGCTTCTCCTTAACACTAACCTCAGATCGGCATGTTGATTTTCCAGCCTCGTTTGAAACAACGCACTTGTATGACCCAGCATCATCGACATTTACGTCTACGATGACAAGAGTAAACTTGTCGTTCTTTTCATCTTCTGTTAGCTTGTACCTTTTTTCGTCGGTGATCTTCGTGGTTCCACGGTACCACTCGACTACAGGTCTCGGAAAGCCTTTGACTTGCACTTCCAATCGTACCTCGTCACCTACGAAGGCATCGAGAGGCTTAAGCTTTACCTTAAACTCAGGTCTAACCAGTTCGTTGATCTTTAAAGTAGCAGTAGAAGACCTTGTGCCAGCATCATTACGAACAACGATCTTGTATTCTCCTTTGTCATCTGGGCGAGTCTGGTTGATTGTCAGCGATGCTACACCATCTTTGACTTCTGTCTTGACGCGACGATTCTCAAAGACTTTAGTGTCGTTCTTGAACCATTCTAAAACTTGCGAAGGAGTGTCAGTTATTCTACACTCTAGTCTGGCTGTCTCGCCCTCGACTACTTCAGTTGGTTTCAGAGGCTCCAATATTTTAGGAGTCACCTCAACCGGCATCTCTGCTGTAATGAAATAAAACAATACGTGAGTTACAGCTTATTCAAAGTATGTCTACAAGTGTTTAGAATAAAACAGTTCCACAAACACTATAAAATCCATGTACGCTTATCAGACAGACATTTATAAACGCTTTCGACAAGATATCATTTTAAGCCAATTTAAAATCATTTTCAAAATTCCCATGAGACATGAAATGGAAATAAACCTATTTAAACCAACCATTATTTAAAACCCTTAAATAAAAAAAATTCAAAGTAACTAAAAATGTACACATTTCGTCGCTTTTCACAAACACATGGATTTGATACCATTCTTAAAAATACTTCTGACCCTTGGTCTGCTTCAATAGTATATATAAGTAAACATATTTCAATAAATCATCTGCTTCTATTTGTATGTCGACAAAAAACATCGTCATGGAACGAAGGTAATACGTGTTTCTAAATATAAAAGCAGAATATTTTTAGTCATTTTAAAATAACAACTAACAAAATCTCAACGCCAGATCCGCAACACAAAGAAAAGCGAGACTAGCCCTTTCTCTGGCAGATCAATGTTTGTAACAGAGAACAAATCTGTTGAGCTAAATATTCAAATAATAGTTTAAAACTAAGAATGTTCTCGAAAAAATGATTTGATGGTGTAGATATGATTGAATAAAACTGTGATATCCGATGATCAATATAACTACAAGAAAATTAAACAGATTACCATGAAACAGAAGCTCCCGCTCGATCGAAAACCTGTTCTCCGCAGCCCTAGCGAGAGGACTACGCACAAAGCATCACGGTTTGGGGTCAAAGGGCCCTTCATTCATCTTGTCAACATCGAACCGAGGGTAAATAATGTATTGTATGCTAATCAATTTTTCAAAAGCTGGAATTGAGTCCAACTATGAATTTGGGTCGGTCTTCAAAACTAATACTAAATTAAACGATTTTTTTATATAGAAATTTAAAATCTGATTAATAAACGTTTTAAAATAAAGAAGCAGAAGAGACGTGAATAAAAATAGTTAGTCGTTTGTGTTTAAAAAATTATCATTAAAACAAAAAAAAACAATGGCTAGAAGTACAAAAACATAACAAAGTAAAAATAAACAAACAAACAAACAAACAAACAAACAAATACAAAAACAAATAAATAAAATAAAATAAAATAAAATTTGTACATAGTAAAACACAAAGTTAAAAATTACTTTTAAAATTACTGGATACGACTCAAAACCCGAAATTTAATTAACTAAAAATTTATTGTCTTTTTTCCTCACCTTGCACTTCTTCCACTACTTTCGGTGCTACTTCAGTCTCGCTAATAGCTTCTGGTTTGACATCTTTCTCCACTTCTTTTTCCACTACTTTCAGGGTTGCTTCAGTCTTTACTTCACCTGCTTCATTGGAAGCAACAGCACTGTACACGCCAGAATCTTCTGGTTCCACTTCGTCTATAAACAGAGAGAAAGCTCCTTTCTCTTCCTCGTCATCTATAATCATGAACCGACCCTTGTCTTCCACGGCTTTGTCATCTTTGAACCAATCGACTTTAGGTGCTGGGGTTCCTTCCACGTCTACTGTAAACTTAACTTCTTTTCCAACTTCAGTTTCGATGTCTTCCATCTTAGATTTAATGGTTGGTGCACCTTCTTTCTCGTTGACGAGAACTTCGGCAACAGTGGAAGTTGATCCTAGTTCGTTTGTTACCACGCATTTATAATCACCTTCATCGTCTATGGTCGTATCTTTGATAGTCAAGGTGCTAACGTCGCCATCGAAGTCAACCTTCACGTGTTTGTCGTCCACCTCAACAGGCATTTCATCCTTGAACCACTCGACCGTGGGCTGAGGCTTTCCTTTGACTTTGCAGGTGAGCGTCGTATCTTTTCCTTCTGTGACTTCCTTTGGTTTGAGCTCGGTAACCACAGCTGGGGCTTCTCCCTTGGGTTTGGGAACTAAAATTAAAATGATTAAATTTCAGTCAAAATAAACATAATATTACTTTAAGAACTATTATAGAATCATACAAGTGAGGCAAGTGAGGCAAGTGAGGCAAGCGAGGGTCGATACTATGCTTGTTGTCTCATTTTCATCTCATTTGCCTTCATCCGTAATAACAGCTGTCATGGACCTCGATGTCCAAATCAGAGGGAACCCGTTCTTTTTGCATATTAAACAAGCCACGCGTCTGAAGTCATTTGAAGATATATTTTAAATTCTAATGCAGCACCTAATACTCAGATGTGAGCATTGTTACTGAGGAAGATTCAGCTTTTCTGTCCAACACATCAATGCCCAGATAGAAGGGTTGGTTGGTTTTAGGGTTTTTAAGACAAAACTCGAAATTCCGCATTACGCATCAAGATGAGTAAAGTTAGTACTTCATGCATAACATGAATATTGGTTAAGAATGAAGAATGAAGCGAGCAGAGATCATGATTACCTTCAACTTTTACGTCAAATGTTCTGTCGGACACTCCAACTTGATTTCGAGCTTCACACTTATAGATCCCACTATCATCTGGTTTTGCACTATAGATGGTTATACTGTAATTATCTCCTCTTGAACGAACATCTAGTTTCGTCGAATCGCGCACTGGTTTTCCATCTTTGTACCATTTAACATCAGGTTTAGGATTGCCTTTGATCGTTAGGTCAATCTTCATTTCGTCGCCTTCACGAATAACCATTGGTGCTTCGTCGGTGACACCAGAAATCTCGGGGGCATACCGTCTTTCCTTGACCATCAGCTCACCCCGGCTAGTTACTTTGCCTGCTTCGTTACTTGCAACACATTTGTAAGAACCTGCATCGTCACGAACCACATCCTTCACAACTAGAGTGTACAAGTTGTCCTCTTCTTCTTCGATTATTTCAAACCTGTCACCCTCTTGGATCTTTGTTGTTCCACAGAACCATTCAATTTCTGGTTTGGGTAAAGCATCAACTTTGACAGTCAGGCGAGCTTCGTCTCCTTCTGTTACATCAAGGGTCTTCAGTTTTACCTTGAAGTCTGGTCGTTTCGGTACAATTACCTTGAGGTTTGTAGTTGATGATGCTGTGCCTAGATCGTTACGCACTACACACTTGTATTCACCCTTGTCATCGGATCTTGTCTCTTTGATCGTCAAGGTACAAGTAGAGTCTTCAACAACTAACTTAATACGCCTGTTCTCTTTGACGGGAACACTACCTTTGTACCATTCAATAGTGGGGTTGGGTGTGTCGTTGAAAGTGCAAACCAGTTTGACCGGCTTGCCTTCTGTTACTTCAGTTTCCTCAAGTGGAGTTATGACTGCTGGTGCTTCACCCTCTGGCTTTTTAGCTAGAACAGAAATAAAGGTAAAACAAGAGAGTAAATTTACTGACTATAATATTTAGAATTCAAAACCCGAAATTTAATTAACTAAAAATTTATTATCGTTTTTCCTCACCTTGCACTTCTTCCACTACTTTCGGTGCTACTTCAGTCTCGCTAATAGCTTCTGGTTTAACTTCTTCTTCGACTTCTTTTTCCACTACTTTCAGGGTTGCTTCAGTCTTTACTTCACCTGCTTCATTGGAAGCAACAGCACTGTACACGCCAGAATCTTCTGGTTCCACTTCGTCTATAAACAGAGAGAAAGCTCCTTTCTCTTCCTCGTCATCTATAACCATGAACCGACCCTTGTCTTCCACGGCTTTGTCATCTTTGAACCAATCGACTTTAGGTGCTGGGGTTCCTTCCACGTCTACTGTAAACTTAACTTCTTTTCCAACTTCAGTTTCGATGTCTTCCATCTTAGATTTAATGGTTGGTGCACCTTCTTTCTCGTTGACGAGAACTTCGGCAACAGTGGAAGTTGATCCTAGTTCGTTTGTTACCACGCATTTATAATCACCTTCATCGTCTATGGTCGTATCTTTGATAGTCAAGGTGCTAACGTCGCCATCGAAGTCAACCTTCACGTGTTTGTCGTCCACCTCAACAGGCTTTTCATCCTTGAACCACTCGACCGTGGGCTGAGGCTTTCCTTTGACTTTGCAGGTGAGAGTCGTGTCTTTTCCTTCTGTGACTTCCTTTGGTTTGAGCTCGGTAACCACAGCTGGGGCTTCTCCCTTGGGTTTGGAAACTAACACAAAAGAAAAAAGATATTTATTAGTCAAATGATGACATTTGAATACATTTCCAACAAACTTCATTAGGGATCAGGATTAAGTTAACTTCCAGCTGCGCATGGATGATCAATAAGAATAAAGCTAATTCAGCTAATGTTTATCTTCAACTTTTACGTCAAATGTTTTTTCAGACACCACTACTTGATTGAACTTACTTTGCACGTCCACAACGAATTCTCTGGTAGACGTTCCTTGGTTGTTTTTGGCAGTACTCTTGTATGTCCCGCTGTCCTTTGGTTTTGCATCAGACAGAACAAGGGTATATTCGCCGTCTTTTGCCTTTAGCTTGAGATTTTTCGTCTCCTTCACTGGCTTGTTATCTTTAGTCCATTCAATTGTAGGTGTTGGTTTTCCTTTCACTTCCACAGTAAGCTTTACTTCATCACTCTCCCCAACTGAGATAGGGGCCTTTTCTTCTTCACCAACAAATTGTGGGGCGAAAAGTATTTCTTTGACTGAAAGTTCTGCTGTGCATGTTGTTTTTCCAACCTCGTTCTTAGCAACACATTTGTACATGTCTGCATCCTCTTTCTTTACATCTTCGATGATAAGCGAAAACAGATCCTCCTCTTCGTCGTCGATCAGTACAAATCTTCCTTCATCTTTAATTTTTGCTTTGTCTTTGTACCATTCTACTTTAGGTTGTGGATTTCCAGTTGCGCGAACATCAAAACGAACTTCTTCCCCTTCTTTCGCCAAAAGGGGTTGAATCCTTTCTGTAAATTCAGGCCTCTTAAGCTCTTTATTCACACCAACATCAGTTGAGAGGGTAGTGGAGCCAACTTCATTTGTAGCAACACATTTATAAATGCCTTTGTCTTCGAGAACTGCAGGCGAGATCTTCAGTATACAATTCTGCCCATCGTACGAAGTTTGGATGCGCTTGTCATCTGTGATCTTTTTGTCGTCCTTGAACCACTCTACTTTAGGTTGCGGTTTGCCAGTTACCTTGGTATCAAGTTTTAAGCGTTCTCCTTCTTTTACTGTCAATGGCTTTAGCTTTTTCGTGAATTCTGGGGCTTCTCCTAGGTCTGTAAATTACAACAATTAGTAATGAATTTCATCCTATTGACTAAATAATTATTTTTAATACTTGCCACTGTTTGAAAAATAAGTCAGTTACCTTTGATGTGGATGTCGTAAGTTTTTGACACTGTTCCAGCAGGGTTGGTCGCAACACACTTGTAAGTACCAGAGTCAGTAGGCTTCCCACCTCGGATTGTTAGAGTGTGATCCTCTCCCTTTACTGATGTGTCAACACGTTTGGTCTTCTTTAGTGGTTTGTCATCTTTGAACCATTCCACCTTAGGTTCAGGTTTCCCAGAAACAGTAAGGTCCAATGTTACATCTTTTCCGGTATTAATGTCAAATGTAGATGTCTCTGGCTCTTTCGTGAACTCCGGAGCTTTTTCTTTTGTATTTACAGTCAGCACCGCATTGCAACTGACCTCGTCGACATCATTAGCAGCAATGCAAGTGTATTCTCCTGCGTCGTCTAACCTAGTATTTTCAATAACGAGTGTGAAAATTTCTTCTTTCACAGCATCGATATGGACAAACCGACCTTCATCCGGAATGAGTTCACCATTTTTGTACCAGTCAATTGTTGGCTCTGGTATTCCATCCACGTGGGCATCGAATCTCGCCTCTTCTCCTTCCATTACCACAACAGGATTGATGGTTTCCAAGAACATCGGTGCTTTTGGTTCTGGTTGGGCCGGGGCCTCAGCAACTTCTGCAATTTCTGCTTCGATCTCTACGAGTGTCTTTGGAACAGTTAGCGTCTCCTCACCTGAAAAGAGCAAGGAATAATTTCTATTAAATTATCTATTAAATAACATGCATGACTATGACGTTATTTTTTATTATTTAGGAACTAAGCTCGATATTATCAATATGATGCTACAGCCCACAATTCGAGAATACCTAACCTTTCAAAATTACATATAGAAAATATTTTATAAGATCTAATCAACATACTTTCTACGTTCAGTAAGAATTTCTTGGTAGTGGTACCCTTTTGGCTTGATACAACACATTTATAAACGCCTGAATCTCCTGGAGTGACTTTCTTTATTCTTAGTTTCCCAAAGACAAGATCTTTAGATATTTCATAGTTATCTGTGGGTTCAATAGGTTGGTCATCCCGGAGCCATTCTATCTCTGGAGATGGATGGCCACGAAGTGGAACCTCCAAAAGGACTTCTTCTCCTTCCATGGCTTCGACTGGAACCTGAATGCAAGATCACAAGACACCAAACAAAGAAAATAATAAACAAAACTATCAACAACAATAGCAACAAACACAGTAAAAAAAACAGCACCACCACCACCACAACAACAACAGCAACTACAACAACAATCATCATCATCATCTGACATCTGTACCAGTGTTTGCTGAGTAAGTCAACAATCAAATCTTACCTCTTCTAGTTCGTCTTTGAACTCATCTGGTATCGTTTTTCGCGTTACGACTAAATGACATCTGCTTGTATCTTTGCCAGCTTCATTCATGGCCACTACGCTATAATCAGCATCGTCTTCTAACTTACATCCCTCGATTAGTAATGAGAACAGCTCTTTGTCTTGGTCGTCAACCTCATCGATGATAATAAACCGGCCTTCATCTTCGATCTGCTGGTCGTTTTTAAACCACTCAACGACTGGTTCCGGTTTACCACCGACACGTATGTCGAACCTTACGATTTCACCTAAAACATAAACCAAAACATAAATGCTTTGATGTTCAATGGACGTTACAACCGTCATTTAAATCAAACCAACGAAAGACTTTTGTCATATCCTCCAAATTTTCAGTTATGTCTAACGTTCTGTGAATGGTTGTAATTGTAAATAATGAATATATTTTCCATTTGGGCAATCTACATCTATACTATAGTTCAAGGGCAAAAAAAAAAAACGCTTTCAGCTAACTACAAGTCGAAAGGCGTCTGTTAGAAAACCAGTGTTATCGTATCGATTCAATAACTATTGCTAGCATCGGTGCTGAAACTCATTTTAGTTTGCTATCCGTAAGACTAACCTTGGTCTGATTCAAGACTTGTAAGGCCTTCCTTGATAACCGGCAATGACAAGCCCTCTTCAATCACGATCTCTCCTTTGGTTTCGACGCTACCAGCAACATTACTAACGATGCATTTGTATTCAGATTCGTCCTCCTCTTCAGCGAGTTCTATAACTAAGGCATGGACATCGCCCTCATCTTCGAAAGCAATACGATCATTTTCTTCCATAGGCTCGTCGTCTTTATACCATAACACTTCAGACTCCGGCCCAGCAGAGACTTCACACTCCAGCCTAGTACTATCGCCTTCAAGGACTTCTGTTTCTTCTGGTAATGGCCTGATTAAGACTGGAGCTGTTACGCAAATAGATTAAAAGAAAAAACATTTAATTTTGGAACTTCCATATATACAGTGTCGGGGTAAAAAGTACTGTTAACTTAATCAAATGCAAACTTAAATACCTTGAATTGCGGCATCAACAAGGTCTTCTCTTGCTTTCTTTGGTGTTTCCTCTGAAAAATACAAACATTTAGGATTGAGAAAAGCGAGCCCGTTATATTGCTTGCTGATAAACGTCGCCATAACGTTAACAGTTCCTCCACCATAGTACTAGTATGTCAATTGGATTGTTTTGATCAATACCCTGTTACAGGGCAACTAGCCTAAAAACTACATGGTACCTGTGACATCACTTGAATAATATTGACAATCAATTTGAATACTGAAAAACAACAAGTTATTCATCTTTGTGTTTGATGGTGACTTATAACTGTTTAGTATTTATAGAGTTCAAAAATCACTGAGAAGTAATTAAGCCAAAGTAAGTTGTATTTCAAAGGGAAAATTTTTCATCTATTAGCATCATTTCTTTAAGCAAAAAATTTTAATAGCCTTCAGTGACGAATTCTCATCTGACATGTGATAAACAAATAAACTACCGAACATTTCATTATTTTTTTCTTTCCTTCGAAAACGCTGTTTTATGTGTTGTTTGAAGTTTAGCTATTTAATACATTTTATGCATTATTGTCACCCACCTTCGACAATTACTTCAGCATCACACACCACTTGTCCTGCCACGTTTTCAGCAACTACTTTGTAGTACATTGACTCGTCGTCTGGAGTGACTGGTGAAATACGCATGATGTGTGTGTCTTCGTCCACGGTAAAGCTATGACGATCATCGTGAATAATCTCGACGTTATCACGGAACCAGGAGACATGGATGTGCTTTGTTCCAGTTACCTTGACAATCAATTCAGCAGATGACCCTTCGACAAGTTCCATGTCTTTCAGAGGCTCCACAAACTTAGGAGCAGTGACGCTGAAAATAAAAAAGCACAACAATTTGAATCCAGCATACTCATACTTGCTTGTTATTAGTTTAGCTTTCTTGGTTTAAAAAAGTGCGAAGATAAAACTACTTACCCTTTGTCCGCTTCTTCAATGGATAATTCTGAAAAAAGATAGAAACAATCAATTTAATCATTGATATATTTTGGTACAAGACAATAAATTGACATCTAGGATGATACCTTCAACAAGCAGTTCGGCAGAAGTGCTCACTTCTCCAGCTTCGTTGGAAACAAAGCAAATGTACAAGCCCTCATCTTCCTCAATGTCTGTCTCAGTGATGGTAAGTGTGCTGCTCTTGCTGTCGGTGATAACAGACACACGATTGTCTGGAGTGACTGGATGACCGTCTTTCATCCATACAACTTTTGTTTTACTTTCGCTTACAAATTCCAAGACCATCTTTGCTGGCTGTCCCTCGTCAACCTCAACTTCTTGAAGCTCTTTTGTTATACGAGGTGATTCTGGTTTTCTTTTTGATGGTGCAGATTTGAGATCTGAAAGAAAAATATTCAATTGTATTTATATGGAATAAAAAATTACGTGTTCGTTTACCTAAGACGAGGTCGATAACAATACTATACAGCTACAATATCTTCTCAGTTTTGAAAATTAGATAGTGATACTGATTAAAGTTTAGATCGGAAAATTAAACTTAAATTTAATCAAAACTTAATGTTTCGTCAAAACGCCGACGTCTTACCTGTTACGATTTCAATTGTCGAAATCTCAGTTTCTTTCTCTTTGTCGCCAAATCCAACCGAGATCTCTACGGGCTTGAAAGGTTCTTTGCCCGCGGGCAATCCCGCTTCTGATACCAACTGCTTGGGCTTTTTGTCTTTCTTAAAATCAACGGCCAGTTCGACAGGAGCAAATTGTGGCTGTTGATCTTGAGGGATAACTACTTCTGTAATGCTAGGTTCTTTTGACGGTACTTTCACATCAAATTCAAGAGTTTCGTGTTCTCTTGGCTTGTCTTTATCAACATCGATGGCTAGTTCAACTGGAGCGAACTCTGGCTTTCCTGCTGGAAGAACAACTTCTGAAATTCCAGGCTGTGGTCGTGAGACTGGCTTGTCTTTATCAACATCAATAGCAAGTTCAATAGGGGCAAACTCTTGCTTTCCCTTTGGGAGAACTACCTCCGAGATTCCTGGTTCTTTTTGGACTGGAACATCGACATCGAATACAATTTTCTCTTCCTTCTTTGGCTTCTTGTCTTTGTCGACATCAATGGCAAGTTCAACAGGAGCGAACTCTTGCTTTCCTTTCGGCAGAACTACCTCCGAAATTCCTGGTTCTTTTTGGACTGGAACATCGACATCGAATACAATTTTCTCTTCCTTCTTTGGCTTCTTGTCTTTGTCAACATCAATGGCAAGTTCAACTGGCGCAAACTTAGGTTTTCCGGGGACCTCAACCTCGGTTACTTCCGGCTCTTTCTCGGGGACACTAAGAACAGGAGATAAACGTATATCATCAATCATCTTCTACCATTTATGGACCCTTTATCGCGTAGTTTCCGAGAATGTCTTCAACATAAGTACTTAACAAATTGTATTTACCTTGGGGCAAGTCCTTCATCTTCAGCCTCAGACACTGCGCAATTAACAAGAAACAAACAGGTTATGAAAGTAAGTTCATTATTCTCATGTTTATAGTTATAAAATAAGAACGACGCCCTTTGAATGCTGCACTTACTGAGCACCCCTTATCATAGAGCCTACCTGTAAGGACCACGATTTCAGCTTCAGACACAGCTTTGCCAAACGAGTTAGTGATAACACATTTGTACGGAGCTTCATCCTCAAGAACTAAATCACTGATTACCAACGTACAAGTGTCTTCAGTAACATGGCGTATTTTAGTTCGCTTGTCCTCCTTGATTAGCTTGTCATTTCTGAACCACTCAATATCCGGTTTAGGCAAACCGGTGTATCGTACTTCCACATCCAGTCTACTTCCTTCGACCACATCGACAGACTTTAGGGGTTTAATGAACCTTGGAGCTTCACCTTCTGGCATCAATGCTACACAGGAATTGAAATTTAACCATTTACAAAAATAGAACATCAACATGAGCCGCTGTTACTATAAGGAATTTTCGCCATTTTCCCGACACCCACGATTTTGTTGTGAGATCAATGCACGCAATGGGAAGGGTAGAGAGTAGTGAATTTTATTTACCTGAAATGTCCACGTTGAATGTCCTGGTATTTTTGCCTGCAGGATTGTATGTTCGCACTTGGTAAGGACCAGAATCTTCAGGGCCAGCACCTTTGATTATCAGACTGTGGGTATCATCTTTCTTTTGGATCAAATATCTATCAGATCTCTGTATCGGTTTGTTGTCTTTGTACCATTCCACAGTAGGTTCGGGTGTTCCTGTAACTTGAACTTCAAGCGTTACGTCACCACCGTCAGATATTTCCAATGGCACTTGTTTATCTATGGCGTTAAACTCTGGTGGACTAGTCTCCAAGGGAGTCTCAGGTTGAACCTTCTCCATGGGAAATTCTGGCAGACTCTTAGGGACAGGAGTTTCGTTGACAAGCAGTTCTGCCATAGTAGTGGCCTTTCCAAATTCATTTCTAGCTTCACATTTGTATTCAGCTTCGTCATCCAGCTCTGTATTTGAGATTGCAAGCAAGCAAAGTTCTCCATCAAATTCGGCTGTTATTCGATCACTTTCTTTTAGAATGTCTTCATTTCTGTACCAGGTGATATTAGGCTTAGGTGTACCTGTTACTCGGCATTCAAGGCGGACTGATTCGTTTTCATATACTTCAACGACCTTAAGTGGCTTGAAAAACTCAGGGGCTGCACCTTCTGGCTTTTCTATTATAATACATTTCGAAATAAAAACAATAAGATCAATCTGAAAATTTCAAACACAATTATTAACATTAATATCACATATCAGCAGTGATGTAAATACCTTCGACAGCAACTCTAAAACTCCTTGCGATGGTTTCATCATCTGTTTTGGAGATGCACTTGTATACCCCTTCGTCATTGGGTGTGGCTTCAGTGATTGTCAAGAAATACTCATCTTCCTTTTGTTCGATCTTGTATGGTTCTACGTCTGCAATTGGTTTATCGTCTTTGTACCACTCTATCTCTGGACGAGGAGAACCGGTAATTTCTACTTTCAGTGTTAGGTCTTGGCCTTCTGCAATGTCTACTGGGGTTTCTACAATGTCTACTGGGGTTTCTACAATGTCTACTGAGGTTTCATCAATGTCTACTGAGGTTTCATCAATGTCTGTGAGACCTGGACGTTCTTCCAATGGCGAAATCGTTAAAACGCAAGTCGAATCGGCCTTTCCTGCCTCGTTCATAGCTATACATTTGTATTCTCCAGTATCTTCTGGTTTGCAGTCTTCAATAACAAGAGAAAATAATTCAGGCTCTTTGTCATCGACATCATCAATTATTATCACTCGGCCCATGTCCTCCAGCTGCTGTCCGTCTTTAAACCATTCGACCACTGGGATAGGATACCCTGCTACACGTACATCAAAGCGTGCTATGGATCTTTCAATCACCTGAAAAGAACTCAACGGTTCCTTAATAATCGGCATTGACACACTTTCCTCGACAATTAGTTCCGTCGTCATTGACGTTATTCCGCTCTCATTTTCAATCTGACACTTGTAATCCGCCTCATCCTCAAGGGAAACCCTTTCGATTCTTAAGAGACAGAGTCCTTCATCAAAATCGGTCGTAAATCGAGGGCTCTCTTCCAGGGGTTCGTCGTCCTTGAACCATGTAATGGTTGCATCTTCAGCACCAATAGTACTGCACTGAATAGTCACTGATGAGCCTTCAACCACCTCAACCTCTTTTGAATAGTCTGTAATTTGAGGGACGGGCTGTATACCTAAGTAATAAACGTTTAACGAGTAAGGGATATTATTCATTAAACATAGTTTACTCACTAAAACAAAGTTATATTATAACACGGTACGATTAAATTAAAAAGACAATTGAAATTTAAAAAATAATTCATAAAATATAAAATATACTTAACTTACAGACAGACAGATCGACAGATACAAACATGTCTTTTACTGGCGCTCTCCGTAAAATTTGATATTCACTTATTTGACTTTAACTAATTCCAGCACTTTTTATTGCGCTCGAGTAATTAATTAAAAAACCTAAATTAAATATAAATACTCCATAACTGTTTTAGTTTAGTTTGTAAATAAACAGGTGCTGCGTTGATCAGCAGGGGCAGTGGCATTAGAGCGCAACAACAACTTCCAGACATCTGGGTTTTTGGTTTTCTTCAATCACTAAATTAATAATAGTCCCCTTCACAGTCCCTTGCGCCATCTCAAAAGGTCATTGCAAGCTCACTGTTTGTATCGTTTCGATGCAAAGGCACAGCTACCTTTCAAGATGGCACAGGGAACTGTGAATGGGACCATTCAGACCGTTTCAAGCTTGATGGATAGCAGCAAAAAAGTGTCTAGGGTTTTCTATAGCCTGCGTGAAGCCCGACTTTAACCAGAGTTAATCGGGCTGCACGCAGACTAGGAGCTTTCCGGAGTGCAAAAAACTTGAAAGGCGCTCTATTATCATCTACCATTATCACCCATTGACGTATAATAACGTTAAATACCTTATTAATACAAATTAACTCCATTAAGACTCTTGATCTATCGATTGATTTTACAGTAAAAAAAACATTTATCTAAAATCAATCACTTAAAAAAAGGCCGCTTGCTTCCATGTAAATTACAAAATATACAAAAGTTATTTCTTCATGCAAGTGCTGCTTTCATACAGTCTCCGATCCTTAGAACAAATAGAACAAATCTACCTTCAGTGGTTTTATAAGAGCGATCATCTTTTGATAGAGCTTCAATAACAGTTAAATCTTGATCTTCTATCTTGGTCTTTTTGTACTTTTTCTCGTCTACCTTGAATTCTACTGTTTCATCTTCGAAACCAGTTACTTTCATTGAAATCTCATATTCACCATTCTCAGTTACTTGTACTGTTTCGGTTGTTTCAGCCTTCTTTAGAACAGTTGGTTTTTCTTCATAAACCTCTTTAGGCTTTTCTTTCTCCACAAGCTTTGGTTTCTTTTCTTCCTTACCCACATCAGGGATGGTAAATTCTATGGTGGGCATCACTTCCTCAGGAGCCTTATACACAGGTTTATCAACAACCTTCTTTACGACGGTAGTTTTCTCTTCATACACTTCTTTTGCTTTTACTTTCTCCTCAGATTTTGAAGGCTTCTTTTCTTCTTTGCCCACATCAGGGATGGTAAATTCTATGGTGGGCATCACTTCCTCAGGAGCCTTATACACGGGTTTATCAACAACCTTCTTTACGACGGTAGTTTTCTCTTCATACACTTCTTTTGCTTTTACTTTCTCCTCAGGTTTTGAAGGCTTCTTTTCTTCTTTGCCAACATCAGGGATGGTAAATTCTATGGTGGGCATCACTTCCTCAGGAGCCTTGTACACGGGTTTATCAACAACCTTCTTTACGACGGTAGGTTTCTCTTCATAAACCTCGTCTGGCTTTTCTTTCTCCTCAGGTTTTGAAGGCTTCTTTTCTTCTTTGCCAACATCAGGGATGGTAAATTCTATGGTGGGCATCTCTTCCTCAGGAGCCTTGTAGACGGGTTTATCAACAACCTTCTTTACGACGGTAGGTTTCTCTTCATACACTTCTTTTGCTTTTACTTTCTCCTCAGGTTTTGAAGGCTTCTTTTCTTCTTTGCCAACATCAGGGATGGTAAATTCTATGGTGGGCATCACTTCCTCAGGAGCCTTGTACACGGGTTTATCAACAACCTTCTTTACGACGGTAGGTTTCTCTTCATACACTTCTTTTGCTTTTACTTTCTCCTCGGGCTTTAAAGGTTTCTTTTCTTCTTTGCCCACATCAGGGATGGTAAATTCTATGGTGGGCATGTCTTCCTCCGGAGCCTTATACACTGGTTTATCAACAACCTTCTTTACGACGGTAGGTTTCTCTTCATAAACCTCGTCTGGCTTTTCTTTCTCTTCACGTTTTGAAGGCTTCTTTTCTTCTTTGCCCACATCAGGGATGGTAAATTCTATGGTGGGCATGTCTTCCTCCGGAGCCTTGTACACGGGTTTATCAACAACCTTCTTTACGACGGTAGGTTTCTCTTCATACACTTCTTTTGCTTTTACTTTCTCCTCGGGTTTTGAAGGCTTCTTTTCTTCTTTGCCAACATCAGGGATGGTAAATTCTATGGTGGGCATGTCTTCCTCCGGAGCCTTGTACACTGGTTTATCAACAACCTTCTTTACGACGGTAGGTTTCTCTTCATACACTTCTTTTGCTTTTACTTTCTCCTCGGGTTTTGATGGCTTCTTTTCTTCTTTGCCCAACTCAGGAATGGTAAATTCTATAGTGGGCATGTCTTGAGTATCAGGCTTGGGTTTGACTTTATCAGTATCCTGAGGTACCTTTTTCTGAATCCCTTTTTCTTCGACCTTACTTGGTAACCTAATAATCTTTTCTTCGATATCTCTTTCTTGTTCGAAAGATTTTTCAGTTACTCCACTTCTTCCATCCAATTCCACCGAAAATGAGATTGGTTGATCTATAACAAAAGATTCTTTTGGTTTTGGTTTTTCAGGTTCTTCCTTTTCTATTTCCACATCGTAACTTCGAATACTTGTTCCAACGTCACTAGCGGCAGTGCACTTGTACGTTCCCTTGTCATCCGATGTCGGAGATTTTATAACCAATGTGTAGGTGTCGTCTGTTTCAGTGATGACAGTTCGATCACTTGGTTTTATCGGTTTGTCGTCTTTTGTCCAAGTCACCTCTGGTTTTGGTTTCCCTTTCACTATTGCCGTCAATTGCAAGTCTCCTTCGTCAGTTACCTGCAACGGTTCCACTTTCTCTTCAACGAATGTGGGCCGTTGCTCATCCTTTTTGGGTTCTCGTTTTACCATAGTTGGTACCTTTTCTCTAGGTTCATCTTTTTCTATTTCCACATCGTAGCTCCGAATACTTGTTCCAACGTCACTAGCAGCAGTGCACTTGTACGTTCCCTTGTCATCCGATGTCGGAGATTTTATTACCAATGTGTAGGTATCGTCTGTTTCAGTGATGACAGTTCGATCACTTGGTTTTATCGGTTTGTCGTCTTTAGTCCAAGTCACCTCTGGTTTTGGTTTCCCTTTCACTATTGCCGTCAATTGCAAGTCTCCTTCGTCAGTTACCTGCAACGGTTCCACTTTCTCTTCAACGAATGCAGGCCGTTGCTCATCCTTTTTGGGTTCTCGTTTTACCTTAGTTGGTACCTTTTCTCTAGGTTCATCTTTTTCTATTTCCACATCGTAGCTTCGAATACTTGTTCCAACGTCACTAGCAGCTGTGCACTTGTAAGTTCCCTTGTCATCCGATGTCGGAGATTTTATTACCAATGTGTAGGTGTCGTCTGTTTCAGTGATGACAGTTCGATCACTTGGTTTTATCGGTTTGTCGTCTTTAGTCCAACTCACCTCTGGTTTTGGTTTCCCTTTCACTATTGCCGTCAATTGCAAGTCTCCTTCGTCAGTTACCTGCAACGGTTCTACTTTCTCTTCGACGAATGCAGGCCGTTGCTCATCCTTTTTGGGTTCTCGTTTTACCTTAGTTGGTACCTTTTCTCTAGGTTCATCTTTTTCTATTTCCACATCGTAACTTCGAATACTTGTTCCAACGTCACTAGCAGCAGTGCACTTGTACGTTCCCTTGTCATCCGATGTCGGAGATTTTATTACCAATGTGTAGGTGTCGTCTGTTTCAGTGATGACAGTTCGATCACTTGGTTTTATCGGTTTGTCGTCTTTAGTCCAAGTCACCTCTGGTTTTGGTTTCCCTTTCACTATTGCCGTCAATTGCAAGTCTCCTTCGTCAGTTACCTGCAACGGTTCCACTTTCTCTTCAACGAATGCAGGCCGTTGCTCATCCTTTTTGGGTTCTCGTTTTACCTTAGTTGGTACCTTTTCTCTAGGTTCATCTTTTTCTATTTCCACATCGTAACTTCGAATACTTGTTCCAACGTCACTAGCAGCTGTGCACTTGTACGTTCCCTTGTCATCCGATGTCGGAGATTTTATTACCAATGTGTAGGTGTCGTCTGTTTCAGTGATGACAGTTCGATCACTTGGTTTTATCGGTTTGTCGTCTTTAGTCCAAGTCACCTCTGGTTTTGGTTTCCCTTTCACTATTGCCGTCAATTGCAAGTCTCCTTCGTCAGTTACCTGCAACGGTTCCACTTTCTCTTCAACGAATGCAGGCCGTTGCTCACCCTTTTTGGGTTCTCGTTTTACCTTAGTTGGTACCTTTTCTCTAGGTTCATCTTTTTCTATTTCCACATCGTAACTTCGAATACTTGTTCCAACGTCACTAGCAGCTGTGCACTTGTACGTTCCCTTGTCATCCGATGTCGGAGATTTTATTACCAATGTGTAGGTGTCGTCTGTTTCAGTGATGACAGTTCGATCACTTGGTTTTATCGGTTTGTCGTCTTTAGTCCAAGTCACCTCTGGTTTTGGTTTCCCTTTCACTATTGCCGTCAATTGCAAGTCTCCTTCGTCAGTTACCTGCAACGGTTCTACTTTCTCTTCGACGAATGCAGGCCGTTGCTCATCCTTTTTGGGTTCTCGTTTTACCTTAGTTGGTACCTTTTCTCTAGGTTCATCTTTTTCTATTTCCACATCGTAACTTCGAATACTTGTTCCAACGTCACTAGCAGCAGTGCACTTGTACGTTCCCTTGTCATCCGATGTCGGAGATTTTATTACCAATGTGTAGGTGTCGTCTGTTTCAGTGATGACAGTTCGATCACTTGGTTTTATCGGTTTGTCGTCTTTAGTCCAAGTCACCTCTGGTTTTGGTTTCCCTTTCACTATTGCCGTCAATTGCAAGTCTCCTTCGTCAGTTACCTGCAACGGTTCTACTTTCTCTTCGACGAATGCAGGCCGTTGCTCATCCTTTTTGGGTTCTCGTTTAACCTTAGTTGGTACCTTTTCTCTAGGTTCATCTTTTTCTATTTCCACATCGTAACTTCGAATACTTGTTCCAACGTCACTAGCAGCAGTGCACTTGTAAGTTCCCTTGTCATCCGATGTCGGAGATTTTATTACCAATGTGTAGGTGTCGTCTGTTTCAGTGATGACAGTTCGATCACTTGGTTTTATCGGTTTGTCGTCTTTAGTCCAAGTCACCTCTGGTTTTGGTTTCCCTTTCACTATTGCCGTCAATTGCAAGTCTCCTTCGTCAGTTACCTGCAACGGTTCTACTTTCTCTTCAACGAATGCAGGCCGTTGCTCATCCTTTTTGGGTTCTCGTTTTACCTTAGTTGGTACCTTTTCTCTAGGTTCATCTTTTTCTATTTCTACATCGTAACTTCGAATACTTGTTCCAACGTCACTAGCAGCAGTGCACTTGTAAGTTCCCTTGTCATCCGATGTCGGAGATTTTATTACCAATGTGTAGGTGTCGTCTGTTTCAGTGATGACAGTTCGATCACTTGGTTTTATCGGTTTGTCGTCTTTAGTCCAAGTCACCTCTGGTTTTGGTTTCCCTTTCACTATTGCCGTCAATTGCAAGTCTCCTTCGTCAGTTACCTGCAACGGTTCTACTTTCTCTTCAACGAATGCAGGCCGTTGCTCATCCTTTTTGGGTTCTCGTTTTACCTTAGTTGGTACCTTTTCTCTAGGTTCATCTTTTTCTATTTCTACATCGTAACTTCGAATACTTGTTCCAACGTCACTAGCAGCAGTGCACTTGTAAGTTCCCTTGTCATCCGATGTCGGAGATTTTATTACCAATGTGTAGGTGTCGTCTGTTTCAGTGATGACAGTTCGATCACTTGGTTTTATCGGTTTGTCGTCTTTAGTCCAAGTCACCTCTGGTTTTGGTTTCCCTTTCACTATTGCCGTCAATTGCAAGTCTCCTTCGTCAGTTACCTGCAACGGTTCTACTTTCTCTTCAACGAATGCAGGCCGTTGCTCATCCTTTTTGGGTTCTCGTTTTACCTTAGTTGGTACCTTTTCTCTAGGTTCATCTTTTTCTATTTCCACATCGTAACTTCGAATACTTGTTCCAACGTCACTAGCAGCAGTGCACTTGTACGTTCCCTTGTCATCCGATGTCGGAGATTTTATTACCAATGTGTAGGTGTCGTCTGTTTCAGTGATGACAGTTCGATCACTTGGTTTTATCGGTTTGTCGTCTTTAGTCCAAGTCACCTCTGGTTTTGGTTTCCCTTTCACTATTGCCGTCAATTGCAAGTCTCCTTCGTCAGTTACCTGCAACGGTTCCACTTTCTCTTCAACGAATGTAGGCCGTTGCTCATCCTTTTTGGGTTCTCGTTTTACCTTAGTTGGTACCTTTTCTCTAGGTTCATCTTTTTCTATTTCCACATCGTAACTTCGAATACTTGTTCCAACGTCACTAGCAGCAGTGCACTTGTACGTTCCCTTGTCATCCGATGTTGGAGATTTGATTGTCAATGTGTAGGTGTCGTCTGTTTCAGTGATGACAGTTCGATCACTTGGTCTTACCGGTTTGTCATCTTTTGTCCAACTCACCTCTGGCTTTGGTTTACCTTTGACTATGGCTGTGAGTGTTAAATCACCATCATCAGTTATTTTAATGGGTTCTTCCTTTTCATCGATGAATATTGGGCGCTCCGGTCCTTTTGACAAGACCATTGTTTTCGTCGGTAACGTTTCTTCAGGCTCTTCCCCTTCAATTTCCACATCGAAGCTTCGTATACTTGAACCACCATCATTGCTGGCAGTGCATTTATATGTTCCTTTATCGGCAGGTGTTGGCGACTTAATCAACAATGAATACGTATCGTTTTCCTCTGTTATTATTACTTTGTCACTTGGCTTTAACCTTTTGTCGCCCTTTGACCACTCAATTTCAGGTTTGCCCTTTACCTTTACTGTAAGGGTTAGATCACCTTCATCGGTTACTTGAAGAGGAACTATTTTAGCATCGTCTTCAAATTGTGGTGCAGCTTGTTCCTCCACAGGTTGTGCCTGATATGATGGCTCTTCTTTGCCTTCGATTTCTACGTCAAACGACCTCACTGCTGTTCCAATGGGTGTACTGGCAGTGCACTTATAAGTTCCCTTATCGTCTGCCGTCGGTGACACTATGGTAAGAGTGAATGTATCATCTCGTTCCGTAAATTTGTAGCGACTGCTTGGTTGAATTGGGACGTTGTCCTTTAACCACTCAATGTCTGTATTGGAGGTATCGGCAACTCTTACCGTAAGGTTGACATTTCCTTCGTCTGTCATTTCAAAGGGAACTATGTTTTCATCGATAAATATCCTTTTTTCCTCCTGTGTGGTTTTTACTTTTAGACTCGGTTCTGGTTCACGACCGACATATTCAAAATCCACGTCAAATGTTTTGACATTAATTCCAACATCGTTACTTATCGTGCACTTGTAAACTCCTTCGTCCTGCTTAGAAGGATTCTTGATAATCAAATAGTACATATCATCAACATATTCTTCTTGGAAATGATCATCTGAAGTGATAGTTTGATCATCTTTGGTCCATTTCACGGTTGGCGTGGGCTTGCCTTCTACTCTTACAGTCAGTTTAATGCTACCGTCGTCCATTACTTGGAATGGCACAACGCCCTCCTCCACAAATACTGGTAAATTCACCTCAAGAGGAGTTTCCTTAGTTGGCTCGTCCCATTCAATGTCAACGTTAAATCTCTTAACGCTGACACCTCCCTTGTTTGAAGCAGTACATTTGTAAGTACCTCGGTCAGTTTTTGTTGGGCTTTTGATTGTAAGTGTATACACATTGTCAACACGTTTCAAACGGAACTTTTTGCTTTCAGTTATTTCCTTGTCATCTATAGACCACACTATCTCGGGATTTGGGTGACCTCCCACTTTAATAGTAAGCACTACATCTCCATCATCCGTTGTTTTAAAGGACGTGACATCTTTGTCGATAAAATATGGCGAAACATATTCTTTGGTTGGACGCTTCTCAAGAACAGGTGGTCTTAGATCTTCGACAGTGACATCAAACGATTTTGAATTAACACCGGCCTCGTTGGTAACGATGCATTTGTATATACCTTGATCATGGTCTGTTGCACGTTTTATTGTAAGCATGTGCAGATCGCCTTCTTGTCGCATTGTGTATTTTCGACTTTCTATGATTTTCTTGCCATTTTTCTGCCATTCTACTTTACCAGAACCGGAAAGCTTTACCGTTAAAGTGAAATCTCCGTCGTAGCTTACCCTGTATGGTTCAACCTCGGTAACATCAATAAATCTTGGCAAAATCAACTCTTCACTTAGTGCACCTTTAACCTGATGACTTGGTTTTACTGCTTCAATATCAACATCAAATGTCCTTGTAGCTTTTCCAGTTGTATTTGAGATCACACATTTGTACATTCCAGTATCGTTGATCGTCGGTTCCTTTATAATTACTGTGTGTAAATCGTCTTCACTAGTAATGATTATACGGTCAGATGATTCAAGTGAAACACCATCTTTGAACCATTCCAATGAAGGCTTTGGAACTCCATGTATTCTGACCTGTAGTTTAACACTGCCATCCTCAATTATTTCGAAGGGCACTGGAGCTGTCGGCCCCTTTTCTATGAATTGCGCTCTGACATTACCAACATCTTCTGGGACAGACACTTCTTGGGCTGATGTTCCAGTCTCAATAGTCACATCGAATGTCCGGACGTTCGTCCCTCGTGTATTTTTAGCGACACAGGTATAACTTCCAGCATCATTACTGACAGGTGACTTTATAATGAGTATGTGAGTGTCTCCACGTATTTGGACCTCTATGCGTTCACTACCTCTAACAGGCTTTCCATCTTTTAACCATTCAACGTCTGGCTCAGGATTACCCGTCACTCTTGTCTGCAGCTTAATATCCCCGTCCTCAGTCACCTCATACGGAGAAACTCCTTCTCTGTCACAAAACTGTGGAAAGTCTTGATCTTTATGGACAAATGCTTGCAGTTTGGGCGTAAAAGATTCAACGTCGATGGAAAACTTTCTGATTGCTGTTCCTGCTTCATTCTTAGCTTCACACTTGTAGACGCCAGAGTCCTCTGCAGTTGAACTTTTTATCGTTACAGTATAGACGTTGTCTTTACAATCGATAGAAATACGATCGTTTTCATCCAGAGGTAAATTATCCTTATACCACTTCACATCCGGCATTGGCTGTCCTTTAACTTTTACCTCCAGAATAAGGTCACCATCATCAGTCATGATAAGCGGTGATTTTCCATCAATTTCTTCGAATGATGGGCGCTTGTTTTTGTCTGGCCTTTCAACTCCTACCTCAAAGGTTCTGGAGGCAATTCCACGATCATTTGAAGCCATACACTTGTACACACCCTTGTCATCATCACCGGGAGATTTGATAATCAGCGTATGTAAATCATCGAAGCTTTTGACATCAAAATGAGGACTGCCTATTATAACCTCATCATCTTTCATCCATACGACATCTGGTGTAGGACTACCACCAACTTTTACTTCCAACTTAACATCCCCAGTCTCGGTTACCTCGGCGGGTGTTGCTTTTTCGCCCGTGTCAATGAAATGTGGTCGATCGCCGTCTTTGGTTGCTTCGGTATCAAACCTCATGGTGCCAGAATCAATAATCTCTACATCCCCTCCCTCTGCTCCAATATCAAAGGAAATTTCTTCCCCTAGATTTGCAGTCCTGACTGGAACAGAAGTGGGTTCACGTGGGTGTGGATTTCCCGGACGTGGGTGTGGATTTCCCGGACGAGGATTGTGAGGGTTTTTTCCTTCTAGCAGCTGCTCTTGCCGAACAATGACTGGATAATCTACATCATCCGTACTTAAATCAAGCCTTATCTCTTCGCCAATTACACTAGTTTGTTGTGATGGTTTCACGCTTTCTTCTTCATCTTTTGGATGAGGGTTTCCCGTTTTTTTAGGAAGATTTGACGGAGTTACTTCTTCAGGACGTCCAACTTGTAATTGGATTACCGGGTTTATAGCACCACCTGTTCCAAGATCAAACTTTACTTCTTCCCCGATGACGACTGTTTGCTTTGACGTTTTAGATTTCTCTTTTGTATCGTCTGGACTAGGTTTTCTTGGTTGTGAAAGAACTCTTTCCTCTTTATCATCAACACTCGGCTTTGACGGATGTGGGTTTGTAGGCTGCTTTTTGTCCGGTTGATTAACTTGAAGTTGGATAACAGGATTTGACAAATCTTCCGAACCCAAATCAATTTTAATTTCTTCGCCAAGAACATGAGGTTTATGTGAGGGAAATGGCTGGGATTTTACAGGTTCCATGAGCTGTGCTCCTCCGATATTGAAAGTTATTTCCTTATTGAGATCTATTGTTTTTTCTTCTTTGTGAAGAGGTTCTTCCGAAACAGGTTTCCGTGAACCTAATGTCTTACTCAGCTCCTTATTAAGATCGACCATCTTTCCCTCCATTTGTGGAGTGATTTCGAATTTTACTTCTGAAAAAGAATCATCTTTACTGATTTCAACAACAATTTCTTCTCTTTCTCTTGTGTCATCCTCGGGAACATCTTTCACTCCAAATTTTAAAGAAAGTTCTTTATTAAGATCAACAAATTTTTCGTTTCTTTCCTTTTCTATCTCTTTCGAGGATTTAGGCTTTCCTTTAACTTGCAGGTATGTATCACAGGTTTGCTGTTGTTCCCCACTGCGGATTACGCAACGTATATTGCCACTGTCATTGGACTTTACGTCATCGATGATCAGTTTGTATCGCCCCTCCTTCTTGTCTTCAGAAATTCGAAATCGTCCTCGATTTTCAATCTTTTTCTCATTTAGATACCAATCAACGTCTGGAGAAGGTTGCCCAGATACTACTAAATCAAAATGTGCTGTGTTCCCAGAAATCTCGATTACCGGCTCAGGCTTCTTTTTTATAATAACTTCAGCTTCTTCAACTAGAATCTCTGTGGCACAAGAAGCAGTACCAAATTCACTACTAGCAACACACTTATACAGACCCTCGTCGTCTAGGTTGATGTCTTTGATTTTCAAGGTACAAACTCTGCCATCGAAAAAGCGTTCAATTCTAGAATTATCTTTCAAAGGGAGTCCATCTTTGTACCACTCAATAGTTGGCTTTGGTTTTCCAGTCACTGTACAAACCAAAGTAACTGTTTCTCCTTCCGTGGTGTCCACAGGCTGAATCAGCTCAAGAAACTGTGGTGGACTTCCCGTCGTGGGAGGAGCTGTACACAAATGGATAGTTTTCTTGTTCTTAATCAAGAATGATAAAATGCACAAGTCTGCACCAATGGCGACTGGATTCGTCTGCGTTGTATATGTATCGTTTATGTACGATGGAGCTGATTGCGTGTATGATTCCACGGGCGAATGCCAGAAAATTCAAGAAAAGAACGATCGAAGAGAAGGATTGGAGAAGAAGGATCATCAACACAGAAAGGCAATCATCGAATTGAATCATCCATGCCAGCAACGATTACCATGCATCATCAATGGAGTATTTGCGTATGTAAATCATCGCGAAAAGAGAATGAAAGTACATTGGTTTTTGGGTGTCAAGATGATCAAGTGTCACTCTTTATTTTGCAAATTGTTATCTTTACGTTATTTGATGAGTGATATAATCAATGATTATAGAGACATGCAGAAAGTTCAGGTGACTTTATGACTCTCGTTACTTCGGACGGAAATGATTGTTTTCATAAACGCGATGCGGTAAACTAGTTATTCAGGTATCGTTTTATGAGGCGAATACTGGACATATATGTTAAATGAATAAATGAAATGACCATTTTTTCTAACTTTCTTTCTCTGTCACTTCTCGTCATTTCATTTATTCAAATGTAGTATTGTTTGAATACTGTGAAAGTACGGTAACAAAGCAAACTTTTTTCCAAGCAACAAAACTAACCATGCATGGTTCCGTAGAAGGCTCCAAGAGTTTCGGTCAAACAGAGTTTTGATGACCAACATCAGTCTACGAAGAACGACGAGTACGCATCTCTGGTTGATGCAATTTTCGGTTTCAAGAGAGTCAGACACCATTTAACTTTATTTCATTATTTATTAATTTATAGTACAAATATATTTCGAATTGATATTTCTAGCTTAAGCGGCAGCCCTGCAATAATGAAATCATTAACATGCCTTTCATGCGCTTTGCATGCACCTAATAAGTAGTAACTAATAAGCCGCATTACTTATAATACATTACCCAACAGAAAACAGATAGGAGTTATTAAAAATGTTATATGAAATGCATAGATTATCATTTCATATGAATACATGCATTCTAAGTAAATAAATATAATTATAACTAAACTTAACCGTTAAAGAAATTATTAAGTAGGTATTGTAAGACAAGAAGACGTACAAGATAAGCAAAATACTTGAGAACAAAACATACCTTCAATATCGAGATTGTAAGTCCTTTTGGCAGCTCCGGCATCATTCTTTGCAATACAGGTGTACACGCCTGAATCCTTTGGACTTGCACCTTTGATCGTAAGTGTGTATTTATCTCTAATGTTGGTCAGAACGTAATGCGTACTTTCTTTGATAGGTTTATTGTCTTTCTCCCAATGGACATCAGGAGCAGGGCGACCCCGTACTGTCGCTTCTAAGGTCATATCACCGCCCGCTTCGAACTCTGTTGGTATGCTGGGACTCTCATCAGAAAAGTAAGGTGGAAAAGGTTTTGAATTTATGGTAAGCTCTCCGTAGCAAGTTTTATGGCCAGCTTCATTGGTTGCTGTGCATCGGTATCGACCTCCATCATTTGGAATACAGTTTCGGATGACTATTGACCGCTGATCATCATCGGAGCGAATTTCAATCCTGTCACTGTCAGACAAGGGTTCGTCATCCTTAAACCACTGGACATCAGGCGCAGGTGTACCAGACACTCGCACATCAAATTGCGCAACATCTCCTTCATACAGCTCGATGGTACTCATTTTCCTCACAAATTCGGGAGGAACAACCGCTTCGTTCACAAGCAATTCAACTTTGCAAGAATCTTTGCCCGCTTTGCTTGAAAGAATACAAGTATATTCTCCTTCGTCGTTCAGCTTTGCATCCATGATAGTAAGGATGGAATGATTCTCGTCAAAATCTAATTGGAAACGATGACTTTTTTCTATAGGCTTCCCATCCTTTAACCATTCTATTTCTGGTAGAGGTAGGCCTGACACAACAGCTTCAAAACGTGCTAGATCTCCCTCTGTAATTTCAATGTTTCTAGGTCTAGTTACAAATTGTGGCTCTCTCATATCTTCCTCCACTAAAACCTCTGATTTACACGAAGCCTCTCCAGCGATATTCTTGGCAATACAGGTGTATTCAGCTTCGTCATCAAGTTTTACATTGGTGATAGACAATGTATGTACGCGTTCATCAGACTCAATACGTATTCTTTCCCCCGGCTTCACAGGTTGACCATCTTTGAGCCATTCAACTGTGGGTTTTGGCTGGCCACCTACTTCGACTTCGAGGTCTACTTTACTCCCTTCCATAACCTCTTTGTCTTCGAGCTTTTGCAAGAATTGGGGAGAAATGTCTTTTTCTTGTGGGATGTCAAATTTTAACTCAACGGGGTTTTCATCTTTTGGAGCAACTGTAAAGGTGATTTCTTCCATGACCTGTTTCGGCTTTGATTCAACGACCAGATTTGCAACAGAAGACACTTCCCCAGCAGTGTTTCTTGCCGTACATTTAATTTCAGAAGTGTCTTTTAGAGTACATTTGTGTAACGTTAGTAAAAACAATTCTTTGTCGCGACTTGCCTCAAATCTATCGCCAGCTTCTATAAGAACATTGTTCTTGAACCAGAGAACCTCTGGTTTAGGTATTCCTTCAATTTCAGCAACAAACTTGACTTTCTCGCCTTCCACTGTTTTCACATTCGTTAATTCCTTGATAAATTCAGGTTTTTTCGATCGTTCATCTACGAGCAGTTCTGCACTGCATTCCAAGGTACCGTGATCGTTGCTAACCACACATTTGTACTCTGCTTCGTCGTCAAGTACTACCTCTTCGACCTGGAGGATGTGTTTATCGCCATCGACCATGACGTGAACGCGCCTGCTTTCCTCAATGGGTTGTCCTTCAGCTTTCCATTGAACAGATGGTTTTGGTGTACCACTGACGATAACCTCGAGCCGCACTGCATCTCCTTCAATCACGTGCAGATCTGTCAATTTTTTGATAAACTTAGGAGCCTCACCGGCAGGCTTTTTCAATGGAAGAACTTGTTCCTCGACCCCAGAGAGCGTTGTAGCAGTACTCGCTTGGCCAGCATCGTTCATAATAACACACTTATAATTACCATAATCTTCACTGGTAAATCCATTTAGAAACAAGACTGAGGAGCCCAGATCTGTTCCGATGTTGAATCCATCTTGCTTGGTAATCTCTTCGTTATCCAAATACCATTTGACTTTTGGTTCTGGAGTTCCCACGAAATTCACGGACAACTGAATATCGCTTCCTAATTTGACAGTTAGGTCATACAGTCTCTTTGTAAATTTAGGTGGCACTGAATCCAAAGTAACTCTGAAATTGGAGGTGCATTCCGCTTCGCCATGAGTATTTTTTGCTTTACAAACGACTCGTCCAGTGTCATCCTTTCGGCAATTGGTTATGAGGAGTTTGTGGATATTTCCTTCTTTCTGCGTTTCAACTCTACGTCCTGGTTTAAGCTGTTTTCCTTCTTTGAACCATTCAACAACAGGTTCAGGATTTCCGTCTACCCGAACCTCAAAGCGTGCTGGCATTCCATCCAGAACTACAGTGTCCTCAAGTTCTTTTGTAAACTCGGGTGCAGATCCTTTAGCTGATATCTGAAATGTCGCAGAAGTGGAATCTTCGCCTGCAGGATTTGTTGCCTTGCAAGTATAGGTGCCTTCATCGTCAGGATTTACACCTCGAATCGTCAAGATGCAAAGATCTCCTGGGCGAATTTCCATGTGATGTCTATCACCTTCAATCACTCTTTTTCCATTCCTATACCACGTAATCTCTGGTCTTGGCTTTCCAGTAACGCGACACTCCAAGATGATCGTATTTCCTTTAGAAATTTGCACATCAGACAGCGATTCCACGAACTTAGGTTTTATGTGGACATCCTGTTCAGTTGCCTTTACATCTTCAGCAGTGACATCGTCAGGCTTTGGTATTTTAAGTTCGACTGGTTGAAAGTCGAATGCAGCTTGACCATCGAGAGTCAATGTGATGGGTTGAGGCTCTTTTCCAATTTGACTGGTGAAAAACATACAAACTTATGTTAGCAAAACAAAAATAAAAATATAGAAGTATTTATATTGAATAAATCCCACAATTTTATGGAAAATTGAGAATTAAACCCAAAAATTAAAAAAAAAAAACGGCAATTGGGATTATGAGCATTTACCCATTTTTTTCCCGCCAAACATAAGTATGAACGACATTCCGAAATTAACTTTCGCAGGCTTTCTATTCAAAATCAATTTATGAGCAAATGTGGCCAACCAAATTAGCAATTGCGCAGCCAAGAAATTGAAAAGTACGTTACTGGATCAGCGGAGTGAGCTGTGTGAAAACCGCACAGGTAGCGTAGGTCTGTGACATTCGAAGATCAAGAAAAACGTGCAATTTTTTTTAAAAAGGTAAAAAGTAACAATTGTAAATGAAGGCAGTATACATACATTGTTGCAGCAGTTTCTTCTCTCCTTGGTTCTACAAGAATAAAACAACAAAACTGTGTAAGTATATACAAGTACTAACCTTAAATCATAAAGTTTGACTTTTGATAAGTTTACCTGGTATGGATTCCTGGATATTTATTGTGGTCTCAGATACAACTTTTTCCTATGTGGATAGAATAAAAAATATCCTTAAAACTTGAAAATAAGCAAGAAAAGCTGAAGATTTTAAGCTACATTTTAAGATAAAACTAAAGATTTGTTGTTATGCAAATTAATTTAGCAAAACTGTGAAAGTAAAGATTAAAAGGAAAAGAAAGAAAAAGGAAAAAAATGGAAGTTACGTACTGGTTGTGGCTTCTTGACTAACTCAGCGGTGTAACCTGAAATACAATGCAGAAAAATATTTCAAAAAGGAGATAAATATACTTGTTTTTGATTCTTTCTTCAATCTCAGTATAAGTTCTAGTGTCGCCGGGTAAATGAATACGACCACTCAAGAAAAATGCATTGGGAATTTACTTTTTCCACTCCCTATTGTGATTTCTTGTTTGTTTGTTTGTATATTTTTTTGGTGATCCAGTAAAAATATTTGTATTCGTACCTCCTTTCATAGTTACTTCAGCTGTTGACGTTTTTCTCTTCAGTATTTTGGACGGTACCCACATCTCATCGCCTTGGGAACCATCACCTCTCAACTTTACCACTTTGTACATGCCAGGGCGCGAAAGCTTGTCAACTACAAGTACACTTTCTTCTCTCTTTAGCTCGCCAAGCTCGTCTTCGTAGTCTTCAATTGCAACGCACATTTCGACTCCGACAGGCATACCGACTGTGATCTGCAATCTATTGGAACGAGAAATTGATACACTGAGAAATTGAATCAGTAGTAAGAGGAAAATGAGGACATGTTTGGCCCTCTGAATGGCCGTCCATTGCACAACCAAACTGGAACTGAATGGCCGGTTCTATTCGATAAACATATTTCCACATGGAAAGCTTGGTACTGATATAAATAGAAACTGAAGTAGTTGACTAGCACAATGAAAACTTCATGATCGTTCTAAAATGTTTGCGCCTTTTACTCTAATCGATGAAATCAACTTGGCGAAGTTATCGTTTATCGTCCTAAGAAAAGGCACACAATCAAACTTACTCTGTTTGTTGGCTTATTTCATCACAAAGCCGGTCCAATATATCTTTTGCTTCCTACAAAGAAATTTATATCAACGTTAAAACAGGCCTTCTAGACAAACAAATATATTCTTTAATAAATGTGGAATTGAAATCATAAACACAATAGACTTGCTTTTTCTAGAATCAAACTGGAGTGGAAAATACGAACTCAAGCTTGCAAAATGTGCAAAAGAAAGGTTTCCGAAACACAATAGACCCCTTACAACACGTCGGGATGCAGCTCAATTTGGAGGGCAAAACAATAGGATCCAATTCTCTGGAGATTAAAATTCTTTTGTTTTGTCCTCCAAATTGAACTGCTTGACGTCACGATGTTTGACCGACCTTGATATCCCTTGTGTCAACACCAGCATCTGAAGCCACTTCCAGCATCTGCGTCAAGATCTCTCTGTACTCAAAAACACGTTCTAGTGGCCGCTGCAGAAGGGTGACGAGGGGTCGGGTGTTGTGTCTCTTTCTGCATATCTGAAGTAGAAAATGTCACATGAATAAACTGTTTACTACTTCAGTTAACTCCCGGACGGCCATAATTTAACAGAATTGGAAAAAAAATTAGGCATATGATAACAATAGACGATAACATGAGAGGAATAAGATTAATACCTCAAAGTATTCGGTTGGTGAGGACGCCAAGACCAAGTCGGAATCTTCTTTTCCATCACAGAAATCCAGGTACTTATAAAGATTATGTTCCTGTAACAAAATTAAATATTGAAAATAGATTAATGATCGGTCTCAGTCAAAGACCGTTTGCCCTTGGTAGACATTAAACGATAACTGATATTACCTACATAGGTAAGATGGACAAAATTTATAATTTTTATGTTATTAGTGAGGAATCGTTGGTATAATACCAGTAAGAGTTAGTGATCCGAGCCTGTGCAAAAACCCACTTAACGTTTTCTTACCCTGGATGAAAATGGACGTCCAATGTGAGCAGGCGTGTTCTTCAACTTTTTCAGCTCTTGGATGAGAACCCTGTATAGTAGAAAAAGAAGAAAAATATTTCAAATTAAATATTTCGTAACAGCATTTTCTCTCTGGTGTGTTCCTGTATCCAAATATTTTTTAGCATTTTTCAATATCCAATATCCAAAATCACGATCCCCAATTCCAATTTCCAATGACTGAATACATTCACCTATTAAAACTTTTGACAATCACAGATAACTAATTAATTTATTGAGAGACATTGAGTACGTACACTTTATGGAAAAAGTAAATTTCCTCGATGTTACTGAAGATGGCATCTTTGTTGTCTGCTAGTTCAGCTGGAGCACTGTCCATTTCATACATGTAGTCCTGCACATGAAAATGTTGTGAAAAAAAGATTCATATCAAAATGAAATAAAATGTCGAATAGGGGATACGAAAAAAGATAAAGAGCCCTTCGTTGCAGTACTTTTCTTCAGTTTAACCCCAACGAAGAACTGAACGCCCGAAACTTCAGTAAAGTTTTAAGAGTCAGAGGATGTCAGGAAAAACAAACTCAACATTTTGCGGCAACAGTCGGATAATCAAAACGTGGCATAATTCGTTTGTCGAAAAATCGCTATATTACTTTGCAAAATAAGAAACTGCTTGATCAAGATTTTTTTCGCAAAGAAATGAATACCCTAACGTATAACTACAAGATTATTTCATACCTCGACGATTGATCTGAGTTCGTCAACATAATTCTCTTCACTGTCAATCAAAATCCTTGTCAATTCATCCAATCGAGTTAGCGCAGCTTGTTTTGCGGTGTCCAGTGGTTTTGGCTTTGGCTTTGCGTCTACAAATGGTCCCTGTAGTTTGAATTCCACTGGAGCAAACCCATCACTAGGTGGAGCAAATTGTAACTCGGATTCGGTCGTCTCCGGCGACGAAATTGGTACGAAAGGTATGATTGGAGGGGAGAATACGATGGCTTGGCCAGCAAACTGTGGAACAAAGACCTCGGTACGACCAGGCGGCCTGAAAATAGAGACATTCTTCAAAATTCCTGTCGCAAAACCTTACAGCTAAAAGCTAACGATACGCTAACCAGTTTTCAGTGATTGGAGGTAATTACTAGTCATTCAGAAAGAAGCTAGAAATTGCAGTAATAAATTTGAAAAATATGAAAAAAAGGAAAAAAACTGAGACATAAATATAGTTTCTTTCACCACTTACACTCTTTCCCTTGGCTCCAAAGAATCCTCAATCTTTCTACAGATTTGTTCGTTGGAATCCTTCATCTCTCCTTCGGGTTCCTCCAAGTCTTCAAGCCTGGGATGTTTGCCTTCAGGAGCTGCCTGTAGATCTACTTTAGAGAGAACACGTACCTCCAGCTGATCACCAGGCCGAGCTACAAAAAGGCCAAGAAAAAGGGTTTAGATCAACACAGGTGAAGCTATGGAGACGAATAACAAAGAAACTGATAAACAATGGACAAAGCGTGATCATATACCTGAACCATCGTCGTACGTGTAGTATTTTGAAGTGACTTCAGGTGCTTCTGGAACTAATGTCTCCACCTCTGTTCGCGTTTCTTGCTTCACACTTGTGGTGGTCTCTCGCGTTGTTGTTTTCCATGTTCGCTTTCGAGTAAATTGTGGGCTTTCTGGTTCTTCTGGTGGAGGTGATGGATAACTAACTACGTTCATGTCGGTCTCGACCTGTGAAGAAAATAAACAATTGGATCATCCTCGCTCAAAGCTAGCTCAGAGAAAGGGCCTCAAATCCTAGTGCAAATTTTACGAACTATGACTATGTAACGGCTGCTGTTAGTATAGTACGATATTTCCTTTGAACCAATCACAGGGCAGGAGATCATCGTTCACGGTCAGTGAAAATGCAAACAAACGGTACCATCACGGTTACGGGAATCCACGTCCATCACTTACGCAAAGATTACTCACAAAAAGGAATATAACATTAATAACTAAGTCGAGGACTGACCTGAACATCTTTATGGACAACTGGTCCCATGGTAGTAACAGTGACGTCCCTCTTGACGACTTCAGTGCCTCTTGGTACCATGGTAAATGCATACTGAGGCTCTCTCCTTGTGTCTTGGTCGATTTGGACCATGATTTGCTGTTCCGGGGCTCCAGTATCTCTTCCTACAACCTTCCCACCCTCGAACCATCCTCTGATTTCTGTCTTGATTATTGGTTCAATTTTTTCCTCTGCATCGGACGACACGGTTCCGTCTGATTTTATACTGACCATTACTTGCGCACGTTTGCCAGGTCCAGCGTCTTCGAAAACAGTACCATCGCCACGTCGTTTTTGGCCCAGAACACCATCTAAGAATGTTGTCAGGGTTGTACGGATAGGTACCGGCGCAGATTCTTCAATCGTGTCTGGAGGTCTGCTTTGAAGTTCTCTCTCGTAAGTATCAAGACTTTCTGCGACATCTTCTATGGCCTAGAGAAGCAGTTTACATAAATTAAAACGAGTTTAACCAAAAGGTGAATTCAAAATTTAAGACAAAGCAAAAGACAGGAATCCCAGCTACTAAGCTTCCATATCAAATACCTCTGGTGGTAAACCCAAACGATTTCTTTCCCTCAGCTTTTCTGCCAGTCGATAAAGGTCGTTATCCATCAAATCAAACTTGGTAGCTACTTCCCTCTGCTTGGCTACCAGTCCCTTGGCTTTGCGTCTGGGCGCATCGATAATCAGTTTGGCAGACAAGTCGGATATTTTCTTCAGGCGGGTTTCCTGTTTGTTCAGGCCTGGCCTGATAAAACCTTCTAGAAGATCCAGGAGATCGATGACTTGTTCTTCTGTGTGACATTGCTTGGCTTGCTCGCGTGTTGTCTGCAAGAAGTGTTCACTATCGCTTGTCCAGGTAACCGCCTGTTTAAAACAAAAAGTGATGAAAACAGAAAAAAGATGAGGAAAAAAAGATAACATAGACAGAAATATGCAAATAACATATATAAAATAAACTGGATACAATACCTGTTCATACAGTTGGTGAAATTCAATGGATGCCTCCAACATTGTGCGATGTTCCTCAATTCGAGATAGGAACCTCTTCCATCTAGTTTCCATGGAAGATACTTGATTCTGTATAGTTGGTGCATCATGGTGACGTTCACTTGCAAGCCGGCCGGCTTCTTGTACGAGATGTATTACCTCATTATCTGTTGGCTGTGCAAACAAAAAACAAGAAAAATCAGCATCAAATAACTTTACCATAATTTCATGACAGAGCTGCTCGTATTTCATCATACCTTGACTGATTCTAAGAAAGCGTCTGATTCCTGTAGGAGCGTGACGGCATCCAGCAAAGTGTCGCCAAATTTCTGATTCAAGGCGATTAAATCACGATTGTGATGCTCGACCATCAAGTTAACCTGAAAAAGTCGAAGAACGTCATTGCAAGACCAGAGAGGAAAGAAGATAAGAATGTCCTAAAAATATTCTTACCCTGCTTATCGACTGTTCAAACTCGCAAATTTTCACGCTTTCCTCGAGTTTACTCTTATGATGCTCCCAGAGGCTTGCCCATTCATCTTTCTTGCCCTCGCTTTCTTCAAGAAACCTCTTGATTTCTTCTCGTGACACTGTTACTGACTCACTTGTGCCTACTTTCTTCAAAATGTCACGTCCATTAGTTATGGTAAAGTTGTAGATGTCAGCCACGCTCTGGTAGTTGGCAAGATGGTCTTGCAGCATGAGCTGGGCGCGGTTAAGATCTGGTGCGACTTGTCGGCTTCGAAATTTCTGCAGCATTCCATCCATTACTTGCAGCAGCTGAAAACAAATGCGGTTACATTATCGTTAATATCTACTAGACAAGAACTAAGTCATAGAGCGGCTAACAATGGTATTAAAAAATTATACAAATAATCAAACACTAGTGAAATCTTTACAAAAAATATTTACAAGATGGAACATAAATGAGTTCACTGGGACGGGTTTAGGACACACACCCTAATACCAAAGGATCGTTGGTGTCATTATGGACTTAAATTGGTCTTCACCGGCAATTCTAGAAATTTCAGTGTTTCTAGTTGAATCAACGGCTAAGCCCCTATCCACCACCTATACTTAAAAATCCTTTGACCAAATACCTTGTCAACACTAGCGAAGAAGGTCGCACACATGGCCAGTAACACCTCGTAGTCAGACATAAGAGTTTTAAACCGTTCATATGCAATCTTCAACTCGTCTGTTACAACAGTGATGGCAGCTCGGTAGCTCTGATCTTCGTCTGCTAGTTGCTCTGCGGCTTGGAGGTGACGTTGGACGTCCTCGTCAGTTTTCTGTAAGTTAACATCACATCATTAAGACATTACATCAAACACAAGATGAGTCACAATGACAGAATCAGGGAAATCAAGATTAATAATGATATGATCTGCAACCACATGTACGTATGGTGCACGAGTATTAATAGAGGAACTACGCGTCAAGCTACCTACTCCGTACTGTTTCTATGAAAACTGAGAAGAAGTTTGTTGCCCTCAGAAAACGCTGTTTCCTGTAGAACGTTTTACCGGCAAAATTGCAAGGTACATGAATGATCAAGAGAATCAAAGTTTGCAATAATACTCTGAATATCTATTCCGTTGGTTGCAACCATTTGGATAGGCTATGCATTGTAGTCAGAAAATGGCATTCATTAGATTGATTCCAGCAACTTAATTAAAGCATTCTAAAGATTCAACGAGCTGGTGGGAATTGTTTTATGGCTTCAACTACAGCTGCAAACCTGGATACAAATAACTGAAATAAAGGTTAAATCTCTTCTCACCTCTGCTGCTTCTCTAAACCGTCTGAGCTTCTCTTCGAGATCTTTTGGGTCTGCAGGAAGTGAATTGTAATCCACCATGACAGGGAAAAACTGTTCGCTCTGTTCTTCGATCCATGATATGACCTTCAAAAAAGAATTCATTTATTTATCTATTCACCCACATTTAAAAAACATGCTAAAATTCATGCACCAAAAGATTTTTGGTTATTTCTACAAGTTTTTAATGTTACAGTACAATTGTACCAACGTTTAATACTCTATCTTGTTACCGCATTCTATATTCGCACTGTAAGGATTGCACCTATAAGATTGAGTCTAAGTATATACCAACCTGTCTGGTGTCGCGTTCAAACTGAAGAAACTCGGTGCTTAGTTGTCTGTGTCTCTGAAGCTGTTCGTCTCGTAATTTCCACAGCTGATCAAGGCTACCAAGTCTTTCTTGCAGATCGATTAAAATGGTATGAATGGCGCGTCCAGCAGAGTCGCGGTTGAGGGAAGTGTCCTTTGGCTCCTGCAGTTATCAAGAATATCCCAGAATCAGTGGAAAGAAATTGACAACAATCTGAATCATGCAGTGGAATATTCACCGGACTATTTTCTCTCATTAATGCATTATAGTCCACGATAAATGTTTGGATTGTGAGCGTTTTGAGGGGGAGGGGAAGATACGCTTTCCTCTCTCCAAAAGAAGTTACTCTAAATCTTGAAACATCTCTAGCAAAAGCAGTTCTCATAAAACAATAATCCTCTGCTCTCATATGAGGGGTTTCTATATCATATTCCAGACAACCGCATTGAAGAAACTCTCAAACTCTTTTCGAAATACTTAAAGTATGTGAGCATTATATGTCATACCTTTTGTAGCTGTTCCATTAAGGTGCGCGCGTCTTTCTGTAATCTGTCTGATGCATTAATGATGGCTTCTCTGGTCTGGCGTTGACGGGCAAACACCAAAGCTGATGCGTCTACGTTTTCTTTTGGTTCGTCACTCGTCAGTTGAGATTCCAAATCATTCAAGCTTTCCCAAAGCTGTGAATTAATAAAAAAAGACAGGAGGAAAATTGTAGAACCCTTCTGAAGCACAGGAAACCAGTAAGCAACTTTACTAAAACATGATGGCTGGTCCGAGTTTCCAGCTGATGATCACAGCTATGAGATGCAGCGCATTAATAGCAAACACACGTTTCGTTCAGTAACACTCACCGTCTTTCTGTGCCTGTGAAAGTCATAGTACATTTTCCCTAGTGTCAGCCTGAATGACAATCGACCGTTCAAGATGGACCAAGCTCTCTTCAGTTCCTGCACTCTTTCATCATCAGGTCGTTTCGAAATCAGCTCTCTGACCTTCCCCTCCAGCTCCTTCGATAACAAATTAAGTAATTTATCAATGAGATATATTATAAGTATTTTAATATTCTTATAAGATATCAATATAAATGTTGTCGTCAATAAACACTTTCTTGAAGTTGACAATTTAATCAGTGTTGATTTTTTTATCTTTTTTTGTTATTCTTTTTTTCATAACAAGACGAAATAGATTTTCATCTACTCAACCGTATTCATGAGTTATGATTATCAACTGCTATTAACAACTTCAAGCTTCAGTTAGATCAACATTTGTATGATAGTGTGTGTGAAATGGCCCAGCACATAGCACAATCACGATGTAGGAGATCACTGTTCAACCAATTACAATGCTTAAACACGCCACTGTCACGGTCACGGTGCGTACGGTCACCGTGAGTTTTCACAGGCTTACAAAAATCAAATTACTTTGATGAAATCTAACGTACCTGGACCTCTGCCTCAAGATCCTGGTGCTGGTTGAGAAAGTCCTGAGCAGACTTTAGTGTACAACCCATTTCTGAATTCGAGTCCATGAAGCTTTCTGCTGCGTATCTGATCCAGCCGAGAACCTGGTATTAAGAGAGAATCTTTTAAAAATAGTTCTAAAAATCTTTACCTTAGTTAAAATAAATGATAAAAAGAATGACCAGAAAAGAAAAATCAACATGTGAGTTGAGTGTTGTATGTGGTAAATATACAATGTAGTGGTAATGGGTGTTGAGAGAACCTCACGGAAGAGCCCCGACGGGGAGTGATGGTTGTGAAAAGTGAATAAATAAAATAAAATAAAATAAAATAAGAATGACCCTTGAATGTGTTACTCTGGAACTTAGTTCGAAGTTGAAAGTTGACATACAAGTTATAATAATTATACATTGGTTTTGAGTGGCATAACACAGAAATCCCTACAAGCCTTCAGGCTTCACACAATACAAGTCAGTAACAAATCGGACATTTGCCATGAGAAAGCATCGTATTACATTGTATAATTTTTGTGTCCCACAACATTGGAAATATCTAGGCCACAATGCCTTTGGAAGAAACAGTGGAATACCGTCAAATATCATTGTTTGTCTGTATTTTTAATAGTTTTGATAAGTAACCTTAGTACTAACCTGCTCAAACTCTGCATCTTCTTCTGTGGCGCCTTGTAAGCTGACAACCAGAGCCTTACTTCTTGAGCGCAATTCCTCGTAAATCTTCACAACCACAGGCTGCTGCATGGGTTGTCCAATGCGTTCAGATAACAGACGGCCTTCCCTGAGCTGTGAAGCTGATGCTTGACTTATCTCGCCCAAGAGCTGTCTTTGTTCTTCTACAGACATCTGGTCTTCTGAAAGTCGATCGCCGATTTCATCAAGCTTCTCCATCGCCTGTGAAAAAAAATAGCGAATTCAGTCTAATAAAGAATCGTTTCGAAATGTTTTAACTGGGCACTGTTTTTACAACTTTCTACTTTTCTCATTCTCTAAAGGTCATCTCTTTTCTCTTTCACTAAAAGAAAATTTACATCTCTCAAGAGAGGCCTTGGTTACATACGAGTTGCATAGCTTGGTTTATTCAAGGTGTTTGTTTGTTTGTTTGTTTGTCTTTCTGTCTGTCTGTCACTTTCTGTTTGATTGTTTGCTTGTTTGTTTCTTTTCTGTTTGTTTAACCTACTGAGAAAATCACCCGGAAGTGACTTGTTCTTAAAGAAAGGCCTGGTTACTTTTCAATATGGCTGACTTTATGGGGATTTAGTTCCTCTCTGTCAACATCCTTTTTGCGTTTTCTTTGTCATCAGTATGCGAATAAAGTTGTTATAAATAAATAAATAAATAAATTTAGAATTAGATAGATAGATAGATAGATAGATAGATAGATAGATAGATATTAACGAACAAATAGCAACAGCCCGACAACTAAACGAACCTTGTGGCCACTTTGATAGAACGCCTGGGTTTTTGTGAGTATTTTTCTTCGTTCATCTAATCTGCTCACGAGGTTTCGAAAGTCTATCTGAAGCTTGTTGACAATGACAACGGTTTCCTCGGCTTTCTCGAAGTCAGCATGTGCTAATTTTTCTGTTTCTCGCGCGAGTCTTTCTACGTTTTCTTCCTTTTCCTGTAAAAAAAAACCCACAATTATCAAAACAAATTCTTAAAAACCTCAAAGTATAAATACAGGCAGATCTCGTGACAAACCTATTTCTTTCTTCGGTATTCTTCCTCCACATTAACGTACGGGGGATGAACCGAGAGGATCTAGGACCGATACTGGGTGACGACTAGAATGGAGCAGGGGCGTAGGGAGGGGAGGGGGGCGCTCCCCAAAAGTTTGAGCACGACACCGAAATTTCATTAATTTATGCGGGATTCCTGTGGATATGGTGGGGAAATGGTACAATTGCCCACCCCTCCCCTATGATCGAGACAATGTAAATAGAAAAGGGCTCTTACTCTTGTGGCCGCCTCGAACTTTGAATGTTCATCGAGTAATACTTGGGTAGATGCTACGCTGTCTCCTGTGTCTTTGTAATTTAGATAATCTTCTGCCTCTTCGTGCAGCCATGCATTTAACTGCAATAAAAATATATGAATATTGAGTTATACAATGCAAAGGATGGAACGTAAAAAGCTGAGATGAAAGTTGCCATAAAACTATAACTAATAAAAAACAAAGTAAATAAAGAGACAGACAGACCGAAGACAGGCGTACAGACAGACAAAGACAGAGAAAAAAACAGACAGACAGACACACAGACAGACAGAAAGGCAGACAGACAGACAGACAGGCAGAAAGACAGTCAGACAGATTGAGACAGACAGACAGACAGACAGACAGACAGACAGACAGACAGACAGACAGACAGACAGACAGACAGACAGACAGACAGACAGACAGACAGACAGACAGACAGACAGACAGACAGACAGACAAAAAGCCTACGGCTATGATGTAGAACGAATAACAAAAATATAATATAAAAAGCATCTTTTTTTCCAGACACACATCTAAACTAACATCATGTCAAACCCGGAATAAGCGATTCATTATGGAATTCAAACCATTCCTAATTGACCACAGTCATCTATATGACTAATCTGAAGAACTAAGGTCAAAACCTCTAGGCGTCGTTCGCGCAATGAGTTTTAGGAGCAAAGATAAAAACGCAACCGTAAAGTCTGTACTTCTTCAGTCGATAGTTGACAAATGTCAAAAACAACACTACAGTATGATTAGTGCGACCAACCTAAAACGAACGTTCAACTTCCACAAGCAATCAGTGCTATAAAGTTATCATTCCGGATTTAACACAAAATCTATTGCACTCTTATCACACAACATCTGAGACAGCTTAAGAAAGTTCAAACCAATTGTCCATCAACATCCATGTAACGTACCCTTTTGGCCTCTTCTTCTATTTTACATTTTTTGACACACTGCTCAAGGTTCTTCTTTCTTCCTTTCCAAAGATCATCTAACTGTCTTCTGCGAAGATGTAAAGCCTCGAGGACCCTTTCGATACTATAGCAAGCTGCTTTAGTAGCATGGCGATTATTGGTATCCGCATGAACACTGGCCTGGCGCAGACGGTCGAGTAACGCCTGGCCCTTAGCTAACGTTTCCATGGATACTTCTAATACACTCTTTCGAAGGTCCTGGTATTGATTGAGGAGGGATGTGGCGGATGTTACATCTTCTACGAGTAGAGCTCTGCTTAGCTCGTCTTGCGCTGTGGTGAATTGGTCTGTGAACTACACAAACAAAAAGAAAGATTTATTGATGATTATTTGAATAGTAAATGCATAGAAGGACATGGATTTCGAAAGTTTTACAATTTGATGCTGCACAATGTATTGCAAAATGCACCGTAGATTTGGCGCATATATTCAAAGTGAACGCTGCAAAGAAAATAATGATCATAATTTTTTTTAAACTGTGTTTTGTTACAATTCTAAGCTCCTTATCAGGAAACTTATCAGTCCTTATTCCGTGGGTTGCACACGCTTTTCGGATAATACTTTTCCCCAATCAACTCTTAACAGAGATTTTAGCACAATATCGGGTTTAGGATGAAATATTTTAAGGGCTTTATAATCAAAACTCGTAAAACTTATTTTATTCGCTTTGGTTATTGAGTCAGTACGGTTTACTAAAAAGTTTTATTTTAGATTTTACAAAGTTACTTCAACAAACCCATGACGCAGATATTACAGAATACCTAAGTTTTTAGCGAAAAGGCGAAGTCAGTTAGACGAGACGATTTTTGCGCAATACTGACGGAGAAAAAATCGTCATTTTGCGTTGCAACAGTTTGAGTTCAGATCAAAAACTCTCAACGTGTTGTCGAAGTCGAAATGAATTACGCGAAAAATCGTTGCACGTTGCGCGAAAAATTGTCGTTACAAATCATCCTGTGTAACAAACATCGCCTTAAATGAGAAAACATAATGTTAAAAGTAATGGTCATTGTTTTCAATTTTCGTTTTTTTTTTATGTTATTCTGTGATGAACTTTCATTAAAACTACAGTAGATGTCATGCAGCTACCGACAATGAAATTAAAAGTCTCCTGGAGGTACCTATGTCACGCCTTTACAAAACAAAGTTGCTTAGTCTGCATGAAATAAAAGTCAAATCGTCTAGGAGTGTGCATGATGGCAAAGGTCAGCCATTCGTATTTGACTTCTCTCTGTACAAGACACTTTTATCACAAGTCACGCAAGCCAACTATGAACTGTTTGAGTGATCGAGACTCGCAATTAAAATTGTCAAAATCTGTTACATGACGTCAAGGAAAATATTAAGAATAGTACAGTTTGAACATTTTTACCGAGACAATATCTTATATATTTGATTATAAAAGGATTTATATTGTCATTTATAGCCATGGGTCTTGGGTTTGGATTGGGGATGCAAAATAGTTGATTTGTCCTTGATAGTTCAGATTGAAAAATCAAGACCAATGCATAGCGATATAATCTTAGTATTCTAGGAGTGAAGTGCCTATAAAATATCTCTATATACTTCAACCTCAAATATTCATTGGATATTAAAAGCACATGGTTGAACAGAATTCTTCGAACATTATGTGTAACAGTGGGTGACAGAATCAACAAATATCAAGTAGTTTTTCCTCTGCCACTCACGGATGTAATGAACAGCCTGATAGAAGTGTTCGCCAACAGAACGCCCTGGACTACGAGACATGCAAGAAAAATGTACGATCAACCATGACTGCTAACCCAGTCTATCCTTGACCACTTGAAATTGCGGCAAAAATGAATTTACTACTAGAGTAGTTTGTGAATCATAACTGGCAGAGAAGATGAAAATAATGCAGGATTTTGTGTCATTAATTGCAGCAGTCAATATCTGTTAATAACTCAGATAGTTATGCAAAGAAAGTGAGTTCTTTGTAAATAGCAGTAGCATGGTACCGAAAACAGAAACCGAGACGGTCTACGAACCCTTCCTTATAGTTTAACACAATACCTTAAGCTGTTTGTTGAGCTTGGAGAAGTTATTTAGGTATTTCCTTAACTCTGTCCCACCAGAACACAGTAAAACAAAGTGAACTCCTCACTTGAAGGCTCGTCCAAGACAGCTGTACGTACGGCTTGGGATAGTGTAAAGGGGATAGTGTTTCCAGTGAACTGGGTTGGCATTACTGAGCTATACTACCAACCATTCCTGTCATACCAATCGATGTGACAACTTGAAATTTGACAATCTTAGAAGGTCAGAGGTCTGCTTAGAAAGAAACTTGGTTTTTCATTATCTAAGAAATGCAGCACACATAACGACAATTAAATTCACTGAATCATAACTTCTCCCGACTCCAAAATGTCTGTCTGTTAATGAAATCAAAATTTCCAAAGTCTTAATCCCATGGAAGGTATTTCTGTTTAATAGTGTATGAAGATGGCGACGTCATCGGAATATCGATCGATGATTAGTGCTGTTGACAATCAATTTATCCGATTTGCATCTGGCTTTATTCAAGGTAGTCTTCGGCTACCTATATATGACCTTCTATTGCGTCTACCGTTTCACGAGGTTTAGTTCGCCAGTTCGTCTATTGTAAATCAACGTTTCGTACGGTATGGTGATATGGGGGTCAGAACGGTACCTATGGCAAGACCACTCCTAGATAACTAATATAACATTCAATGCAATACTAGAATCTTGATGACAAAATGGCCGCTGCTGGCTTCATAGGTTATTTTGTTTTCATTATCCCATTTAGGGACCTGAGCTCTATGAATTCACGTTAGGAAATCAATACTTAACAACTCATTATAGATATTAGTTTACAAGATATATCCTTCTCGCGCGTTGAAGAGAGAGAAGCGCAGTTAGTCGCTGCAACATTTTCATCAAAATCCAAAAATAATGTCACAAATTCCTAAACAAACAAATTCTTCGTAACTTGTCGTTTTTCATCGAGTCTGCCCTGAAAGGTCACTACGAGCTAAAACCGTGCAAGCCAGCGGCTCATTTCTAAAATTATCTTGATGGTAAACACTCCTAGCCGGCCCATATTTGGACATGGCCTTTTTGCAAAAGGGCAAGTGATGTCATTTCACTTATGAAAAAGGTAGCTCTCTAGTACCACATAAAATACCTGGGAATACTGTTATCATTTAGATAACCATTGACAAAGATGTTCTTACATTACGCAGTAATACTAATGAACAAAACTAGCGGATATTTCGAGGAAGTCAACGGAGTACCGAAATTTATTGCGAAAATAAAGTAATTGTCTGTTTCAAGTTTTTCGTTGTTTCTCAATCAAAAGTCAAATATAATATTTCTTAATCACGGAATTCTTGGAGGAATAACGGATTTTTCCAGAATTGTACCACCCAAATACTACAAATGTAAAGCTAAATATAGAGAAAAGATGAATGTCAGTGATCTGTTTACTGTGTTATGACTAAACTAATGCATGACTGAAAATAGGTCATAACAATCCTCATGGAGCGTGACATTCAAAAGCAAGACGATGAAGATTGAAAGTTGACATTATATTTATTATGCAGTGGAATAAGAATCCAGAAACCCTAAAATACAGAATTAAGTTAATGTTGTTTTGTGATCTAGATGGCCAGCGATTCTCGACAGATGTGGCGGTGTTTCTGCATGGATTTCCTAGAAATGGCCGGCGTCTCTAGCGTGACTAAAGTCATTAGCCTTGGATTAGAGGGTCGGTAATTAGTTGGACGGCTAGCTATACAATTCAAAGACTTCTAAAACAACGCTACATTGATAGATGGACGCCGGCATACCACTAACGGCTCGACTCAATGAACAAGAATGTGAATATATTGACTTTGATCAACGGCTTCGTCAAATGATGAAGAAAACAAATCTCAAAGTTTGAGAAGTTTAATTCGAGGAATGGTAAACGGGGGCTCGTAGAATTTGACGCATATTTGACGCATAAAGGCCTCAGTTTAATTGCAGCTAATCAAAAAATTCTCAATTTCCTATAGAGATGACAAAGAAATGACGCGGAACAAAGTGCTTCCTTCTTTATTAATACATCATCTGAATCTCAGATACCATGATAAACAATTCACAGACAGTCCGTTAATACTCAAACTCAAGGAAATCAAAAACTGAAATAAAAGGAAGAAAGAAAGAAGTTTTCAAACAGTCGTAGGTCTTGTGCATTTGAACTTAAGTGTAAACGTCAAACGATTATTAAAGAAAATTAAGGTTACGCCTAAGGGTTGTTCGCCTGACTATATGATCCCTACTGAAATCCCTCAACAAGGTCCAACCCTAGTAGCCAATCGCTACTAGACCCTACATCCTGTAGATAACGTTAATTACCTACGGCTGAAGAAGAGTTTAGAAGTTTAGACTTTGCAAAGTTTGTAAATAAAAAAATCAGAAACCAATTTATCAACTCAATCCGAGGATTTTCTCCGATTTTCTCTTCTCTCATACTTTTTGTCAACTAAAAATTTATTCACCTATTAATGGCCTTTAGTTGTTTTTTTTTTTTTTTTTTTTTTTTTTTTTTTGCCATTTGAAGACATTAATTCTTCGATTGCACGTTACGTCATCGCGGCCATGTTGGTGGTCATTTAACAAAAGCATCCATTGATCATACCGCCAACATGGCTGCCTCATCTTTGTCATTTGACTCTCTTGGGAATGCGTGCAACAAACCATCAATTGAGAAAAGAAGGATACCTCTAAGACAACGGCACTTTCGCAACACAACACATCATAATAGAAGTTATTAATACTAAGATTGGTATTAATCCTGATATAAATAGATATAGATTGAATAGTACAATGCAGATGGTACGTAATAGAAGGATCTAGAAATATAAACATCCGACAAAAAGAGTACATCGAATATTTTAAAGGTAAAGCTCCACCCCAAAGTTGGTTCATATTCATCAACATAAACCAAGAAAAGAAGTCATGACGCACTTTGGTAGAAGTTTCATTGAAAGTCATGTCAAGTGAATGTGACCTAATGAACGATCCAACAGATAACCATCATTAATAATAGCCTTTCCAGGCAAAGGGATTTCTAGAATCTTAAGGGAATTTCGGCCGTTTAAAAAAAGAAATACGCCCTCCTATTTCTATAGGTACTTTCATCCATTCCCAAGAGAACGATATAAGAGGTCACGTGTCCGCCATGTTGAATTACATAACAAAAGAACCCAAACCCGGAAAAACATTTGTTGAGTTCAAGCAACACTGCGGCTCTAAAAGCAGTAAGTAGTCTCAGTAGGGCCTCAATTCGAAAAGGACTGCAAAATCGTACAGCTCGATTTCGTGCAGTAAATTTAATAACAGTACAAGTGGCCGCCATGTTGGATGAAAAATATTATTTTTTTTTACATTCGATCAACTTAGCGATTATGAAAACCAGCAATAGCGCTTAAAAGGACTGCCAAATCTTACTCTTCCTCGTGGAGATTGATATAGAAGAACATTTGACATTTGACCGCCATGTTAATTGACACATTGTTACATTCAACCAACATAGCGGGTATGAAAATCAGCAGACGAAAGGAAATGCCAATTCTTACTTTTCGATCCGTGGTCAAAAATGTTTCCGATTCGATAATGCAGTGCAATTCGTAAGCAATATGCCCATTTTAGACCTTTGAGAAATGTTCCTTTATTAAAATATTTACATATGAAAGAATCGAGTCCCATGCACAAGTGACACTCCCATGCACGAGTGGCATCACATGGTCTGAAATGGACACAACAAACAACGAAGCTAAAGAGGTATATTGATACCAACCCAATAGCTCGCTTTCACGTGACGTCAAAGTAGCTCAATTTGGAGGACAAAACAAAAGAATTTCAATCACTTAAGAATTGGAACCTATTGCTTTGTCCTCCAAATTGAGCTGCATTCCGACCTACTGCAAGGAGTCTATTATATTTGATGAAAACTGGGGGAGAAAACTTACCTCTTCCACGCCATGATGGAATGCCAATGATGTGTCAAGGAGTATTCGCCGTCCTTCTAATTGTGAATTCAAATCTTTCCAGGCATCTTCTAATGAATCTGCCATTGTTTCCGGTCTATTCTGACTATCTACTGGATGAAGTTGCTTCACGGTCCATAAAATCTCGTGGAATTCTTCTTCCTTTCGCTGAAATGGAAAAAGAAAATTATCATCCAAGAGGTACTTACAAAACGGAAGTTACTACGTATACCACTGATATATTATAAATTAAAGATATTTTTTGAAAAGTAATAAAAAATGATAGGATGAAGACTCTCGGGTTGAAAATGGAAAAAAATCCCAAAATATTATGAAATTTATACGAAGAAACAAAAATGAGGAACAAAAAAATGAAAAAATGGAAAAATGGAAAAATGGAAAAATGGAAAATGGTCTCAAATATAATCTTTAAAAACGACTTATTTTGAACGACTAGAACTTTGACCCGAAAAAACTTAGTGAGAAATGTAAATACGAACCATATACAGCCCAACAGACCTTCAAATAAAACACATGCTTCTTATTCTAGAAAACCTTAGATAAAAAAAACACTAAAATATTTATTCCAACAGCACTGAAACTTGGGTGGGTTCAAGGTGTGTAGATACTTAAAATATATGATTGAAGTAGTATAAGTATTAGAAGTATTATGGGCACTGGGTTAATCCGATCTTTTTCTGATAATAATACTATGGCTTAGTAGGGGTCAGTGCCTGCTTTTCCTGATATACGTACAATCTACTCAACAAGCCAGGTAAAAAAAACATATGTACAAATGAAAGGTTCTTAAAGAGCCACTTTTCCGTCAAAATTGGAAACTGATTATTCCTAGTTGAAGTAATTTAACGATGAATATAGATGACTTCCAAAAACTACTCTCTCAAACGTTCTGCATTTCAAGTACATTATCACCAAGAAATTTTGGTTCAAGTTAAAGAACAATAGGGTGCGTGATTGACGTCATTTACTCACAATTTAGCAGCACACCTACGAGCAGCACACCTCATCGTGAGAACAGAAACAAGTGGGAAATGTTTTTATCATATTATTGTATTTTCCATTTCATTCATTTAGTTTCCACCTTTATACTCTAAACTACTGAATTTATTCGTTTATATTTAGACTATTTTTACAATTTAATTACGTGATTAATTACCTAATTTGTACAAACAAATCAAATCAAATAAATACAGAACAGCTTTCAATCTGTTCAATGGGTACGCTACTACTAGCATAATCCTCAGTTTTTGAATTTTTTTCTTATTCAAATGTTTGAACTCCTTCGGGAGTCACATTAATGGTTTTAATTAGGCCAACAAAAGAAACTCAGGTATCAAAGATCTAATAAGCTGCATGTGAGAATTTATTTAAGGATAAAAACCAGCATGTAGTCCGAATATGACTTGTTAGTGCACTAAAAAACGAAGAGAAAAATGACCTTTCTTTTATACAGACAGATATTTTTTGATATTATAGATCTCGTGAACATCAAATCAAGCATCTCCTACAAACACAAACATGACATTCAAGTACCTCAAAAGCTTTCACTCTCAAGAGATTTAATACTTTACCTAATTTGCCGGACAACTGCTCCAATGATAAGATAGTTATTCAAATATATAGAATGGTTTCAAAGAGTACGAAATTGCTGAGTGTGTGAGCATATGGTTGGAGGAGATGGTTGTTCTGTCTCAACAACGTAGTATTTTTGGATCTTAAGTGATAAAATGTTAATAATAAAATGAAGATTAAAAGTCCTCGTACGTATGTCTCGAGATAGAGTGGAGCATGAACAGCTTTGGGGATCTTATGGAACACCTGGGTACCTAAGCACGGCTATAAACCAAGAAAATTGTATTTTGAATCAAGATTGAAGGTAGAATTATATTGGTCTGTCTATAACTGAAGTAAAATGCTTTGAGGGATGACTAGTTTTTTTCATTGATGGAACAAACTCCAATCTTGGTTAAATTCATTGAGATATTACGTCTCATAGACTGTGACCTGCTGACCTCTTCTGGGTCCAACGACATTATACACACAAAAATAATTATAACATAGAAACTAAACTATCAGAATGACAGTATTGGAATCTTTTTTGCAGAATAAAGCACTAATGTCTTAGGAATTATCGCTTATAAGTTCTAAAGAATACGAACTTTTCTTAACATATTTCTTTTATTTTATTGTATTGTCTATAAGCCTTAGAGCGGATTTTAAATGAGTACTACACAATACACAAACAATTTATATGTAAATGAAATCAAAATTAAAATATTTGGTAGAAATTGGGAAATAAATTGCCTCGTTAACCAAAACAACAGAAAAAAATGTTGGGAATTAATCTTGATGATGAAGCCAAGCAAGGAAAGTGCCTAGAATACTTGAAGATGTTACTAGAAATAACTGATAACAACTCTTTAATGGATTTGTTACTATAAGATAAGTGGTTTTATTTTATCAAATCCATCGCGATAACTAGTAATAAATATTCAATAACTGAAGAGGACCGACTGTATTTCGATTCTAGTGAAGTGCAGATTTTTCCTATGAGGTTTACGAGTTGTTAGGTGTCATGTTTACAAATCCTTTCAGCAGACTCAAAGTATACATTTTTACGACGGCGCTCCGTAGGTGCTAAATTTACTAACAACCTGAGTAACCACTTCATTTGCATACGATAGTTTCAATAAGCACCGAAATTATCGTAAGTAAAAAACGCTTACACTAAAAAAATGAGTGGATTGTTAGAATACGCTGATCCTAAGGTCACCTTGATCTTGCACTACTAATACAGTGAAAGACAGCTTGTCAGATAGTAAGTCATGGATAATAGTTACCAACGCTGAGCGTTGTGGAGTCCTTGTAGCGAAGAGAAGAATACGAGTACAGTCGAGCTAATATCAGTTAAGTGAATACTACTAGAGTAATTAAGTCGTTATGCCCGCTCAAGTATGGTGTTTATGGCGTCTCTAAGTGCCTAGTTAATTTGTAGCGACCAAGACTTTCGCGTGAAGAAGAATTCATCAAATTACTCAAGAAGTTTCTTAACAATTTTAACACTACTACACAACTCATTTGCGTAGCGGCGGTAAATGGCTTACCTATAAATGAATATATAAGCAACTGATGTACTGGAATGTCCAAGTAAAGCGGAAGAATATTGAATTTGTGCTGTGCTTGACTGTGTACGATATCCACGGCCAAGACCAATGATCAGATGATTATGCAAAGATCAAATGCCAAATGGACACAAGATAAACACGCATAGCAATAGCTGAATTCCAATAGCCTTTCCACGCCCCACTAGGCAAATATCTGTCTCTCTTTGTAATCACATTAATGCTATGTTTATAGAGAGCCATGTTTGACTCAAATTAGAGAGTTAGCCAATCAAATTAGTTCGCTTGACAGCGCCATTAACGCATTGCAAATTTGTTTTATCTATCAACTTTTAGCCAAATACAGTTTAAGAATATTTAGGCGCTTTTGGTCTGTAGACATATATCAGTTATAGCAAAAAGCATCCATTAGATAAACAAATAACCTTGTCACTTTATTGCCCTAGATGGAAGGTTTGACTGATTCACGCCTTAACGGTTGGAACAGTTCAATGGTGTTCGTGATCCCGCGATTTTAAGAATGACTGTCACGTAATCCTCCACTGTCGTGTGACAAACTTATATTCGCATGTTAACAACTGAACAGAAACTAAAACTCAGGTAAAAGAAATGAAATTTTGTGGTAAGTACTCTCTAACTGAAGAGGTGAAGTTCTTTAAAACAGCTGTATCGTGTGTGGGTCCGCACGAATTTCAAGTTTAAAGTGCTGGTCAAGTAGGTAATTTCAAGGTAAGTTAAAGTTTTTAAACTTCTTTTACTGCACGATTTAAATAGAAGTGAAACGATCGGAAATCCTATGGTGCACTTCAAAATAAAAAGCTAGAAAAAAGAAACATCTACTGATCCGTTCGCCAGCGCATCCCCTATGCTTCTATAGGAGGCACGGAGGTCCTCAAAAAGTGGGAGAAGGGTCAAGCGGCATATGGAAGTCTTCGAATGGTATGGAGGACCAAAAAGAGGATGAATGTCCTTAAACGATGGGATGGAGGGCAAAAGAATGAATAGAGGTCCTCAATGCAAACGGTGGGATAATGGAAAATAAGCAAGCTTCAAATGGTAAGATGAAGGGGGGGGGGGGGAGAGAGGGAGAGGTCCCCAAATGGTGAGATTGATGGCCAAACCGAGAGATGGAAGAGGTATTCAAAGAGGGATGGGGAGACCAAATAGAGGAGTTTAAGTCCTCAACCGGATGGATGTAGGGCCAAAATAACAAATGCTCAATAAGCCAGTGAGTTCAAAGTTTAAGAATTATTTTCAGTGCGCAGCGATTTTATGCGAGTTTCTCACCTTCTTTTGTTTAAATGTAAAAAAAGGTTTAAACAAAAGGTGAGAAATTCGGGATAAAATCGCATGGACACTGAAAACGATTCTTAAACGTTTAAGTGGCTTATTTCAATTCACAAACCTTGATGTCATTTTCGTGTTGGTTGAGAAGTGACGACAGCTCTCGAGCTTCTTGAAAATTTTCGCCAACCAGCCATTCAGTTTTCTTCAATTCTTTAGCTTTATAATGCAACCAGACGAAAAACTACATAGAAAAATAAGAAAATTCGTGTCTATGTCGTACCAATTTTGTTTTTATATGGATATTGGATGAAATTGGATGTTGGATGTTTGAGCCAGGTAACTTCAGTACCACCTAGCCCTCTCTTATAAAAAATTTCCATCTCCTAGGAGATTCATGACGCATTGACTTAAACTGAACAAGAAACATCCACATAGTACATACAAGTGAAAGAACAATATCAATCGCTTGGCCATTCAAGTAAAACTTTTTTTTATCTATTTATAGGAAATTTTTTAACATGAAAATAAACGTAGAATTTTTCATCGACTAGTGAATTTACGAATAATGTTATGACTCCATACACTGAGGAAGGGAAAGAACTGAGAAGTGAGGGGGTGAACCATTATTCATTCAGGGTGCTTCATTCAACTAATGGAGGCTTAGCACCATCACGTGATGTCAGCCATGACAGGAGGCACAACAATAGAAGTCTTTTCTTCCTGGGAAACTGAATCTTTCTCATGTAAATCAGATTAGACCAGATACGATTGTTCCTGCCTCCTGTCATGGCTGCCATCACGTGATGATGCAAAGCCTCTATACGTTGGTATCCAGAGGGGCCCTGTATAATATTAATCGAATCAGTTAATTGATACTTACTTCTCTCACGTTATCCCCATAGTCTTCTCCATGCTTCCAGTTTCGCAATCGTTCATCTCTATCTTCCCACACCTCGCTGAATGACTGCTTGGACTGCTTGAGCTCCTCTAGACACTCCTCAAGAGGATGAGGAGGCCTTGAACCATCATCTGGAAGATTCATCCTGTCAATCAAAGCCTTTCCCATAGCAACGGTCTCTGTGTACTCCTTTGATACACTCTGTCTGGTTTCTTCATGGGCGAAAACAGCCTCGTCAACTGTAGTTTGAGCAAGTTGGATGGGAAGATATTCATGGTGATAGTCAGCACGAAGCTCATCTATCCTCTGCATTAACTACACAATAATAACAAAACACATTATCAGTTTGGTTAGCAATTTGAAAACAGTGGAATACCACCGAACATACAACAGCTTTGCTGCACTATGATTGGCTGTATTTCAAATGGTGTGAGGTAAACCATGGCATATAGTCATTCATGCATTTCTGCAACTAATCTACTACGCAGCCGTCGACATTAGTATTGCTCCCAGATCCTACCGGACCCAGGTGATCTGGGACCGAAATAAATGACGGCTGTAAAGGAGAATAGACCCCTTTCATGTGACGTCACAGCAGCTCTATTTGGAGGACAAAACGAAAGAATTTCACCTATTGTTTTGTTCTCCAAATTGAGCTGCATTCCGACGTGCTGCATGGGGTCTATATTGTGCACTTTAGCATACCATTGTATATACTATTCAAACTATTCCTGCACCGTCATATACAAGCTAGGTCATGGTGTATAAGTATACATACTATTTCTGCACTGCGATAAAACATTAGTGCAACAGACAAGCGAGCGCCTCGTTCAGCCATAGCACTTGAGAAATCCATCCACACTCCTTCCAGTTTTTCTTCCATTTCATGGTTTGGTGTCAGCTCATATCGACACGTTCTCCGTAACACTAGAGATGCTTGTAACAGCTGCTTGCCGTAATCGTAGGTGCCCTGAAAAATGGTAGATTCGATAGTCACTTTCTGTTGTCAATATGTACTAGACATATTGCTAGAGCCTAACTAGAAAACTTCCCAGTTTATTTAGGCTCTAGGCATGTTTTCTAAATCTAAAATGGTGAATACAATTGTGAAAATTTAATCCACAAATGTAAGATTAATTGTGTAAAAAATATGCAAAAAAAATTAAGTGAAGTAAAGTGAAGTGAAACTACTTCTGCATAATGCTTATGTTACATGTTGTTACAGCCTAGTTATAAATTTTAGTAATGTTTCTTTACTATTTTCTTCTTTTAAAAAGAAATAAAACCACAAAAGAAAAGCACGTCAGCTTCAATCATTCTCATATGACATTCTCAACAACGAAAATGATCCCAACTTAATGAAACAAACCTTTGCAGTTCCTTCAACTTTATCGTGTTCTTGTTGAAGGTGTAACGTTTCTTCAGAGGTCCGCCCTACATCGATTGATGTGTCAACTGCTCCACTGTAAAGCTGTTGTAACCAAGCTATGGCCTGGCAAGAAAAACGTAAAAAGTTCAGAATTTTTGGGGTGTGTGTTACGTCATAGCCGCCATGTTGGTTGACGATAACAAAGCATTCGTCATTAGCTTCTCTTGTTAGATCAACCAACATGGCGGCTGTTTTATTGTTATTTTTGTCTCAAGGGATTTTGAGTCATGGTTGCACCCAAGAATATATACTAAGTGCATCCTCAGGTTCCCCGAGTAGGAAACCTCTGGACGAAGAGGTACCACAAAGAACTGATATATTAGAACTAGGAAGTAGAGAAGGAAGTAACAAGAAGAGCATGTTACGTCATCGCGGCCATGTTGGTGGTCATTAAACTAAGACTTCTCATTAACACCCATTGTTTATAACACCAATATGGCCGCCACGCCACGTCTTTTTCATTTGAAATGGGAAAGCGTGCAACCCACCAATATCAGGATAAAGGGCAGGTTAAAGCAAGAAGAAAAGAAAGTAATATATAGGACGTGGTGCCCAAAAAAGGAGGTACAAGGAAAAGCTGATACAAAGTACCAGGAGCTGGTACTAGAATCAAAATTACCAGGATAAGAACACTACAAGGTAGAATTTCTATTTAGATAGGAACAAGCAGTACCTGCTCTGCGTCTCTTTCGCAAGTTTTTAGCTGAAGCAACTGTTGTAGTTTTAGCCTTCGTACGTCACAGAGCTCATCTGTTCTCTGTTTTCGTTCTGTGAGATCGTCTAATGTTGCCTGTATGTAACGAATTGCTTCATTGCAGTTCAGCGTGATTGGTTCTCCTTGAGCTGTTGTGGTTGGCTCACGAAGGACCTCCGTTACAGTCAGACCCTCACGCATCGTCTCCTCGTATGACTGTTTTACCGCTGCAATGAAAAAAGCATACAAAGATCTATTAAGCATTGGCTGTTGTATCACAGCGTGGGACACTCACAACAGAGCTAAGCTACAATTACCGTTAAGCCCGGGATTGAATAGCCCACTTTCGATATTCTGGTTGTGTGATCACGCACAAAGCAATTCAAAACGAGGCTACGTGCTTTGTCTGTGATCATTCAACCAGAATATCGAAAGTGGGCTATTGGAAATTGGAAGTTGCAGGAGAGAACTGGAGAGAACCAACAACCAACTCTGCTCACTTACGACACCGTACCAAGCGGGGTTCGAACCCGGGTCGCAATGGTGCCGAGAGGCGACCATTATAGCAGCGCACCCCAACCGTGCTTCCCAAAGGCTGTGTTAAGTCCCCGCTGATCAATCAATGGTCATCTCTCAATGGTGATAAATAATGAATTATAATTGATACTGCAACTCATCGCGTATTACCTTCGGCCTTGCGTTCCAACGTGGACAGCATCGTTTCTGCACTTTCTAGGTCATCTTTCATTATAGCATCAGAACACAGAAGTTCTAGAAGATCATCCAGAAGACTTGACAGCTAAACAGAACAATACAGGGAAAAGGTAAATACACCTCTCCACCTTGGGCGTAATGTGTTCCCGTTTCAGACCACGAGTCATTCTCTTGAGAATTAGCTTCTTGGTTTGAGTTGCATCCATATTCATGTTAAACAAAGAATTGATATTCAAGGGAATGACACGTGGTCTGAAATGGGAACACATTACCCCCAAGGTGGAGAAGTATTTTAAGTGGTTGCAGCTGAAATCAGTGTAATTTAATCAGTCTTTCTTCGAGATACTTCTTTAATTTGCTTTGTCTTCCATAAACAGCACCAAAAAGGTTACAAATATTTCCCATTTCATTATTGTTCTACATGCACTTACATGTGAAGCATTTTGATGGAATTTCAAGGCACCAATAACAAGATCTCTTCTCCGTGACATTCTGGACGCGAAGCTACGGCAAACCTTGTCGAGGGAGTCTTTTTGAATTTGGATTTCTCTTGCTGCGTAATGGTTCCCATGAAGCATTCTCTTACCCAAGTCACGAACTTGACCAAACTGGGTTATTATTTCCTTCGTTATGGAGCATAAGAAAATTAAGGTTAAAAAAGAATGATAATCAACGACTATGACAATAGTGCTACTAATAATGGAGAATGCTTTGATTGCTAATGCTTTTACTAAACCATCTAGCACTTTCTCTGCCACTGTCTCTTCTCTTAGCACTCCTTGTTTTAACGAGGGTAGTACTAAAATAGCCAGTGGCTAACAAACCTGTGGCCCTCGTTGATTTTTGTGGAGGAAGGAAAACCGGAGAACCGGGAAAAAAACCCTCGAAGCACAGGAGAGAACCAACGAGAAACTCTACTCACTTACAACACCGAGCCCGGCGGGACTCGAACTCGGGTCGCCTTGGTGACCGCCGCGCTTCCCACAACTCTCTCTCTCAACTACTCCTTCTGCTAATGCTGCTGCTGCTACTACTACTACTACTGCTAATGCTACCTACCTCTACTACTGCAGCTGCTGCTGCTGATACTAGCACCTTGTGAGCTACTCTAAAATCTGAAGTAAAATAAAGCATATATATGTAGGTACTGCTACTACCACAACTACTAATAATTTTTCTGCCACTGCTACTGCTTCTACTGTCACTGGTGCTACTGTCACTTCTGCTTCTATTTCGTAGTCAGTTTGCATCATGCTAAAAACCATCCAATTGAATCATGGTGAAAAATACAGCTTTGCTTGTTATCTCTCTCTAACAACAAAAATATAGTTACGGTAATAATTACCCTTGCTGCAAATTCGAAATCTTCGTGAGCTCTTTTGCTGAACTCACAACTTTGGATTGAATCCGCTATCTTATTTGATGAGGAAAGATAAGATTCGCCTGTTCCCATTATCCAGTCAACTACCTGGAAGACAAAAACAAAATAAAAAATGTGTATTTATACGATCGGGAAAAAGTCAACCATTACCGAAGGGAAAGACCCTTTTAATAAATCCTACAATGCTTTATTTTCCGCGTTTGACGTCAAATTTATTCTTTTCAATTTCATTCAAAAGAACCAATTTCAAAAGAATAAATGTGACGTCAAACGTGGAAAATAAAGCATTGTAGGATTTATTAAAAGGGTCTATAGGGTTATGTCATTCCCTCGAATATCATTTCTTTGTTCAAATATTTGCGCATAATAAGAAACATGAATATGGATACAACTCGAAAAGAATCTTATTCTCAAGAGCGGTCTGAAAAGGGAAAACATTACGCCTCACCTAAAAAAAGGTCTTTTCAGAACGAACTCAGAATGAATTTAACAGGCGTACAATCTTGAACTACATGGTCATACCTTCTTAAATCCACTCTCGAAATCTTTCAGGTCCCTTGACTGTAAAAGATCCGACATTCTGTTTTCCCAGCTACGGAACGCTTGGTCATCCTTTCTTATCAATTCCTCTAAGATTTCTTTCAGCTGACTCTTTTCTTCCGTTTCCATTGAAACAGGATCGCCGGAGTGTCGCAATCCTTGGGGTATCCGAGGCTCGTAGCTCTCGATCCAGTGTACAAGATCTCGGCCTCGTTTTATTACTGGCTGTGAAATTCCGTTTAAAATTCTACGCTTCGTTTCGTGTTCACTGATGAGGCTTTCAGTGTCGGAGATTGTATCTCCTAATGCACCTGATTCCATATTTTGTTGAAAATTGTTCAGTTCATTCAGTGTCGATGAAACTTCCTCCATGTAACTTTCGATGGCCTAGAATATGCCGCAAACAGAATGATATGAAATAGACCTCTTGCACGTGACGTCAGAACAGCTCAATTTGGAAGGCAAAACAAAAGAATTTTAATCTCCTGAGAATTGAAACCTATTGTTTTGCACTCCAAATTGAGCTGCATTCTCAAGTGCTGCAAGGGGTCTATTGTTGCTGTGTCCCCTACTTTTACTGCTAGTGTTCGAATTGTTGCTGTTGAATGTCCTATGTTGCTAAAAGGCTGAGGAAACGATTGGGTCGAGTTGGAATTACAGTACATTCTGGGACTGTTTTAGGAGAAACATTTCCAAGATGGCGTCCTATTTCGTTCCCACAATGCACTGTAATACCAATTCGACCCAGTTTTTTCTCAACCCCGGTACGGCTTATAATCTTGACATTTACCGTATGACACAATATAAATTTATTGTCATATAACAGTGTAAAGGAATTTATTACCTCCTTTGGAACGAGGGCTTTTCTACGGGTTTTCAGGTTCTCCTCCCGCCGCAAAAATCAACATTTGAAAAGTTGTGTGCTTAGAACATTTAATGTAGAGGTAGTCAGTGTGGAGTGTTTCGTATACATAAAAGGCGCGGACACACGATGTGACGTTACCTGCAACGTTGCTTGCGACATTGCAAGAACTAGACCGCACCATGTGACCACCCGTGCGACGATGCATATGTTGAGATTTGTTGCTGGCAACGTCGCAAGAGTAGAACTCGTTTCTACTTCTGCGACGTTACTGGCAACGTCGCACGCGCGTTGCGCGGGTTGACACACGGTGCGATCTCCCCTTTGAAGCAACGTTAAATCAAATACGAATTTCAATGGACTCAGAGATGCTACGTGACTTACCGTTCTTCGTTGTAACCAATCATCATGATTATAAGGTAAAGTTCCTCCTAATTCCTCAGGCAACTGGAAGTCATCTGCAAACTGACTAAGCTTACTTGTCGACGATAAAATTATAGTCTGGGGATAAAAAGTATAAAGTCTCATCATAAAGTCTAGAATATTGACAGAACTGAGAGACACGTGCAGTTTGCGTCAAGTGCGCAGCCTCTAAAGCTACGGACACAAGGTGCAACATTGTTGTAGTGAGTCAATCAAGGTTGCGAGTCATGTCACGCGACGCAATTTGTTGCACGCAATGTTCTGAAGTAGAAAACGATCCTACTTCAGCAACAATGCCTGCAAAATTGTGCATAATGTTGCACCGTGTGTTCGCGCCTAAACCGCCATAATGTTGTTTTTATCTGTCTCGAGAGTTTTTTTCCGAGCACTCTGGTTTCCCCTCTTTAGGCAAAAATATCAAAAATTCACTAGTAAATTTCGATTTGGCTTGTACAATTTATAATCACTAGCTTCTACTCGATTAATCCCAAAAAGTTTTCAAATTACCTCATATCCAAGATGTGATTGCTCTTTCTTTATCCCAGCATCAGATTTCCTTTTTTCCCAAAATGCATCTGGTTTGATAATAATGACTTGGTGGATCTTGTTAGGAACAGAATCCTGGAAAAAAAACACGTTTTATATTCATGATTCTCCTCTTGGTTCCAGATGCTTTCTTGTTCCAGTGCTAATCAGTCGAGGGTTTCAGCACGCTCCACACACCTCGTAAAGACTGGAGCAAGAGGATCTCTTTAACATAAGGAATCATATCGCCAATGTCTCGATAGGCTGTGTAGCGGTGCCTTGAGGGATTGGTGAGGGGAGGAGGAAGGGGAAGGGGAAGGGGTTGAGATAATGTCTCGACTGAAATCCACAATACATGCCGCACTTGATTTGTACAGTTCATATAACACTGCGGCAAAGCACTATCCCTTTTATAAACACGTTGTATAGTGGGCATATAACTTGATTATAACTGTGCTTGAAATATACAGTAAATGAGATCTTAAACCAAAACATCATGTTGTCACTTCTCTTATTCACATTTATAAATATCCCTTTTGTAACGGTATGACTAACCTGCTAGCAGAGTCTTTTTGAACCCTTCCGTGCCTTATTCAACCCCTTATTTGACACGGATGCTCTGCTAACAGGGTTGTGGTTTACCCGGACAATTCCCGACTTTGTTTTTTTATCTTTTTGGATATCAGAACACTGTTTGAGGATCAAGAAGGGTCATGGAACTTTTGTCCACCATGGATTGGGGTTATGTAATATGTTAAAGAAATAGCAAGTGATTTGTCGAACCCCACCCCCCCCCCCCCCCAAACACACACACTTCATCGCCTAATAATGAAATTTGTTTGAGCTCATCACGCACAAAGCATGATGGGAAAGTGAGTTCTTACGCTTTTTTGGCTCCTCTAAAAATTCATCTGACAATTTTTCCTTCAACATTTTCAGTTCTATGGAAATAACAGGATTTCAAAAGACGAAAATAACAGAGTATTTTTTTTCTGATAGTTCCTTTGATTTCCCTGTTACATTTTTAAAGAACTCACTTTCCCAGAGTGCTTTGTGAGCTTTGATACACATTGCCTATTAAGTACCATGCTAAGAATCGATTATAGGCCTGCTGACTTACATGCAGTGTCCTGAGCATTGGCTTAGCTGACTTCCATTTAGATCCGCGTAAATCGATGATAATCGTGAACCCTCTTCCTTGAGCTTCGTTACTGTTTAGGGAAAAAGTTTTTAAAATAAAAAAATATATAAGCTGTTATTACTGTCTATCATACAATCGTAGTAGGCTTTCCAATATTAGCTACTTCCAACTTAAGACCTATATTCCTGACGCACGATTCGGAATAAAATGTGAGCGTCAACTCGTCCCAGTTCAAAGCCTAATTAGCTATAATCCAGGTTAAATTTACGAAGACAACAAATGTCTGTGTATGGATTCCTGGAACTACCAATCTCGGGGTCAAATCCGGCCAACGAATTCCCTTCGCTTCAAATCTTTTTTAATGTTAATATTTTTCATTGCTTTAACCCCCAGGCTGGGATTACGTACAAGGGGTCTATGAGATTAATCCTAATTCAGTAAAGGATTAGCAATAATCTGGCTTCGAACAACTTAGCGAAGATATTTTATGATGCACAAAATTGCTGAAATCGCGCCAAGCATGGAACACGAAAAGAGAGACCCCACCTTTGATCCCTTTGCACGAGCTTTAAGTTCCTATTGTTGCAGCATTGTGCACAGAAATTAACGCACACAATAACACAATAGCACCGGTGTGTCCAGCTCTGCAGCTGTCACGCGCAACGTTGCAAGAAAAGTTCTAGAAGTAGAAACGAGATCTATTGCTGTAGCATCGTGCACAACAATTTTTATCGTTAACAATTTTGCAACGTTGCGAGCAATAACGTGATGTTCTCAGCCAAAGAAATGACTATTCTCTGCACCACTGGCAAAAATTGGGTAGGGTTCCTTTGATAATTCACAGATTTGTTGCAGATGTTGAAAACGATGCGACATCTCTCAAATATTCTGTTGCCAGCAAGCAAGGTTACATACAACAGCTACAACGTGTATCCGAGGTTTTACATTCTTATTCCCTCTGCATTCTTTGATATCACCTTTTTTCTGAACTACAGAAGCCACACATATTTTGTGAGTTACTTTATCTAAGGGACTAAAAATAGTTGTTCACCCATACTACATACAGCAGCTTTCTCTGACTGTCTAGATTAGCTTTCATAGTTATATTGCAATTTTCCTACTAAATAAAACAGTGTCATTGTCAGTTGATATGCTTAATGTAAGCCAGCATTTGTAATCATTCATGCAAATATTCTACTCACCCCCATTCCCCCTTCACACTTCCCCTCCCCTCCCCCTTCTCCCCTCCCACTCCCCCGTGCATGGTGGACTGAGGCAAATCATTTATTACTATGCTGGTAATATCTTGACTCCTATATGACTTCATTCCATTGAACATGCCTTTACATATCTCTAATACTGGACACTTTCATCATTAACTGATCTATAGGTGTCAAGCTTAATGTGTTAAACATTTACATTACGATAAAGTTGAAATCGAATGAATTTAATGAATGTAATGAATAAAGGCTTGACTGATTTAATAAGCTATTTAATTGACCAATACTACTTTTTAAAGTTCCGTTCAGTGACCACGAATAATAGTTCCAAGCCAAGGTTGGAGTTGCTGCGCATGATAAACTCTTGTTTTGCTATGCCCAGCAACTCCAACCTTGACTTGGAACTATTATTCATGGTCACCAAATGGAACTTTAAAAAGAAGTATTAGAATATTATAAATTTCTGTAAATGTAACTGATTCAAATTTCATTTCAGTTTAAAACAAATTTCAAACAAATTTAACCCAATGAAGTTAAATCCAACCTACAAAAATTTATTTGATTTGATTGAAATTTGTTCTTTCCTGAAATATTAGATTACTAATCAGTTCTTTGAGGTCATTTAATGCTGTCTTTAAGAGCTTCTTCAACAAATGTCAACAAGATAGTTCACCAGCCAATCACAAAAAGATGTGAATTAGGCTCATCTCTCAGAGGTCAAATGTAGTCGACCATAGTTGAAAGGAAGAAATTTGTGAAAACAAGCTTAAAAACACAGCTTATAATTGGAAATTCATTCTATATCTTTGCTACCTCTGGGTGCAAGTTTTAAGTAAATCTATGACCTTCTCTAATAAAGGCAGAGCCCATGCAGTACTACACCTTCAAACTATATAAATTAGTGTAAGAAAAAGCTACAAAGTCCTACTATTTAACATGCAGAAATAAACGCCTCCTCTAGCATGTGACAATATGGGATATAATGTATGCAAAGATTACTCCTATCTATTTGAAGATTAAGGTAAAGAGAGGCTAAATATACATAACTACTGTGCTCCGTACAACAGCATCAATCCCACATTCTCAGTCACCAGACAAATATTATGTTTCACAACACAGATTACTAACACACATCACGAAAGTCTGAAGGTTGCTTTAAAGTTTTCATCAAGCTTTCATTCAACTTTCGGCATTTTCCTAGACAGCAAAGCCTTTTGACAAAAGAAATCCCAAGACAATAATTATTTGTAAAACGATTACTAGTAACTTCAAAACTAATTTTGTGTCAGGGGAATGACGTTGTAGCAGAAGCATTTCACACATGATAAAAATAATGATACGGACGAGGAAAGAATGCTAGGTTTGGCGAGAATCTTTTGATATTCAAGCTTAACTCAAAGTGCTACATTAATCTTAAATATACTTTTACTATGATATATAAACAATGCAAACGTAACGCCTTCCTGCACATGGACAGAATATTAAAACAGCGTGAATTCGAAAGAACTTTAGATTGTAAATTTAAATTTGACCACTCAAACTATAGAATGATGTAAACAAAAGAAAATTACCACAACTTTTGCCTTTGAATTGCAGTTGAATAAGTTACCTTGGTATTTGCGTTAAATAACGTAGTGATTCTGATAGTTTCTCGGAGTTCAATTCATCGTTCCTGGATGCCAAGATTGATATAATCGGTCTTCCTTGACGGTCATGTCCACCTTTGGATGTGCGAAAGTAAAATATGAACGCCTCCAACTTTTAATATCAACATCATTTGTAATAAATATCAAACTAAATGCAAAATGGTGCTAAAATTCCATCAAATTATTGCAGTAATTGCTCTTCTAATTCTAAAATTTTTCTATTCTCTCAATTATATAAATTAAGTGTAAGTTGTGCTAAATAAATCGAGTTATAATTGAAAATTAATATTAAAAAATTGGGTCACAACTTACCACAGAGACTAGCTGAATTCCCTCGTAGGATTTCAATGATTTCTCTTGCCCGAATTCGTCTTTCGGCTGCAGCAAATTAATGACAAGAATCGAAAAGTTGATGAATTATCAACAAATGTAATCAAACAATCGGCCATTTGCTTCTTGACAGCTTCATGTACTTACACTTTCTCGCCTTCTCCGTTCTTCTAGCATCGGAATAAGACGCATATTCTGGTCGATAACTATGAGTTTGGAAGGAAAGCTCCTCAAACCCTGCAAGATCTTTTTCTTTCTTCGAATTCTCATAGTTATAATACGCCATTTCTATCGCTGAAGAGCTCGTACGCCTCGGGGCGTCTCAAGCTCCTGTAACCAGCGTAACAACCTTACTGACCATCTAAATGTTGAGGTTAAAAGCGGTCAAACTTGGGAGACTTTTGTAATCGAGCTTAGCATAATATGCAATGCAATACCATAGATCTTTTAGGGCACTTTGGTTATGGAATCGTTTGTAAATATTTTGGAATGCTTGTGAAAATTTGATCAACTTCCACCGAAGCGCGCCTAAAATATTCTACTTTAGTATTTATCAAATTAATTGGATACTTAAACATGGTCAGCGGTCTACATTTATCGCTATTTAAAGAATGTTGTAAATTTGTTTACAGTAAAAAAAAGATTTAAGATATAACTTTTACGGTATAAACTTCATCTATTTTCCTAAACTCCTTGGATAACTTTTCTAAAGTAGGATAAATTTGGTTGCAGCTACCTCCTTAGCCTTCCAAATGAATTAGACATTAAAATAACCGAATATGGAAGTTTGTTTTTCGCACACTACATAGAACCACGATGCTCTTAATTAATAGTCTGTTGAAGACAAAGACATCGCTGTAATGTTAAGTGCTAGGAAGTAAACTCTTCAGTTGTTCTTGGAAAATGACCAAAGAAAACTTCTTAGTTTTAAGAAGAAAGAAAAAAGAGCTCACACAGGTAGTAAAAGGAGGGACAGCTTCAGACTTCTTCCCCCCCCCCCCCCCCCCCCCCCCCCAGTTTTCCCTAAAAAGTAAAACAAGAATATCTAGACATCACTAATATAGTAAATAAAATCATTTATTTGTTTCGTGATCACGTGTTACGAAGTGACTTGTGCACCCCCCCCCCCCCCCCCCCCCCCCCATCCCTCTTCCGTTTCTCAAGGCCTGCTACGCCCATGCCCTGGTTTGGGACGAGGAAGATTGGGATGGAGAAGATCGCCACGGGGCTCGGTTACTGCCGAAGATTTGGGTATATAATATCAAATACGTTCTACTCACCGGCCAGAAACTCATAAGGGGGTTGAAACGTATAACACCATCACCATGCTCCGGAATATTCAGATATGCAAATTAGGAGTTATTATACCATATTTGGAATGTTAAGCTTGATTTAAAGTTTGAAAGATTATTAAGAAAGATTATAGGTTTGAAAGATTTTAAAGCAAGAGAATGTAATTTACTGAGAAGAAATTCATCGACAAAACATCTAAATATTCCGGAGCATCGCACTAATGAAATGTATGGCTGTTACACGTTCCAACCCCCTAATGAGTTTCTGTACTTTTCTCATCGATCAAATCATCCCTTCTCTCCTCCCTTCCCAAAATTCTTTGCACAAATAAAGCGCCAATGGGAAAGGGGGGTCACAAGCACCCTAGGTGTTCCTAGATAGGCTCCCCAGGAGTAGCCTGCTCCCAACAAAGAACTGTGCAATAATTACTAGCAGGATGTTCACATGTAGCCAACGTGGTTACCGTATAGTTCTTACTCTTTTTTATTTAATTATGTAAAGATGTTAATGGAGGGTCATGAATTGGGTGGTTCTAATCCTATTTCCCAGCCCAAAATTTTGCAATCCCAGTCCCAGTCATGCAAAACCTCACTCCGTCTTATAGCGGTTAAAGCTAAAGATTTCGTAAAATCCCAATCCCAGTAATGGGTAAGTCCAAGTCCCAGTGCATGAAACCCCATTTTCCCAGCCAAAAAAAGGCGAATCCCAGCTCCCATTTTACCCCTTCAGGAACGTAGACGTAGACGTTCTCTGTTTGGGCTTTCAACCTAAAGCCTTTGAAAGCGTCCATATTATGAATCCTGGTTACGACACTATTTTCAGATGCAGTTGAAAGTAAAATAATCGACCTTTTAAGGTTGGGCATAATTTTAATGTTTCCCCACTTCCGAGCTAGGCCACGTGTCATTCCCTAAAGTATCATTGTTTAAAGGTTGCGCATGAGAAGACACATGAATATGCTTAAAATAATGACACGGGCGTGAAATGGGAAAACTTTACACCCAAGCTATAGAGCCCAATCTAAGGATTGATGTAATGCACTCCAAGAACAGATAATTTTTTGGCGTTTCAATTCATTGCATTATTTGGGATTCAAAGTCGGTTAGATGGCTCCATCTGAATTCAGAGGGAATGACGCGAATTTTTCAATTCACAATTATTAGGTCTCTTCCACTGTCGATTATTATGACTTTTACGCATCTTATAGCAAATTTATCATAGCCGGAATCATCGTGGTTTAGTAAATTTTGATTTTATGCGCTCCTCTAATATTAACGATGTAAGAAATGAGACTTGTGTCCTGAATGTCAGTAGTGTTTGTTCCAATAAAGTGACGGAGTATAATTTTTACTTGGAACTAAAAAAATATAAACTACAAATAATCCAACAGCATGGCATGATAGGTGTCAGTGAAATTCATCTTGTATGTCTCTCGAAGTATAAAAATTAATCAATTACGAAAAAATTAACAGTTTTTCCCTTCAACACATGTAAGACATGCTACGTGTTGTTTTGAAGTAGAGAGCATGGCATTTCAATGAGGGAACATTGCCTTGAACTCATCAAGGCTAGACACACTAATAGAATAACGGTGTTGATTCCACCCTTTACCAAGGAAGTGCATACATAGAAACAAGATCGAGAAATCTATCTATCTAGCTATTCTAAACTTTCATATTCATGTTTTTATTCCTAACTATTTTTTGATATATTTACTTATCGTCATCTTTTGGTGTTTATTTTTGTTGTTTCTATTTTCCCCGGCCATTTGTTAAGGTTACTGGAGACCCCAAAAGGTATGCTTCGTTTACCGCGGTAACACTTGTAGATCCTTTCAACAAACCCCTAAATAATATATATCTAATATTTCCTTTTAAAAGTCATAAAATAAATGTTACGAAAAATACATTTTTAGAAAGCAATTTCTTAACCTGAAACGACGCCGAGTTCTTAACACAAATCGGGCACGTCAGTGTGGATATGAATAAAATGGACATCAGCTCTAGGCGCTGGAGCGCATATCCAAAACAACTGTATAGAACTGACTAAAAACATATCTTATACCCTATTGATTTATTTCTTTTAAAAGAGAAAGAATTGGTTGAAAATCGATCATACAGATTTGAGAGAGTTTTACTCCTTGTTAATACGACGTTCAGACAGATATGCCGGCGCCAGCCATATGCATGTAACCAGAAACAGTGACCAAATGGACCGTGTTGACGAACCTATCTTGTTTTTTTTTTTGTTTGTTTGTTTTTTTGTCAGATATTCCTTATTCCTGCAAACTACTATGATGTGTAGGTTAGATCAACATGGGATTTAGTGAAGCGTAAAACAATAAGAATAGACAGTCAATGACTGCAGGTGTCTAATGCAAATAACTAAAATATTGCAGAATAATGTGGATATGTGGAAAGTAGTTTCTTGGACAAAGAAAGAGTATTGTCCAAAAAATTGGACTACTTGCTTCCTTTGGGCTTCTTGTGGAAAGAGTCCATTGAGGCAGTAGCCACAACAAGACTAAGAAGAATAACAGGTCCGCTTTGAAGTAAAGAGCATCACCTTGAACATCCAAGTGCATTTCATAAAGAACAAAAACTGAAGTTTCTTCGAAAAAAATTCCTTCCAAAAACTTTTGCTCGTGAAACTATGGTTTACTAAAAATGAACTGAAAAAGTTAGCATGTTGGGTGGCACCCGGAATGTACTCTGAACAGCCATTTTGAACCTTTGATTCTTGATTATTTACGCAGCAATAGTGAACTCGCCTCTCATCTCTCGGCATCGATCTCGGCTTGGCATCATCAGTATGACTAAATTCTTCTTTCTCTCCCTTGATTCGAGGGTTGATTTTCCTGATGCTTGATTCCCAAGGTACTACCGACCTTGCCCCCTTCCCATAATTTCAATAGCATTTCAATACTGAAATATAGGAACATATTGCATGCCTTGAACTCATCAAAAAGGCGTTCATTATATTATTCCCTTTACCTAAAAAGTGCATCTCAACAAAAGGTCTCTTGATCTCAATAAACTGAAGCATAAAAAGTTTGCGTAGAAAAAATAGCCTTCTCAAAAACTTTTGCATGTAGAAATATGGCTCACTGTGAACAAAATAAATATAATTTAAACGAGAAACAAAAGCATAACTGATCAGCATATTGGGTGGGATCGCTCGTGGCTATCATAGTAATATGGCATTGGTGTTTGTTCACGCAATATTGTAGGAGTATGATTTTACTTGGAAGACGATTACTACAAATAATCCAACACAATATGTTAGGTGTTAGTGAAATTCCCCTTCGATATCTCTCGCTAAGTCTGAAAATTAATCAACTACAAAAAAAACATCTAGGATATGCTACGTGTTGTTTTGAAGTAAAAAGCATGCCATTTCAACGAGGGAACATTGCCTTGAACTCATCAAGGCTAGAAACACTATTAATAGATCAAGAGAAAAGATCAGACATCTATCTTTCTAGCTATCCCAAACTTTCTTACATTTAATCTTTATACTTTTATTGTTATCGTTTGGTGTTTATTGTTATTTTTTCTCTTCTTTTCCTCGGGTAGACGGCATTTGTTAAGGTTACTGGAGACACCCAGTGGCATGCATGTTTCGTTTTCGTTTACAAGAAACAAAGGAAAAAAATAAATACATAATCTTTTTTAAAGGTCATATGATAAATATTACGAAGTCTACAAACAAAATATATTTTCAGAAAGCAATTTTTTATACCGGAACGAATCCGGAGCCTTAGAACACAGTTCGGACAATGAAGTTCTAGATATGAATAATGGCATGACGTCATTGTGCATTCAAAACAACTGCACTATACGTCAAATATAGCGGTTGATAAACTACAAAACTGGAATTAGTGTTGTTGTTTTTTTGGGTGAAAAAGTTCGTAATACCTATTTCACAATAATAACGATAAAGGTAAAAATGGTATTCAAATAAAGATATATTTTAAAATAATCATTTTGCGTTTAAAAATATCATTCACTTGTTTACGAGTTCCAAAATAATTAAATAATTAGCATATAGCTCGTGGCATTTTTTTAATTGTATGGTGCGTCATGCTATAGGGTTTCAATAACAAGGAGGGTATAAAAACAGAAAACAGGATTGGAAATTTATCAAACACTGTATGCTCCGCAAGGAGAATCCTTGAGTTAAGGTAGTCAGAAGCCTACAAGTGTTCCGCTCCTTAGAACTGAAGACTGAATCCAGGTAAGTTGAAAAAGTTGTATGACCTTTACTTCATGAAGAACTTGAACAACTAAGGAGTCTAGTGTAACACCGGATTCTCCGGGTTTTTTTTTTTTTTTTTTTTTTTTCGTAAAAAAGAGAGTGCCAAATATCACACTCTCTTCTAACCTTTTCTCATTTAGGAGAAAAAACAACATAAAATGCAATAACACCTCATTTTAAGTTAACTATTAGCTCCTGTGAACTTGTTTTTTGCTCTGGTAAATCATATATAAGAATGGCTTTGCCGCCATCACTTACATTGACATTTATAGCTTTTAAGCAAGGCGATACACATCATTTCACTTTCTTTAATTTTAAGGATGGGGTGTCTCCAGCTTATAACCACCTTTGTGGTCATCGCAGTGATTTTTTCGGAGGTTAATGCAGGTAAGATAAAACCGAATATTTCTGCTAGTAACCACTTTGAATCAACGCTCCCTTTCAATTGACAAAGTTTTTCAATTTGCCTCTGAGGCGGTGTATAATGAATATAACAAACATATTGACACTGATAGATTGTAATATTTGGATGCTTTCTTACTTCTAGAATACACGCATCTTGGCTGTTTCAAAGACAGTTCCGTGGACAGGGCTGTCCCACAAAGTATTATTGATCTTAAAAATTCTAAAGACACCGCCATAGAACAATGTGCTGAGGATGTTAAAAGGTTGGGCTTCACTACATTCGCCCTTCACAACGGCGGGGAGTGTTGGAGTGGAGCCACCGCCTTTGAAACGTACAACAAGCACGGAGCATCCTCTGGCTGTAGTGGTCAAGGTCTGGGTGGTAACTGGGCCCTTGATGTGTACTTCGTAAAACCAGGTAGGTTTTTTTTTATCAAAAATTGAAAATTTTGAAAAAGTAACAAGGAGTTAATACATTCAAACTCAATCCCTTTCAAACTTAATAAACTTAATATGCGGAATATGCGACTTTGTTCAATGAATTTTAGCTAAAAATTGGTTTTATGGACAACTCAGTTTGACTAAAAATTAGTATAATTACTGACTGTACTGAAGCTTCTGATCGAAAATCCTTGGATTTGAAAACCAGACTTCAGTAATAAAATCAATGATCAACTCCTCGTGATCTAGAAAACTGATATCAAAACTTGAATACAGTACTTTAAAAAGTGTTCTGCTTTGTCTGTTTTCGGCAAAAATATAGTTGTAGGAGCCTTAAACAATTGCCTGTTGTATCACAGCGTGGGACTCTCACAACAGAGCTAACTGAAGCTCTAATGATTACTGCGAAGCCCAGGAGTCAGGACTAGGGAGAAAACAAAAGAGAATCTGGAGAGAACAAACAAACAACTCTACTCACATACGACACCGAACCCGGTGGGTCTCGAACCCAGGTACATTGGTGTATCAATATTAACTAACATATACATTATTTTTTTTTATTTCTAAGACCATCTTGGCTGTTTCAAAGAAGTTGATAATGACAGGGGTATCCGAGAAAAACTTGGTGATTTTAGACATGCTAAAGACGTCGCCATACAAAAGTGTGCTTACCTTGCCCAAAATAGAGGTTTCACTACATTCGCCATAGAGTACGGCGGGGAGTGTTGGACTGGAGCCACCGCCGACAAAACGTACAACAAGCACGGAGTATCCACTGGCTGTGGTGGTCAATACGGTGAAGGTCTGGGTGGAAACTGGGCCGCTGATGTTTATAGAGTGCCAGGTAACATAGAGGACAGATTACATCAGTCGTGAAAAGACAATTTGCACTAAAAGGTCACGTGATCCTACCCGAAGCTTTAGAAGCAGGCTTGTCATCATTTTCCCTTATAAGATATCCAACGGCTTCATCTGGTTAATATCATTTTTTTATAGTCAAAATAATGAGCTGAAAATCCACCTCCTTTCTAATATTGAGGTGTTCTTTTCATTTCTGGGGGAGGTTTTGACAAAGATACTTGATTTGAGGAGATAGAATCACGTGCATTGTTACTTCAAATGACCAATTCCCTTCCAGATGAGTTGATGGCCTTCCCCGAAATGAATTATGGGTCAACTATTTTTTGTTAGCATTTGCCGAAAAGGGACATGTGAAATGCTTATGAAAATACATGCTAATCGAATGCTGATTCTGATTGGTTGGCCTTAAGGTTCTTCTGAAGGTCAACTCAGGTGGTTATTACCTTTTGAAAATCGTATTGAGTAAGAATAAATAGTGTAAGACAATCGGTGCTCATTTACATGCAGAGTCCAAGATTGTGCGCAAGGAATTTTGATAGCGATATGACGTTATCATACAAAAAAGGCTTTGGGTTATTCAAGGAGTGTAAGCTGTTGAATCAAACAGTTGTCTTAATAAGCTAACCACCTCCCAGGTCATTTTAAAATGAAGTAATACTTTTTTGTAAATTTCTTTTATAGATAGTAACCGCGAATTTGCAGCAGCCCATATCCCACAGTTGCGTTTTGATGGGGGTGCTTCGAATAATTGTTATCCAGATGAAGCCACAGACAGCAACGATAATCAGTGCAGGGGTTTTAATTCCAATGCTCCGATCTACTACGACGTCAGAGATTGTGGGGGGTACCGCAAGGTAATCAGCCTATATGACTTGATGAAACTGTAAATCAAACGCGCCTATTTTGGTTCATGCCTGATTTTTTTTCTGCAGCTTATCTGGTGGATATGGTATGGTTATCAGAAAACCTGTGATTGCTGCTCGGGGGCCCATGGAAACGACTGGGAGCACATCACCATCAACTTCAAGAGGAATGGTGCCTCTTGGAAACAAGACTCAGTGACCTGGTTCCAGCACGATGGATGGTACACTCGAAGTAACACGGAAGAACATCCCAAGATTTACGTTGGTAAATCAGCTCATGGTAGCTATGACAACTGGTGTGATGGAAAGGGATTTTCATGGGAACAAGTAAGTTCTATTAACGCCTTAGCTTCTTGTTGGTTCCCGGCCAACATCAACAAATTAATAATGAACCCTATACTGAGATATATGTTGTTTGTACTTTTTTAATGTGCTTTATTAGGATTATTGCCCTGGAGGCTGTGGTTACTGGAATGATTATCGAAACGATAGGAATACCTCTCCCTGGATTCCACACAACATCAAACCGGTTGGAGAGGCAAGTATATCATGTACAATATTTCCCGGATTCGCTTGGATGCCCGGGAAGCAGTGGTTTCGGGTCGAGGTTGTCTTTGATAAATAAGAATCAAGTTCAGTCTCGGCTTGGGGCCGTTGTTTTGTGGTCATCATCCGGGCGAGTTCAGGAAAGGTCTATTATACAAATTTATTCACATTTATAGATTTCTTTAAATTACACACATATATATAGGTATATTTACGGATTGCTGAAATCAAATCTTTTGTGATCGCCCTAAACCCTTGAAGGGGACTCGGGGACGTGATGTAGACCCATTCGAAAAATGGCCGCTTCTAATTTACATATTTTCTAGATTTAATGCATCACGAGAAGCAAACGATGTAAATTGAAAGAAGATAATATAAATAAGGATTCTGTCAAAAATTTGGAACAAACAAGTGATTATTTTAAGAGTTACTGCAGTGCAAAGTGTACAAAAGACCGTACCAAAGCGAGGCTATTCAGTATTGATCAGCAAATTCTCATACTGATATTTGTAAATTCATCCCGCAATATCTCACAAGGAAAAAATGCCATGGCATTGAAATTCTCCCTATTCACTCCTTTTTGGATACTCTTTCATAGAAAAGTGATATATTGATAAAAGTTTTGATTGAGGAAGTTTGAATAGAAAAAGTGAAGAATCGCCATTTTTAGAAACGGTCTATACTATCCAATTTTTTCATACCTTGTACATAAAGATCGAAAAATCTTGGAAAAACTTTTAGCATGTAATTCGTCGCCATTTTGGTTTCATTTTAGCCTCGTTTTCACGCGTTGCAGTCAGTGGTTAAGGCTAATTATCTCAGGCTCACGTCACACGCTGTTACGAACTGGTTCAACATGCAACAAAAAACCTTAGAACTGTATTGTTATAATGAGACATGATGTTAAGAATGACATGATATTATATAAATGACATAGGTTGCAAAAATTTTGATAACGACACTAAATCGGAAAACCCTACTAACATCCAAAAACAACAGAGTTTACCATCTTTACTGTCGATGACATTTATGTTTGGGAATGGAAAGGATTGCTGAAATCAAATATTTTGTGCAAGTTGGATTATGCATACCAATCCCACAGACTTTTAATGGTGTCCTTGAATACCTGGCTTGTAGACGAGGCTAAGCCTGTGCAAATGAGACTGTGTTCTTCAAAAATAGCGGTTTGCATTGAATACGAAACTAATGTCTTGTTCAACTAACTTCTTCTTCATGTTCTAGGTTTCTGGCAGTGTTGCTGACAGGGTTAAGAGTGAGAAATATTTCCATGACACTGAACTTAACAGATGTGCAGGTGCGAATTCGCGCTGTGTGATGGGACCTTGTGGATGCTGGAGAAATGATCATACGTTCGGTGCACCCCAATGTGACGTGTAAAGACTGATCCATGCGCCTTGGAACTGGGAAAAAACGTCTAAGTTAAGGGGTTAGATTATTAAAATGATAGGCTAACGTTAGTAATGTAATAAGGGAAAAAGAAAAACTCACTGAGGATGGGGACTTGTCATTGTCCGCTGAACTATTTTGAGCCTCATGACATACACATTTTGGCGAAACTTTTCCTGATCATCTGGCTGACCGCATAAAAATCAACCACGTTCCTTTTTTACACCAGCTCTCCTTTACTGAACAATACTAGACCCCCCCCTCCCTTCTCAGAGAGAGGTAGAAAACTCACTGAGGATGAGGACTTGTCATTGTCCGCTGAACTATTCTGAGCCTCATGACAAACACATTTTGGAGAAACCTTCCCTAATCATCTGGCTGACCGCATAAAAATCAACCACGTTCCTTTTTTACACCAGCTCTCCTTCACTGAACAATACTAGACCCCCCCCCCCCCTTCCCTTCTCAGAGAAAAGTAGTAATTAAGTTAACTGAATTCATTGTTAATTCAAGACATTAATTGATAAATTTGTATTAAGTTTTAGACTATTAAATAACAATGCAATCATATCTGTAATGTCGTCTTGCTCTTTGTTCAAGAACGTTTCGGGAAGAATCCCTCTTTAGTTTTACAGTGCGACGCGCCTAACCGTGACCACCCAATTATTATTTTTACAAGTTGTTCAAATGAGGCTTATTAGCAAGCAAAGAGACTAAAATCAATATCGCCGAGGTAAAGGTTCGATTTTTGACAAGAAAACTCAATTATTTCAATTTGGCATGTTTTTTGGTCCTTTCCGTCCAAAATGTTTTGATGTCTGGTCGATTTTGAAGCCATTTAGGAGCGTTTTACGGAGTCATGGTCATTTTTAGGTTCTCCTACTAAAGAAAATCCAATGGCTGCACACTCACAGCGACACCGACCTCTACACGGAGCTCAATAAATCCAAGAAAAGTTAAGCTACGGCCATAATTTCACGACAGAATCAAAGTACACATGCCAATGTTTCTCTCCAGTACGCTCAAAGTAGCATTCTTTCTAAAACGTGAACCCTATAGAAGATATTTTCTTCCATAATAAATTCACTTTTGACTCTCTATGAATTCTTTATGAATTCGACTAGTTTTCCCTGAGGAAGCCATTGAATACATTGAATGGCTTCCTCAGGGAAAACTATTCGAATTTATAAATATGATCCCACGTGTACCCTCATGATTTTTGATTGGTTGAGAGAAAACAATCCATTATCCAAAAGGACACTAGGGGACCCTGGTAGGTTAGGGTTTGTTTGCCGAAAATGGACGCTGTCTACCCCCGTTAGGGTTTTTTATGGGAGCAGATTATCAGTCCTCAGCCCAACCCCCAAACTAAAAGACCAGAAGATCACTCTTCCTCTGGTTCCTTCCCTTCGACCTGTCCGGCATGGGTGGCCCTTTCAGGAGTACACGACTCCCACCGGCAGCTCTAGGGGTCATTGGGATACGCAATCTACCTCACCACGATAAAGTGGTAATCCTGATCGAAGCGAAGTTAAAATGTATAATAGCTTGAATCCCTTCAGTTTGCATATAGAAAACATAATAGATTGTAATATTATAAGAAAGTTAAACTGAAATGTTTTGTGTGGCAAAATGATTAAACAGCACTCCAAATATAATATCCGTTACCAAGCGTTACCATCATATCCGTTACCTCGTCGGTAAAAATCGCGCGCGCTCAAAACCAACATACCCTTCGTCGATTTTTCTCACTTTTTTTAGACAAAATCTATTAGATAAAGCAAGAAGATGTTGAACACTCAAAAAGACGCGCTTACATGCTTTCGCTACTTCCAGGTTTGAATGAAGCACACAATTTTTGACGCATAGCAGTAGGGTATGGCGAAAATTCTTCGTACGCGGATGTTAAAAATAGTCCAACCGGGAATTCACATGGCGTGCGCGGTATTAAGAAGTTTCCCTCTCTTATTTATGCACTCTTGTACAATATATCTGAGAATGAACGTTTTCCGCATCCTATAGGAAATTTATTATCTTCGTATCATCGTGGTTTAGTAAATTTTGATTTTATGCCCTCTTGTAATATTTAGCGATGTAGGATATGAGACTCGTGTTGTAAATGTCATTAGTGTTTGTTCCAATATTGTAGTATGAAGTATGGAGTATGATTTTACTTAGTTGGAAAACGATAACTGTGCATGACAGGTGTCAGTGAAATTCACCTTGGATGTCTGAAAATGTATGAAAAATAATAGTTTCTCCCCGACACATGTAAGACATGCTACGTGTTGTTTTGAAGTAGAGAGCATGGCATTTCAATGAGGGAACATTGCCTTGAACTCATCAAGGCTAGACACACTAATAGAATAACGGTGTTGATCAGTTCTACCCTTTACCAAGGTAATATATGTAAAGAAAGAAGATCAGAAATCTAGCTATATGGCTATACTAAACTTTCATACTTATGTATTTATTTCTAGCTATTCAGTTTTTGATATATTTACTTATTGTCATCTTTTGGTGTTTATTCTTATTGTTTCTATTTTCCCCTGGGTTCCCGGGTAGCCGGCCATTTGTTAAAATTTGTTAAAAAAAAAAAAAAAAAAAAAAAAAAAAAAAAGTTACTGGAGACCCCAAAAGGTATGCTTCGTTTATCGCGGTAACTAATATTTCCTTTTAAAGGTCATAAAATAAATGTTACGAAAAATACATTTTTAGAAAGCAATTTCTTAATCTGAAACAACGCCGAGTTCTTAACACAAATTGGGCACGTCAGTGTGGATATGAATAAAATGGTTTGATTCTTGATTATTTTACGCAGCAATAGTGAACTCGCCTCTCATCTCTCGGCATCGATCTCGATTTCGATTCCTCCGTTTGGCATCATCAGTATGACTAAATTTTTCTTTCTCTCCCTTGATTCGAGGGTTGGTTCTCCTGATACTTGATTCCCAAGGTACTACCGGCCTTGACCCCTTCCCATAATTTCAATAGCATTTCAATACTGAAATAAAGGAACATATTGCCTTGAACTAATCAAAAAGGCGTTCATTATATTCTTCCATTTTCCTAGAAAGTGCATCTCAACAAAAGGTCTCTTGATCTCAATAAACTGAAGCATAAAAAGTTTGCGTCGTAGAAACAATAGCCTTCTCAAAAACCTTTGCATGTAGAAATATGGCTCACTGTGAACAAAATAAATATAATTTAAACGAGAAACAAAAGCATAATCTGCATATTGGGTGAGATTCCTCGTGGCTATCATAGTGATATGGCATTGGTGTTTGTTCCAATATTGTAGGAGTATGATTTTACTTGGAAAAAGATAACTACAAATAATCCAACACAATATGTCAGGTGTTAGTGAAATTCCCCTTCGATATCTCTCGCTAAGTCTGAAAATTAATCAAATACAAAAAAAAAAACATGTAGGATATGCTACGTGTTGTTTTGAAGTAGAGAGCATGGCATTTCAATGAGGGAACATTGCCTTGAACTCATCAAGGCTAGACACACTAATAGAATAACGGTGTTGATCACAAATCTATCTTTCTAGCTATCCCAAACTTTCTTACATTTAATCTTTATACTTTTATTGTTATCGTTTGGTGTCTTTTGTTATTTTTTCTCTTCTTTTCCTCGGGTAGACGGCATTTGTTAAGGTTACTGGAGACACCCAGTGGCATGCATGTTTCGTTTTCGTTTACAAGAAACAAAGGAAAAAAATAAATACATAATCTTTTTTAAAGGTCATATGATAAATATTACGAAGTCTACAAACAAAATATATTTTCAGAAAGCAATTTTTTATACCGGAACGAATCCGGGGCCTTAGAACACAGTTTGGGCAATGAAGTTCTAGATATGATTAATGGCATGACGTCATTGTGCATTCAAAACAACTGCACTATACGTCAAATAGATTATTATTTTAAAATAATCATTTTGCGTTTAAAAACATCATTCACTTGTTTACGAGTTCCAAAATAATTAAATAATTAGCATATAGCTCGTGGCATTTTTTAATTGTATGGTGCGTCATGCTATAGGGTTTCAATAACAAGGAGGGTATAAAAACAGAAAACAGCATTAGAAATTTATCAAACACTGTATGCTCCGCAAGGAGAATCCAATGTTAAGGTAGTCAGAAGCCTACAAGTGTTCCGCTCCTTAGAACTGAAGACTGAATCCAGGTAAGTTGAAAAAGTTGTATGACCTTTACTTCATGTATGAAGAACTTGAACAACTAAGGAGTCTAGTGTATCAACGAGTTCTCCGGGGTTTTTTTTTTTCGTAAAAAAGAGAGTGCCAAATATCACACTCTCTTCTAACCTTTTCTCATTTAGAAAAAAAACAGCATAACATGCAATAACACCTCATTTTAAGTTAACGATTAGCTCCTGTGAACTTGTTTTTTGCTCTGTTAAATCACATATAAGAATGACTTTGCCGCTGTGACTTACATTGATATTTATAGCTTTTAAGCAAGGCGATACACATCATTTCACTTTCTTTAATTTTAAGGATGGGGTGTCTCCAGCCGATAATCACCTTTGTGGTCATCGCAGTGATTTTTTCGGAGGTTAATGCAGGTAAGATAAAACCGAATATTTCTGCTAGTAACTACTTTGAATCAACGCTCCCTTTCAATTGACAAAGTTTTTCAATTTGCCTCTGAGGCGGTGTATAATGAATATAACAAACATATTGACACTGATAGATTGAAATATTTGGATGCTTTCTTACTTCTAGAATACACACATCTTGGCTGTTTCAAAGACACTGCCGATGACAGGGCTGTCCCACAAAGTATTATTGATCTTAAAAATTCTAAAGACACCGCCATAGAACAGTGTGCTGAGGATGTTAAAAGGTTAGGCTTCACTACGTTTGCACTTCAAAACGGCGGGGAGTGTTGGAGTGGAGCCACCGCCTATGAAACGTACAACAAGCACGGAGCATCCTCTGGCTGTAGTCAAGGTCTGGGTGGCAGCTGGGCCCTTGATGCGTACTTTGTAAAACCAGGTAGGGATTTTTCCTCAAAAATTAACAAGGAGTTAAGGACGGTGCCTACTGCGCATTTACATCAAGAGATTTTAAAATTCATTATTCGAAGGTTCATGAAAAATAGCGTTTATCTTCAATAAAATATTAAGAAGCACATGATTTTACGTAACTCAGTCCTGTTCAAGAGATATTTTCCTTAAGTTTAGGTATTATTCACGAAGAATCATAAGCTTTTATGGCAATTTAGGGCCGGTATATGTGATTCATAGTTCTGGCAACAACTTATAACCGTTTCTCTACATATAACCCATAAAACTTGAATAAAAACAAACAAGGAATACAGATCTATAATTGAAGAATTTGCTATTTATTAATGACTGGACTGATGTGTAATTATAGTTTTAAAAAAAAGTATTTCTTTGATCGCTAAACACTTTCCTCATGAAAGACTTACTTTAGAGTTTTAAACTGAACTAAAAATCATTTTACGTACCATATGTTACAGAATTTCCTTTTTTCTATGAAGCAAAAAGTCAATAGTAACTTTACTTTAAACCCAGTAACCTTCCTAGAACTTTAAAGCTCAAAAATGTCGAGTTTTTCTCAATGTTCATTTTTGGCTCGCATGTCGGTGAAACTGCAGGCTTTCTTGACGTGCAAACGCGCCGAGAGCGGAGTTTGTCACGCCGTTTCTAGAACTCTTCAATGAAAAATAATGGAGAATTTGAGACTTGCTGAGCAAAAAGTCGAAATATGACACCACCAGTGTTGATAAAAATTGTATCCCCACTGGCCACTGGTGGGAGTGGGGATATCAATTTTATCATTTTGATGTCACTCAACTCACACTCTATTTCATATAATAATTTGAAATATATATCAATATTAACTAATATATACATATATATTTATTTTTAAGACCATCTTGGCTGTTTCAAAGAAGTTAAAGACGACAGGGCCCTCCCACAAAACCTTGGTTATTTTAGCGGTACCAAAGAAATCGCCATACAAAAGTGTGCTTACCTTACCCAAAATAGAGGTTTCACTACATTCGCCATGGAGTACGGCGGGGAGTGTTGGACTGGAGCCACCGCCGACAAAACGTACAACAAGCACGGAGCATCCACTGGCTGTGGTGGTCAATACGGTGAAGGTCTGGGTGGAAACTGGGCCATTGATGTTTATAGAGTGCCAGGTAACATAGAAGACAGATTACATCAGTCGTGAAAAGACAATTTGAACTTAAAGGTCACGTGACCCTACCCGAAGCTTTAAAACCAGGCTTGTCATAATTTTCCCTTATAAGATATCCAACGGTTTCATCCGGTTAAAGTCATTTCTTTTATAGTCAAAATTATGAGAGCTGAAAATCCACCTCCCTGCTAATATTGAGGTGTTCTTTTCATTTCTGGGGGAGGTTTTGACAAGCTACTTGATTTGAGGAGATAGAAGATAGGAGAGGAGATAGATTTCACGTGAATTGTTAGTTCAAGTGACCTATTCCCTTCCAGATAAGTTGATGGCGTTCCCCGAAATGAATTATGGGTCGACTATTTTTGGTTAGCATTTACCGAACAGGAACATGGGAAATGCTTATCAAAATACATGCTAATCAAATGCTCAATCCTTATTGGTTGGCCTTAAGGTTCTTCTGAAGGTCAACTCAGGTGGTTACGTTTTAAAATGTATTGAGTAATAAGGATAGTGTAAGACAATCGGTGCTCATTAACATGCAGATCCCAAGATTGTGCGCAAGGAATTTTGATAGCGATATTACGTTATTATGCAAAAAAAGGATTTGGGTTATTCAAGGAGTGTAAGCTGTATTATCAAACAGTTGTTTTAATAAGCTAACCACCTCCCAGGTCATTTTAAAATGAAGTAAGCCTATACTTTTTTTGTGAATTTCGTTTATAGATAGTAACCGCGAATTTGCAGCAGCCCATATCCCACAGTTGCGTTTTGATGGGGGTGCTTCGAATAATTGTTATCCAGATGAAGCCACAGACAGCAACGATAATCAGTGCAGGGGTTTTAATTCCAATGCTCCGATCTACTACGACGTTAGAGATTGTGGGGGGTACCGCAAGGTAATCAGCCTATATGACTTAATGAAACTGTAAATCAAACGCGCCTATTTTGGTTCATGCCTGATTTTTTTTTTTTTTTTTCGTAGCTTATCTGGTGGATATGGTATGGTTATCAGAAAACCTGTGATTGCTGCTCGGGGGCCCATGGAAACGACTGGGAGCACATCACCATCAACTTCAAGAGGAATGGTGCCTCTTGGAAACAAGACTCAGTGACCTGGTTCCAGCACGATGGATGGTACACTCGAAGTAACACGGAAGAACATCCCAAGATTTACGTTGGTAAATCAGCTCATGGTAGCTATGACAACTGGTGTGATGGAAAGGGGGTTTCATGGGAACAAGTAAGTTCTATTAACGCCTCGGCTTCTTGTTGGTTCCCGGCCAACATCAACAAATTAATAATGAACCCTATACTGAGATATATGTTGTTTGTACTTTTTTTAATGTGCTTTATTAGGATTATTGCCCTGGAGGCTGTGGTTACTGGAATGATTATCGAAACGATAAGAATACCTCTCCCTGGATTCCACACAACATCAAACCGGTTGGAGAGGCAAGTATATCATGTACAATATTTCCCGGATTCGCTTGGATGCCCGGGAAGCAGTGGTTTCGGGTCGAGGTTGTCCTTGATAAATAAGAATCAAGTTCAGTCTCGGCTTGGGGCCGTTGTTTTGTGGTCATCATCCGGGCGAGTTCAGGAAAGGTCTATTATACAAATGTATTCACATATATAGATTTCTTTAAATTACACACACATATATATAGGTATATTTACGGATTGCTGAAATCAAATCTTTTGTGATCGCCCTAAACCCTGGAAGGGGACTCGGGGACGTGATATACTATCCAATTTCTTCATACCTTGTACATAAAGATCGAAAAATCTTGGAAAAAATTTTGGCATGTAATTCGTCGCCATCTTGGTTTCATTCTGGCCTCGTTTTCACGCGTTCCAGTCAGTGGTTAAGGCAAGTCACACGCTGTTACGAACTGGTTTAACATGCAACAAAAAACCCTAGAATTGTATTGCTATAATGAGACATGATGTTAAGAATGACATGATATTATATAAATGACATAGGTTATTGCCAAAATTTTGATGACACTAAATCGGAAAACCCTACTAACATCCAAAAACTACAGTTTACCATCTTTACTGTCGATGACATTTATGTTTGGGAATGGAAAGGATTGCTGAAATCAAATATTTTGTGCAAGTTGGATTATACATACCAATCCCACAGACTTTTAATGGTGTCCTTGAATACCTGGCTTGTAGACGAGGCTAAGCCTGTGCAAATGAGACTGTGTTCTTCAAAAATAGCGGTTTGCATCGAATGCGAAACTAATGTCTTGTTCAACTAACTTCTTCTTCATGTTCTAGGTTTCTGGCAGTGTTGCTGACAGGGTTAAGAATGAGAAATATTTCCATGACACTGAACTTAACAAATGTGCAGGTGGGGATTGGCGCTGTGTGAAGGGACCTTGTGGATGCTGGAGAAATGATCATACGTTCGGTGCACCCCAATGTGACGTGTAAAGACTGATCCATGCGTCTTGGAACTGGGAAAAAACCTCTAAGTTAAGGGATTAGATTATTAAAATGATAGGCCAACGTTAGTAATATAATAAGGGAGAAAGAAAAATCACTGGTGGGGGTTTCAGTTGTCATTGTCAGCTAAACTATTCTGAGCCTCATATTATGTAAAATATGACAAACACATTTTGGCGAAACCTTCCCTAATCATTTGGCTTACCGCATAAAAATCAACCACGTTCCCTATTTGCTCCAGCCTTCCTTCGCTGAACATACTAGACCCCTCCCTTCTCAGAAAGAAGTAGTAATTAAGTTACATAATTCATTGTTAATTCAAGACATTAATTGATAAATTTGTATTACGTTATAGACTATTAAATAACAATAATATCTGTATGTCGCCTTGCTTTTTGTTCAAAAACGTTTGGGGGGAAATCACTCTTTGAGAGTGGGGGTCGCCGGCTTCGTTTAGCCGTCAGATCGCGTGGAATTTCACTTTTTTTTTTGCGATACAAACGCGCGAACAACGCAAACATGGAAAGCTGTCAAAAAGCATATCTTACTGAAAAATAGATTGACCGTCCCCATTTTTCACAGAACTCTAAAAACATGACCTCTAAGCATTTTAAACTTTATAATACAAATTAGACGTTTTGGGCTGTAGGTATAGACTTGTAGCCTTCACGTTACGAGAAATTTTAATACAATTATAGACCGATTCTAAAAATGGCGATTCTTCACTTTTTCTATTCAAACTTCATCAATCAAAACTTTTATCAATATATCACTTTTCTATGAAAGAGTATCCAAAAAGGAGTGAATAGGGAGACTATTTCAATGCCATGGCATTTTTTCCTTGTGAGTTATTGCGGGATGAATTTACAAATATTAGTATGAACATTTGCTGATCAATACTGACTAGCTTCGCTTTGGTGTCATTTGCACACTTTGCACTGCAGTAACTCTTAAAATAATCACTTGATTGTTCCAAATTTTTCACAGAATCCTTATTTATATTATCTTCTTTCAATCTACATCGTTTGCTTCTCTTGACGCATTAAATTTAGAAAGTATGTAAATTAGAAGCGGCCATTTTTCGATTGGGTCTATGCACAAAATGTTATTTCGGTTTGATCCCATCGCCTAGATCAGATTTTTTATATTTTTCCTTCAAGGTTTAGTTTACTTTCAAATAACGAAATAAAACCGACCACCGACTTTTTCAGAGATATAAGTTTGAATTGAAAAACTTGCTTTCTTAATATTTTTTCATCAAGACATTCTAATGAAGTCATTCGAAGATGAGTGTGTGCGCACTAAACTCATGCGTAGAAATGATGCGCGAGTATCTTCGATTATCGTGTTTTTCAATTGTTTAGATGATAGATAGATAGTTAGTTTATTTCTAAAAGCATTGCAACCTACAGGGTTGAATTACGCTAATATTTACAAGTATAAAAATTATAAGAAACTAAATATATGCAAAAAAATATTAAAATTAATACTAATAAGGAAATGAAGCCGATATATACGCTATAATGATAAAAGTTTAAAATTCCTACAAAATCTAGGGTCGTGATTTACTTAGGCCTTAAGGGCATTATGAATAATAACACTATTTTGAAATCTCTTGGTCTTAAAGACAGTATCTATGGTCAGGTGACTCAATAATAGTAGAAAAAAGCTTATCTGTCAATTCTTGACGGCGATCGGATAGCATGTTAAGGCATGCAAGAGCTAGAGCCTCCTCATAAGGAGAAAAGGGGAAAATTATGCGCATTGCTCGCTTTTGGACAGACTCAAGATCATGTGAAAGACAGAGCACGCATATGCGGCGATGCGGCGTATACACGTACGGAAAAATTGAACCAATTCGCCGGTTCCCAAACTAGAGGCTTAAGCTGAGATAAGCAGTATAAACGTTTCCTGACTTTCTTAGTAATTTCGCTTATATGGTAATTCCATTTAAGATCATTTGAAATGTGTTTAGTAAGAGGGCACACGGGACACACGTAATTTTGGATAAATATCGCATCTAGGATCAGAAGGACACTGAAGCAAGTGTTAGTGGAGAAAGTGTTCCCTACCACACAAAAAGTAAAGTAAAGAAGAAGAAAAACTCCCCAAAAACAAACAGAAAAGGCGGAATTTGTTAATGTCTTTGGTCTACCGTACTCTGCTCGCGCCTTGTTTATAAGATAACCGACGACAATTCTTGAGCAAGGCGTTGAAAAACATGAGTTAAAACGCGGAAACGAATTTACATTTCCACGACACGTTGCCAGTTGACTTCTAACTAATGCCGCCCCAAATCTTCACTCTTGTTACGGCGTTAGGGGCCGTTGTCCTTGGTAGCAGGGACACCCTTCTGCCCGAGCCAACTATAACCAGCGTTTATATAGAGAGACGTTGTCCCAATCCACACGGGTTACAGTGCGACGCGCCTTACCGTAGCCACCCAACAGACTTTTGTACAAGTACGATAAATCACTTCTTGCAAAGAATTTCCACTGGAAAAAGACTGCCTATGAAAGTATTCAGTGTTAGCAAGTCAAAAGAGCAAAACTGGTTTTAGAATTTTTAAGCATTTCCTTCAAGTTCTTGCTCCGAAGTTCAAATCTTTGCGCTAACAACAAATCAAGTTCACATGCAAATTTACAGATTCTCGCTTTCTGATTGGCTAACTTGTAAAAAAGTTTGTTGGGTGGCTACGGTATGGCGCGTCGCACTGTAACTATCGGTTTGATTGTCAGGGCATGTTCAAGAGATGTAGTTGCCTCGGATTTTGTCTCGATACCTAAGAACAATGTGTTTACATGAAGGAAAAAAAGTTGTCCCGAGTACAAGGGTCACCCCTTTCGCAAAGAAGGTAACCCTACCAGCAGGGTAACCCTTCCAACCGAGGCATTTGAAAATATCTCGTGTTTGGCACTCGACCCTGATTTTTAAAAAATCAGGAAAACGCTGGCTCGCCTAGTATGACCCTGGGAGAAGGATAACCCTCAGAGGAGGATCCAGTACTATCCGAAATGCCTTTGCGTGCTTATTATAGTCTTCTAGTTGGGTTTCAACCCCGGTTAATGTGCTTCTTTTTTTGTGATGATACTTCTACTAATATTAATACTAATACTTTGGTGTCGCTGTAGCATTTGATGAAGACAAGTTCGACTAATCTGGCAAATAAAAGTGGCCAGTTGTAGGATCTGTAGTGAACTGGCGAAATTACTCCAAATTACACAGTATTTTGACGACTCGTGTGTCTCTAAATTTCTTGAAGGATTTAGAAAATAGATATCGCGAAAAGGTATAACATACACTCTACTTAAGTACAATTGATTTTTCAATTTCGAAAATATTCAGTTCAGGTATTTAAATAGAAAATGTTATATCTCAGTCGCAATGCATGATGGGATAGTACTGGATCTGGGTAACCCTGGTAACAGGGACAACTTTTCCCATGTAAACGGTTCCTTAGTGAGTGAGTGACATATTTGTAAACACCGACCCACCTGCAATTACCTGATATCTACGCTTCAAACATCCACGAGCTAAAACAAATCACTGAACTGTGACTGTCTGTTCTGACAAGCTACCTGGAATAAGATTATTAACAAGTTGTTGCGTTTATACTTCATTTCTTGTCTCAAAATTTCTTCCAGGTGTTCGCTATATTGTTATTCTGTATGTTCATGTTTATAAGTCACCAATGTGGTTACTGTTTTTCCAAGCTTTTCCCATTCTCCTCCCGACAAATAAGTGTCCAACCTTCCACTCCTTTCTGTCGAGGGTAATTCGGGATCTGAACATTTCCTTTTGAAAAATCTTCCGCACACGCTCCCCCGTTAGATAAGGTTAGTTTCCCATGGAAATTTATATACGCCAGACTAGGCCATTGGAGTTGCGTAATCCAGAGATATAGTGAGGCGGTGCTCAAGCCTAAGTTGAGCTCACACCATTGAAGCAAAAAACCTCTCCACAGGTCTCCACAGTGTTCATCATCTTGTCCCGTCCCTGCCAAAACACGTGTGAATATGAATACGCGCTTTTCAGCCATTGCACGTACAATGTTCCAATCACTTGCTAGCGTTCTATTTTATTCATGTGATATGATAATTTATCGGATTACCCCTAGGAACATGTAAAACGTTACCATTCCTGATACGGTGCTAAGTGCCCCAAATAAATGTCAAGTTTTCTTCCACCGTCGGCAAATCTTGCATAAAAGTAAGCTTTTTTGCTGGTGGTTTTGGACATTTGTCCAAGAACTCCACACTCCATTACCACGTTAAATACTTCGGGACTTTGAAAATGACCATCAATAGAAAGGCTCTTGTCATAAACGGTCAGTTCCTGAAGTTGATGACAATTATTCTGACTAGTTTGAACTTTTACAATAAACCGTTGCTTGCCTCTTGGATCTGGTCTTGGTCCTTTTCCGATACCTTTCAAATGTGCACCAAATGTCCTTATGTTGTAACCGGAACCATGGCTCTTGGGTTCCACGACTACAGAATATTGATCATTTAAAGCGCAACACAATGGTCTATGTTTGTCCCAATGTCTCTTTTGACAGTTCGCGTTGCAGTATGACGCTATGTTGCACCCGGAACATCTTTGAAGATTCTTGGAACTACGGCAAAAGGCACATTCGCTTTGAACTGATTCCATTTTATTTTTTGGGTGAAACAGTTTCTCCTTGTTGTTCCTTAATTCATTGTTTGCCACAACTGGAGGTGTCGTATAAAAGGCTGTCTCTCCTTTTGGGAGATATGAAGGCTTATTACGACCTGTTCCACCAATAATGCCAGGTACAGAAATAGAAACATTTTCATATTGAAGCCAAGGCCCATTGTGATCTCGAACAGTATTCGAATTAATGACAATACGGCCGGAAAAGTTGGTGCCAATGATTATACCACCACACTTGTTGCTGTAAATATCGTTGTTTGCCACGACAGCTGTTGTTAAGGTCTTGGCAAGAATCCCATAGAAACCATTCTCAAATATCTCGTTATTTTCGATTTTAACTTGGCACCTCTCTAAGGAAATCCCGTAAGGCAGGTTGTGGAAAATACGATTTCTCGTTATAAATATCTCTTGATCCGTTGTCTGCAGAACAAAGATTCCTTCCCTATTGTTTTCGTGTATTCGATTACAAGTAATTTCGCATTTACCAGCACAAGGGCCAACTAAAATTCCATGAAATCCGTTGGTGTAGACATCATTATCGATTGCAACTAGGCGACCACCTTCACGAGCTTCAAGTCCAGCCTGTCTATTTTTGTGCACTCGACACGCTTTGACCAATAGACTAGACCCAACTCCGTGGCATAGGACACCTCCTCCCCCGCATTGTACAACATCACAGTTTTCTATGTACCCAGTACCACCTTCAAGGACTTGAACACTACCAAAGCCTGACTTACCAGACACACCAACTCCATAATTCCCTGTACGATCACAAGGCTTACCACCAGTGAGCTGGACGGTAACACATCCGGGTCCTCCGTTACATTCTGGGAAATCTTCACAGCCACTAAAACCTCCAGATAATTGGCAATTAAAAAGACTAAGAGAAGCTTTACATCGGCAAATTATACTTCCACTGTCCTTAGAAACCTCTATGCCCTCTCCATAAAAACGACATCCAAAAAGGCTGAAAAAAGTAAATTTCAACTTGACGCCTTTGCTCAGAGCAACTATTTGAAGGTCTTCATCAACCATTGCCGAATCAAAATCATAATATCCTTCGTGAAGTAATAATGTCTTACCGGGAAGAGAAAGCATAAATGCTCCAGCTAGCTGCAGGGGATTATTGATTTCTTCAAATATCAAACTTGGAAACATCTTTTTAAAACGTTCTTCCTTTGTGCCCGTGGGATCAAAATAGACGGCAAGAGCAGCAGCAGCTCTCATTCTTCCTTTAAACTTTTCTTCTTGTGTTTTACAAAGCTCGTACAAAGCCCATGCTTTCCGCATCAATGCTTTACTATTCCTTTCTTCCAACTTTAAACAATTTTCGCAGTCTTGTAACGCCTCTTCTGGCTTTCCCACTTTCAAATACGAAAGGGCTCGATTGCTATACAGTCGAGGATCATCTTTGGTAAACTCCATACCTTGCGTATAAAGGTGGATAGCCACTTCGTAATTCTGTTGTCTCAGAGCTTCATTCCCTTTCTCTCTCAAACTGTTGGCCTTTTCTGTCTTAACGACGGTGGATTCCAACTCTTCAACAGCATCCTCTTTAGAAATAGCTTCCTGATTTCCCATACAATGCGAAATCAATTTGAATTGAACCGTTTTCAAAGGAACTTGAAAGAAGGTGAGTCGATTTAGGCTTTCTTCTGACAAAGGAATTTTCATTTGTGTGAAAACCTTTAGCTTTAATTCTTGAAGTTTCATTGCTTCTACTTTTTGGCGACAAACACTGAGATACAAGGACGCCTCATTCAGCAGTGAAGCTGATTCCTCTGTGTAGAGTACTTCTTGGCGGAACATATCATCCTTCTGAGAATTCTCAATCAAGTAATTCTGTAAAACAGAAGCATGAGCCCCAAGTTTTCCCCATAAATTTAATGAAGGGAGATCGTCTTGGCTGAAAACGGAATCCCCTTCAAAACTCTTACAGACTTCAACTGGTGAGCTTGTGTTAGCAAACGCATAACTCAACATCCTAGAAGCACAAAGAAGGACATGATTTAGGTTTTCTTGACTGATTCTGCTTCGGATCACCTCTTGTACCAGCCGATGAACACAGAAAGACTTGTCTGTGAATGTCTGGAATAGCGAAAACTTGGTGAGCACACTCACGATGTCAGTGACTCCAAACGAGGATGACAGACAATCTCGAAGGTCTTCATCATCTACTGAAGGTAACCCTTGGTTAATAATTTCTTGGGGGATATCGTCAGGCGATAGGAACGCAGAAACTTCCATAACTAAAGCTGCTGCTCGACCAATACCATATTCCTCAGACATTCGAGTCACATAATCAAAGTTAAGCTGCCACGTAGTATGCACAGCGATACGGTCCCTTGAAGTGTCTTGAACTGGATAATAAGCTTTGGATCTCTTCAGTGTGTTCAACTTTTTTTTCTTGTATTCATCTAGATATTGTGAGAATGAAATTTCTTTCCTATTCTTGATAAAGGCTGCCGCTTGGTCCAGGGCTAGAGGGAGAGTTCCCAACTCTAAAACCAGCTCTCGAATCGCTTCATCTTCCCTTGGGTCTTTTCTACCAGTTCTCATCTTCATGAATTCTACTCCTTCCGCTTCAGAAAGATTTTTCAACTCAATGAAATTCCCGCCTGAAACGTCAAATACTTCCTCTTCTAAGAAACTCCTCTCTCTCCTAGTTGTAATCAAGATGTGCCCTGCAGCTTGCCGTTTCCATTGACCACGCAAAAGTTTCAACATTTCAGTTGAAAGTTCAAGTTCGTCCAGGTTGTCGATAACCAGACACCAGTACTCGTTTCTTTTCTGCAACCAATCTAATGTTTTGGACAAAGTTGTTTTGAAATCCTCATCAGACGTTCCTATTTGTCGAGCCATTTCCCTTACGGAAAGATCAAATAGCATATTACTTTCACCTAATATCCAGAACACACCACCACTGTAGACTTCTTTGTTCCTCCAAATGTGTTCAATAGCAAGCGAGGTTTTGCCAGTCCCACCAAGACCATAAACTGTGGTCATACTGCATGCACCAGTTTTCTCCTCAAGTGGCTTTGCTAAAGTAGACAGCTCATTAACACGGCCATGAAAGCACGGGATGCGATTAGGAGCTTGGAATGTAATAATTGATTGATGGCTTCTGGCATTTTCCAAGTCCTCCACCCTCTGGTTCAGGATTGCATACCTTTCTTCTCCTACATTAACTCTTTCGACAAGTATTTCATGGTTTTCTTTAATACTGCCAACTTTGATTTCAAGGCCTTGTTGATCAATCTTCAAAGTTCCCAATTCCTCTGCAACAGCAGATGTTTCTTCGCCGAGCTCGTCCACTCTTCGAACAAGTTTCCCTTGTGATTGTTTTAAGGACTCTAAACTCTTATGGACATCATTTTTGAATTCCTCTATGGCTTCCTGAACGCTTTTCAAGCCATTTCTTACCAGATTTGTTTCAACTGAATGGCTTTTGTCTTGTAGCTTTATTTTTGCACTCAGTACTGCAACCTCACTTTCGATAAACTTTACCAAGTTTGCGTCTACGATGTTACCAAGACAAAGATAAAAGCCTGAAAAATATCAAAATCGTTACAAATTTTACTATTTTTCGATGACGACATTATCGCTTTAGTGCAAGGCAATATAATTTTTTTCAAATCCAGATTTTTTTTTTACAGTCAAGACGGCTGGGTCGCGGTAAAACGCGGAAACTGAAACGTATCCCCCTAGTCTCCATTAACTCTCCTCGATTTCGTGCAGAATATTCATGTGTTCAAGTGAAGGTCCGTGGAATTTCAAAGTGTTTGTATTGTTAAAGTTGTGCATTCTTTACTTTACCGCTGGTGAATATTTTAAGCATTAAAATGAGGCTAATCCTGCGAAAATGAATCTGTAGTCAGGGAACAGCGGTATTTTACAAACTGGAAAAGTAGTATTTTTTTGGCATTCTATTCCATTCCATTCCAATTTCTACACTTTTATAGAATCCAGAATGTCCAGTGTGATGCCTTAAATTTAAACCCAGAATTCCAACTCGCAGAATCGGGAATCAGAATCTCAAATCTGGATAGGGTACACATCTGGAAGCTACCATCATACTACATTCACTTTTTTTTGCCGGGGAGTGAGTAAACGAGCAACTGAAAAATTTTACCCTTTGATAAAATATTTCAGTAATGATTTTATCTGAAATAAATAATTGAATAAAGAAATCCAAAGGCTATGTATTCTAGCTCGGCCCATAAACTACCAGAGGTTGTGGCAGGGTATCCTTAAAATTTGAAAGTATTTTCCGGCTTGCTTGCTACTCGCGCCTTTCGCCCTAACCGCGAAGCAAATTAGAACTTATGGCACCCAGGGTATAATGTTGAACGTGTACTGCGTAAAAATTGAAAATCTTGCATTATTACCTTTAGTTTCCCAGTCTTTTATTTCATCAATTATCTTTTTTTCTTCAACAGGAGACAAAGTTAAAGCTCGGACCAAAGAATCCATCAGCTGAAAGCATCTCGCATACTTCACTTCGTTCCAGCTTACAAAATTGCAATGACCCCACTCGTTCCTTACTTCGCTCCTTACATTGCTTGACAAACCTTGAATTACAGAAGAAAATACACTAGCAGAAGAGAGGATAGTAAGAACAGCAGATAAGTCACAGGTATCGTCAAAACCTAAAAAAGACAAAGAAAAAATCTTAAAATAGTCATATCATGAATCCTGTTAGTTTTGGCAAGAAAACGCGGGAAAGTCCTGAGCGCGCGCGTTACCTCTTAATGATTTCCGGTTGGTTGTTTTCGCGCTAAAGTGCAAATGAAACAACCAAAGGACTCGGTGAAGTTACCTTATCGCAAAATTGCATCAAAATCTCTCTCTGTCTCTCTCTCTCTCTCTGTCTCTCTCTGTCTCTCTCTGTCTCTCTCTCTCTGTCTCTCTCTCTCTGTCTCTCTCTCTCTCTGTCTCTGTCTCTCTCTCTCTGTCTCTCTCTGTCTCTCTCTCTGTCTCTCTCTCTCTGTCTCTCTCTGTCTCTCTCTCTCTCTCTGTCTCTCTCTCTCTGTCTCTCTCTCTCTCTGTCTCTCTCTCTCTCTCTCTGTCTCTCTGTCTGTCTCTCTGTCTCTCTGTCTCTGTCTCTCTGTCTCTCTGTCTCTCTGTCTCTCTGTCTCTCTGTCTGTCTGTCTGTCTGTCTGTCTGTCTCTGTCTCTGTCTCTGTCTCTGTCTCTGTCTCTGTCTCTGTCTCTGTCTCTGTCTCTGTCTCTGTCTCTGTCTCTGTCTCTGTCTCTGTCTCTGTCTCTGTCTCTGTCTCTGTCTCTGTCTCTGTCTCTCTCTGTCTGTCTCTCTGTCTCTGTCTCTCTGTCTCTCTGTCTCTCTGTCTCTCTGTCTGTCTGTCTGTCTGTCTGTCTGTCTGTCTGTCTGTCTGTCTGTCTGTCTGTCTGTCTGTCTGTCTCTGTCTCTGTCTCTGTCTCTGTCTCTGTCTCTGTCTCTGTCTCTGTCTCTGTCTCTGTCTCTGTCTCTGTCTCTGTCTCTGTCTCTGTCTCTGTCTCTGTCTCTGTCTCTGTCTCTGTCTCTGTCTCTGTCTCTGTCTCTGTCTCTGTCTCTGTCTCTGTCTCTGTCTCTGTCTCTGTCTCTGTCTCTGTCTCTGTCTCTGTCTCTGTCTCTGTCTCTGTCTCTGTCTCTGTCTCTGTCTCTGTCTCTGTCTCTGTCTATTAAACTAAACAGTAGTTTATTCGTTAGCGGTTACTTAAATATCTAGTTTATTTAGCTAGAAGCTTTCACTTGCTTTCACTTGATAAGAAAAACATGCCAATATAATTGTATAAAAAGTGAAATCTCCGAAAATAACTTTTAAAAAACTTGGTGACTTCCGGCATGAAAATCAGTTCAGTTTAATAAAAATAAAGCGGAGAGCATTCTTACCTGTAAATGTAGCCATAAAAGGCTGCAAGTACAGCTTAGCCAAGTCAACTTCAGATTTCACGCTGTAGTCATAAAGTTTGACTCTCTTTTTGTGCTTTGCTTCATTGTTGTTTATGCTGGCATAATTCCACTTATATTTTCCATCATTAGTTAAGTGTGTTGAGTGACTTTGCTTGTCAATGTTGTGGGTTGTTCTCAGATGAATGTAGTGCTTGGACATCTCTGGCCCAACAAAATATCTTAGAGCTGGCAGAAGAATCTTATTGAGACAAATACCTGTCACAAGCCATCTTTTTTGGTTATCTCCCAGGTTAAAAGAGCCACTTGAACCTGATATATATGAGCAACATCAAAGGAAAAACTATCAGTAACAAAATTAAAAGTGTGGCTCAGATGTGTAACATGCTGATCGACTAGACCTCCCAATAATCTCATCAGAAGCAGATCTGGGGGGGGGGGGGGGGGGGGTTCTGGAACCCCTTATATGCTAAATCTGAACCCCCTGATTAAAAAATATCCAGTACAAAATAATTTTCTTGAATTTTTGTTTTTACTAAACGTTTTTGCATAAAGAATGATATCGCAAGTTTTAATCCCCTTAGCCAAAATCCTGGATCTGCCTCTGCTCATGCATCTGCTTTAGCTGTTGGTCCAATCCAACATAGGTGATACGAGTTAAGCTACAAATTATCAATAGTAAAAGAATGCAAAAATATATATTTGTTCAATCAATTAACACAGTGGTATTTTATGAATTCAAAAAAGTTCTATTCAAAGTTCATATCATTAATACTTCCTTATAAATAAGTGATTTTATTCATCTCAAAATGAGCCAGAAAAAAATTCCCTTGTGATGCACACAGTTGGTCACACTATCATGAAGACATTCTCAAGAGATTTTAAAAAAATCTTTTGTTTTCTCCTCCAAATTGAGTTGCTTTGATGTCACATGAAAGGGGTCTATTTAACAATTAGTCCTCGAGTCCGAATGGTTTACGACTCGTAGGCCATGAGGGCGAGAGGTCTAATTGTTTTAGTAAAAACCTACTAATCGGTCCAATAAAAGGATGCAAAACGTTTTGGATTATGCTTTAAGGAGGCTAGAAAGGGATTTTGAACTTGCATATACACTAACAAAAATAACCCTGAAAAACTTTATATGGCTAATATATGACCGTAAGTTGACCCAGAAGATGAAAGACCATAAAGTAAACGTTTGAATGAAGAGAAAAATATGACATAACACGTTGCTATGACAACGATAGAACACTTCAAATGTGTGCAAAGCTTTTCATTCATAAAATTATAACTGAAAAACTGCACAGTGAAAATCCTTTAAAATTGGCATGTTTGAACTTCATGATCCAATCTTTGATTACACCGAAAAAGAAAAAATTCTGTAATGAGGAATTCTCAAAAATCAATGAAGTTTATTTCAGAACGTTCCCTATCACAGAATTTTTTAATTTTTTCTTAGCACTTACGAATCATTAAATAAAAGCCACATGCAAAGTTTCGAAATATTTTACCATCCAGTTTTTGAGTTATTTTAGTTTTAGTATGAGGTTTTTTGGGACAAAATTTTCCTAGTACCATTTCAAATGATTCAGTGCTATGTCATTTAAGAGCATGCGCGCACTTGTTTAAGGAAAACCATTTCGAGCCTCCTAAAATATATTTTTTTTGGTTTTCAAAACTAATAGACCCCTAGTAGCTCAGCCAATCACAGGGCTCAAATGGTGATAGACCATTAGTAGGTTTTTTCTAATACATGATAGTGCATTCAAAAATGGCAGCACATATCAGTAAGCTTTTAATATTAAAATATTTAAGAATATAAATAATACATAAACTAATGAAATATACAAAAAAATGTTACTTAACTATTAAATATCTAATATGTCATTCACTAACCTGGTGTACCTACTGAGGGTATTGTTAGGGTTTTGGGTGTAACAGCTGGGGTGATCAGTGATGGAGGAAGAAATATTTTATGTACTGATGCTCCAGTTCCTGCCATGACTATTGACTTACTTCAAACCCTGAAATTTTAATTAAGGGACAATTCATAACTTATGGGTTTTTGGAAGGGGGGGGGAGGCTATGTGCCTATGTGAACATAAATGCTGCCATCATGCCAGTAACCTGAGTATCAGGCTCTCCAAGCCCTTCCCCTAAAGCCTGATACTCTGGTTACCATGCCAGCATCATGGGACATTTCCATTTTTGAAGGATTTTGGTCTAAAAATATTTCAGACCTAAAAACCTACTAGCAAACACACACACACTCTCTCTCTTTGTCACCCAGACTAATGCTTGAATGGTTTACTATCTAATGGAGTTAAAAAATGAGCCAAATGAAGGGCATCCAATATTTGGAGCTTACTACCATTCTGGCATCATGCAAAATTTTAATTTTTTGGGCATTTTGGGCAAAAAAAATTTAAAGCTGAAAACCTACTGACACACCCTCTCCCTGTCCTAGGACTAATGTCTGAGATGTTTGCTATCCATTTAAGCCAAAAACACAGCAAAATCAAGGAAGTCCAAAATTTGGAATTTGCCCCCATGCCAGCATTATGCAAAATTTCCATTTTTGGGGCGTTTTGGACAAAATATTTTTTGGCAGACACACTCTATCAATGTCCACTGATTAATGTCTGAGTGGTTTGCTGTCCATTGCAGCCAAAAACACAGCAAAATCAAGGAAGTCCAAAATTTGAAATCTGCCCTCATGCTGGCATCATGCAAAATTTCCATTTTTGGGGCTTTTTGGGCAAAATATTTTTCGGCAGACACACTCTATCCCTGTCCACTGATTAATATCTTAGTGGTTTGCTGTCCATTGCAACCAAAAACACAGCAAAAAAAATTAAGGAAGTCCAAAATTTGGGATTTGCCCCCAAATTAGAGAAGGATAATATAAGAAAGAAACTCAGTACAGTGGTCACTACATGACAAATACCACCCATGTATCAAAAACTATTATTGTGGATATTAATCAGTGATTAATATGAGTCTAAATCCAGTCAGACTAAGCCTGGCATGGGGTTAGGTAATAGGTTAGGGCTGATGACCTAACAGCCTAAGTATTATCAATCAATCAATCAATTAATCTTAATTAGGGTTATTAAACAGATAAAGAACAGTGTCTTTTTTCCAATCTGGCCCTCATAACCCAAATCACATGAAATTACCTAATGTTATTGTTCAGGGGGAACAGCCAATCATGAGTGTACACATTCATACCATTCATGTACAATAACTAGGTATTGCCAATAGGGATTGTCTTTAGCCTTTGCCACAAATCAGGTAACTTATTATTCACCTTTTTAGCAAACTTTGTGTGAAATTATGTAGGGTTTAGGTGAAACATAAAATTGATTTAGACCTTTCCCAAGATACAGTCAAGCCCTCAGGAAACTGATTGTACTTGACAGGAGCCTTTTCCTTATTGGATGATAAAACAATCAAATACTCCAAGGTAATAATGAATCAAATAGTTAATTGTTTAATTATCACACTAACCTTGTGTTATGTGTCATTGTTTAATCATCCAATAAAATGTATATCAGCAGTGTGTGGTATAGTCATAATACTTATGTATGAGTCAATACACCATTTTCGAGATGTTTAGCGCTTTCAAAAAAATCAAAGGTGCAGACATGATCTCAAGGCATTTTCAAGCAGAGTCAATAGCACACGTGATCTTGCCCGAAAATGCTTCTTTTTCATGTCTGTGCCTGTAATATTTTTGAAAGCGCTTGTGCATCTTGAAAATGGTCTATTCCAAGATGCTAAGGAGTTTCAAGGAGTTTTAGACTGGTTTGCCACAGGCAATCCACTAATAAGAGATTCATCAGACTGGAAGCATTTGACTGCTCATTGGAGCCTGATTGGTGGGGCATTTGATTATAAAATTTTGATTGGAATTGACTCATATCCCAGATAATAGGTATCCAAGCCAAGGCTTAGACCATCTGGCCATGTCTTGGGAAAAGTCTTGAGTCAATCATAACTAGATCTAAAGGTCAGTATAGCACTTACAGGACCAGAGAAGTTCTTGATTTCATCCCAAATGACTTTTCCTTTCTTGTGACAAGACTTGACAGATGTAATTTTGGAGGAGACCCCAACAGTGATGTTGACATAAGCTTACAGTCCTTAGTGATCTGGAATAATCTGCTTGTCTAGGTAGAAATCAATACATCCTGTAAACACAAATATTGCTAATAAATGCCTGTCTAGCAAAAGATAAAGAAAAGGAGAAAACTTTGTCAGCAGGGAAATAAACTACAAATAAGCTCAACAATCAAGCAGAAATAGTTTTTCATCTATTATAATTAATTCAGCTTAAAATCTGGGTTTACTCTTAGTTTTGGTTATTTTAATTATTAAGCTTATAGTGCACAAATCATATCTCGTTTTATCTTCCGCGTATTTCAGGAGAACCTAAAGTTTTACTCACTGATATGAAAATAGATGCAGGTTTTATTTTTCTTTCTTCATCTTTCTTGGGTCTCTTTGCTCTTCCGTCTTCGAAAAATATGTATTTTTACAACATAAGTATTCATAAGCTAATTAGAAATACCTTAGATGACTGAAGTAAGATCAGAGAGCTTCTAATAGACCAAACTAAAAGCTCAAAACCTTATTTTCTTCATTGCTTCAAACCTGCAGCCATTTTGTGTACAGGTATACGTGTAACTGAGGTTGTGCCTTTCGCGAAGCCGCGCCATCGGGAACCAATCGATTGTCACTCGCCAAAGCCCGACGACTCTTTTTACACTTAAATCAGGTCATCTTTATCTTTTTTCACCTGTTTTTCATTTAAAGAACTGTATAATATATTGAATCAAAGATCCATATCTATATGAATTTACAAAAACAGTAAGATTACTATTTTTTTTTAAATGTGGTCATTCGGCGAAATATCGTAGATCGCGGAGTTCCTGTGGACAGTCTCTAGAGTCTCTCATTTCTCATTCTTTCAAACATGGCGTTTCGTTATGAGGAAGCAAAAACTTCAAAACTTGGCAAGCAAATGCTTCAATCAATGAGTGGAATTGATCTTGGATCAACCAACATAGATGTTAAAGACTATATTTTAGAACATTATGAATCAGTTGAAGCCTTGAAAGAAAAAGCTAAGGTTGGCCAAGACTGGCAAGCACAAGCTGATCTGGCTATGGCTTATCAACGCGGTGCACCAGAACTGAATATTGAAAAAGATCTTGACTCTGCAATAGGTTGGTACGAATCTTCTATACACCGTGGCAACTGTAACCCTTTAGATTATTTGAGCCTTGGCACTTTAAACGACATCAAAGGAACAGTTCGTCATCAAAGAAGAGCATATGAACTGTACATGCAAGCAGCCAGTCTTGGCTCCTTACGAGCTGCATCAAACCTAGCAGAAATGTTTCGTTGTGGAGTAAAAGGGGTAGTAAATGAGGATTTAGAGGAAGCTTTTAAGTGGTACAGAAGAGTAGCTGGAGAAGAACAATTCAGTGATGACCAAGAGGACACCAGTAACCCTTCCTTTTATTTCAAAGGGACAATGAGAAATTTTGATATTGATTCAAAATTAGATGCATTAAAAAAACTACACAAATACTACATGGCAGGAGACTGCCCAGAAGGAAAACCCCAGCCGTATAAGGCAGTATACTACCTAAAGAAGGCTGCTGAGCTGGGTGATCCTGCAGCTCAAAAAGTCCTTGGATTATCTTATCTGACTGGGGAGAGTGGAAATCCAAAAGATTTGAACAAGGCAAAAAGATGGTTGGGAAAAGCAGCAAACAGTGGGGAACAAGAAGCACAAAAGGTTAGAGTAATTTCATGTTCCTGTGACTAGGACAACTTCCAGTGTCTGGAGTTTTGGCTACTGTCAGTAAAAAATTTACTACCCCCCCCCCCCCCCCCCCCACCCACCAAATTAGGATTTTTAGGAAACCAGAAAATTGATCAGCAAAAAAATGATGGCAAATTATGAGGATGAAATGAGGATGATTGAAAATATGAGAATCATGAAAACCATTGTGAAAATTCAAGAACCAAATATTTTAGCATTAATGTAAACTAAATGAAAATAAATAATTGGGATTTACTACCATTCTCAGTTAAATTTGGAATGACAAAAGTTTTGTCATCAAGTTTTAATGATCACTTCTGATTAGTGAATATATTTGAGCTGAATCTGAAATATTTAATTTAAGCAGTGAAACCAATTCAGCCAATCAGAAGTGATCATTGTATTGTGGCATTTGCCCTTAGAAACATTGGGAGCTAGACGTTAAAACTTTATGACAAAATTTCTGTTGTTCCAAATTCAACTGAGAATAATTATTGTTTAGTAACCAGTAGCCTTTACTGTGCAGACAGTTCACTTTGGTTTTTAACTTAATTGTGAAATTCCATGAAATTGGTCCAAGTTAGCATGTGCATACATTCCTAAATTGTCACCAGTATATTTTAGTAAAGGACATTTTTTCTCAACAGGCCCTCAAGAAGCTAGAAGAAAAAGGCATAGTTGTACAACCAGTGGAAGATGAACCACCATCAATCAGCAGCTTCCAACAACATTGTGATATTTTGAAAATGAATATAGAGCAACAACTGCATCCTTTGGCGATACAGAATCCAATAATGTTCCAAGAAAGCACATTTATACATTACCCTAACTCACCTACAGCTCAGCACTATCTTAAAGCTTTTCGACTTGTAAAGAGAGGATTGGAGCAACTTCAAAGTAGTGGTTTTACAGATGCACAAGCAATAAGACTAATAGCGTTGGGAATCCTGTATGAAAATTCTATCACACAGTCATTCCAATACATCATTGGATCCAATCACTTCATGGCTTCATTATTTCTTTTTATTTCTAGTCTTCTCAAAACAAATCCTACTTGTTTTGAAGGATTACTGCTAATCAATAAATTATATCCCATGCAGGCAAAAGTGAATTTGGAGAGTTACAAACTAGATCTCAAGAAGACCATGTCATTTAACAATCTTATTTACTTGATTAAGAAAGCAGAGCCAGACAAGCGTCCAAAAGAAGATCCTTACAACTTTGAAGAAGATTACAGCAGCTGGTTGCATGTCTTGTATTACTACTTGGGCTCTCTATACATTGTTACTGATTGCTTTAAGGATGGTGCACAAGCTTGCCAGGAAGCACTGAATTGTTGTCCCAATTTTTATGAGGCAAAATTGCCTTTAGCCTATTGCTTCATGAACATGGCAACTAAAAAAAAGAACAAAGAAATTGCACCCAACCCTGACGAGGCACTATTGGAGACATTTGAACCCCCAGAAAACCAAAGAGTACCCAAAGGAGACTACATGACATGGACAGAAGATCAGCTCCAACAAAAAGCCAAGCAGCTTTTCATGGAGTTTCTACAAGAAGCACCAGAGTGTGAGAAGAAGTACCCCCATGCTCACTATCACTTGGCACTCCTTTACATGCTTGAGGAAAACTTAGAGGAAGCTGTGAAGTGGAAAGAAAAGGGTGAAGATGCAGAAGAAAAGAGGTTACCGTTTATGGGTCCTGTTGAGGTGGGCTCCAAGAAATTGTTAGCAATGCTAGATGTTATTCCACTTTCACGGAATGCAAAAAACAAATGCAGTAACAAAAGCTGTCCTGAAAAAAGAAGGGGAAAATTGAAACTAAAGCCATGTCCATGTCACAAGGCTTCTTATTGTGGAAGGTATGTTACTATAGAGAATTAACTTTGAATATAGTTCCTTGCATTGAAATGATCAACTGGTTGGTTGGTTGGGATAGAGTTTGGTTTGGTGGGCTGGATGTTTGGTGGATGTTTGGTGGGTGGGATGGATGGGGTGTGGTGAAGTTGAGTTTGGTGGGAGGGCTGGTTGATTGGTTGGTGGGTTGGGTGTGGTGAAGTTAGATTTGGTGGGTGGTGGTTGGTAAGTGGGGTGCAGTTGGGTTGTGTTTGGTGGATAGGCTGGCTGTTTGGTTAATTAGCTACTTTGCATTCATTGTTTGTCAGATCAAAAATGAAGCATTCAAGTGAGGCTCTGTGGTGTGAATGTTAATAATCCCTTCAAACTACCTTACAGCCTGGCTTGAGTGTGTGTGTTTTATTACTTTAGACAGTTCAGAGGACCAATATCAGTCAAACTGTTGTAAATTGGCAGTTTGCAAGGCAGTGAGAGTCATTCTACATGAGTTCTTGCAACTCAACTCTAAATTCTGATGTTTTTCTCATTTTAGTCAATGTCAAGCAGCAGACTGGAAGGAACACAAGAAAATATGTTCACATAAAAAGAAAAAATGAACAGGAAAGGGAATAGAAATGAAAACATTACTTCAAGGCTTAATGGATATAATCTTGATGATGCATGTCAGGTAGCATTTTAATTGTTTGTTCAAAATCTCGCACATTACAACTGAAGACTCAGTTTACTGTGAAACAAAATCTATTGGTCAACATTATAGAAAATAAGCTCATTAAAAATTATAATTATATAACTATAAATGACTTTACAGAGCTTGTGAAGAAATAATATGTAATACAAAGCAGTAGTAAACACTTATTCTATTGTTTTTCTTTTGTTTTCCTTTGTTAGTTAACAATAGACCTTTTAACCAATATGGCAGAGCCATCTTACATTATGGGATGCCAAGGGACAGACATCGAAATACTTATAATACATAGTGTGGTGGCAGAGTAGTGTGTCCGCACCCCCCCCCCCCCCCCCCGGGACATTAACTCTCACTTAAATTCATTAGAACGCATCACATAATATGTGCTGGGTTTCCTGTAGGGCTGTCCACGAGTTGCTCGACAACTTTTGGGTAACTTTTCTGATTTCGAGCAACTTTTCCACTTGAAAGCAACTTTTTCATTTTTGAACAACTTTCGTTTTCTTTTTTACTCCTACATGAATTCAAACCCATCAGCAGGTCGAATAAGAGCAGAACAAGAGTGTTTTTTTAACTGTGTATACTGATTTGTAATTTTTGTTTGATATTATACACTGAAGTAATGGTCTTGCTGTGGTAAATTGAGTACGCATGTGCTGGTCAGCGGTTGGAATATTTAAAATAGAAAACAAAATGGCCGACGAAACTCACGAACATTGAAATAATGATGATAATGGGGAATGGTAATAATAACTATTAAAGCTGACCCAATTCTATGATATGAAATCATTAAATAGATTGCAAATTTGAATTTTTTTGGAGCAACTTTTGAGCAACTTTTAGATTTTTGAGCAACTTTTGAGCAACTTTTTAAGAAATTATGAGCAACTTTTTGGACTTTTTGGAGCAGCTTGTGGACAGCCCTAGTTTCCTGTGGTAAATCAATATATTTTGGCGGGAAAAGAAATGGAGAGTTTGTTTGGTCCCCATAATGAAAAAAAGAACCTCCCCCCCCCTTTTGTAACGCAGCCTACGGGCCTGTAGCTATAAATTAATTGAAAAATTAAGAAAATAAATATCACTAAAAGGTATGACATAGACTCTACTGACTACAATTGATTTTTTTTCAATTTCGAAAATATTCATTTCAGCTATATAAATGGGGGAAAATGTTATATCTCGGTTGCAATGCATTGTGGGATAGTACTGGATCCTCCTCTGGAGTGGTTGTATTGTATTGTAGTATTAGTTCTGAATTTCATTTCAATACGTCTCACACAAAAATGGAGCATCTAGCCCTGTTGTTTCCCAGAACAATATTGCTGTGTTCGCGCCTTCTTTCTTAGTATACGGCGCGCGTGCCATTTCTCGGTATACGTAATATCGGTCATCATCTCAGAGCCCATTTGGCTGATCACAAATCATCTCTCTTAATAGAAAATGGTTTACCATTAGCAAACAAAACTCCAACCAAAACTTACTTTCGTTCTTCAAACTTCACAGTTTTACTGATGTTAGCATGCTCTTTCCAGCTATAGTAATTATTTGTCTGTCCTGTGAGTTTTGGATTTACATGATAAACCGCCCTCATTCAGATCAAGCAGCAAAACTAAGGATATAATATGGGATTTTCCCAAACTTTGTCTGCACTTTTTCCCAGCATGTTTTCTTTTGTGCTGACAATATTTATATATGAATATAATACATTTCAAGCTTGGTAAGCAACGTGCAACATGCAGCATGCAAAAAGCAACATGCAACGAATCCTCAGTTCACCAACCTATTTCAGTTTGAAATAGCTGTATTAGGTTAAGAGTTTTTTGGTACGTGCATGAGGCTCAAACAAACGCCCTCTCTATTAATTCCTTCAAATCATTTGTTTTCCATTGGGATTGCAGTTTAAATAAGATACAAGTGATCCTGTCATGTTCTGTACACATTGATATTGACCCAAAACCAGTTTCAAATAGACCCTTTTACTCGTGTTATCTGATCCGGCATTTTTGATTTAGCTAGACATTAATAATCAGAATTTATTTAAAATATTTTTGAAATAAATATCTTCCAGTTCTAATAAACTGGATAAGACAGTTTCTGATGTCTGAGTGCGATGTCACTCGTGTGGAAAAGCGACTTCCGGGTCCAAAAAGAAAAGCAGTTCCTACTTCCCTCTCCGACCTTATTGAAAGCATCCAGAAACAGCCCTTGCTGTGATTTTTCCAAATTCTACCTATCACGAGGCATTGGGCAAATACGGCTCTCTGACTCTGAGTGATTGTCAAACTATCGCTTGTGAAAAGTTTGTTAAGAGCATTGTTTCTGGAAACCCGATTTTTCACGATAATGCTTCACGATAGTGTGGTTCAATGTACTTCCTCTATCTCATTGTACTCTGGCAAGTCCTCCCACCCTGCTACAATCGTTTCAAAAACCGGCTTTGTCACTATAAAATACCAGCATTTCTGCCTTGATTAATTCTGCTATTTGTAAGTTTTGTGAATTAATGTGTCATTTAGTCTATATCTATGTATAGAATTTTCTATAGTTATATAATGTTATTCAATGTGTTTATTGGCGTAGCGCATCTGCCTGTAATTCAGACTTTTCTGCAAAAGGCTCGAATAAACCTGGCATTACAAAAAGATTTATCTTACTTTTTCTTCATGAGAGGATTTGTTGGATTTGTTGTCCTATGTTTTAATTGTTTCAGGTGGAGCTCACATCATTGAATAGGTTTTTGGCTTGATATTAGCGGTTAGTGTATATGTGTGAGAGTGCATGGTCTTCAGTGAGAAGTAAATCAGGAGTTTCTTCAATGCAACACTTAATTGGTTTTGTTAAAGATCGTTCGCTTCCGCACATCATTTTGCGCGCATGTCTGATCGAGTTTCTTCAACCTCTTTCCTTGAATTTCTTATTTGTATCTTTCTTTCAGCTTTCTTTCTTTCTTTTTTTTTTTTTATTTCTTTTTTATTCATTCCTTCTTTCACTTATTCCTCCTTTCTTCTTTCGTTATATATTCCAATCATTCTTTCTTTCTTTCTTTCTTCATTGTATTTTCCTTCCTTCACTTCTCACATTTATTTACATTATTTTTTCTTGCTATTTACTATTCATTTACTTCCTTTTTTTCTTTCTTTCTTTTGTTCGTTCGTTCTTTTCTTTTCTAGTAATTTAATTAAGAATGTGCCATACATCCAAGAATGAGCCTCACATAGAATTAGATCATACATTTCCAGCTGACACAAACTTCAACTAACAGTAACTGTCACAAGAAAGAGCATCAAAGTCATAAACAAACAGTCGCTGTAAAGGTTATTAAAAATACGCAAAGATACTGGGAGAAAATCCTACAAAGGATAAGAACAGGGAGATTAACAAATCAGAAATAAAAAGCAGTTGTTTAATCGAAATCCTTTCATCTCGGCGATGAAAACAAACCATACGAAAAGAGTTCTAAATTCGTTTTAAAAAAATCACATTTATTTCCTATTTTTCTGCTTGATTTTTGATTGGAATTTTTTAGAGGCACATTACTTACGTTTCAGGCGAAAAACCCAATCACTATTTACTCTTAGTCCTCAATTTTATTTTACGCAAGCAAAGACAACACAGCCACAAGCATTGCATACAAGTTTCAACTTGCTAACTTGTGCTCAAGCCCATATTGACCTAAATGTGCGAAAGTGAGGCACGAAGACGTCATTTTGTTTGCAAATCTTGACAGGATCACTTATCAAGTCGCCACAAATGGAAAACTAAAAATCATTCATTAACTCAAACACAGGCTGGATGAAGGTGTTTTTCAAGCTGAGGAAATTCTAGCAGCTGCGAGAACAGAAAGAAAACCAAATTCTACAACAGTTAGTAACTTAGAAACCTGTTTGAAAGTTTAAAATCGTCAACTTATGGAGATCAATAGCACCAAACCCAGTGAAGATGTTTGCCAGGAACGATTATCATTTGTATTCCTCATCATAGGTAAGCTTTCTGCCCTCATATCAACCTTGAAGGACTGTAAAGAATAAAAATGTTTCGAATTTCTTTTAATTTGCCACCCAACTTATGTTTAGTTTCTTGAATGCAATAGTTAGATTCCAAGAACCGTAACATTAGTATATTTTACTCGGATTGGATTTGACCGAATTAAGCAAATATAAGGATTCATTATTATATTTATTGGAAAATCAGCTTCTAAAATTCACTAAGAAAAATATCCGAGTTTACGAGGTATATCATAAGTTTAGAAATAATTTATTCTATCAAGGTAGGGGAAAAAACCGGCAAAATTTCGTCTTTGAACATGTTTTTATGCCCACTTACTTTGATGTACTTGATTTTTATTGACACATCGAATTTTATTGAACGTTCTTCGTTGCGCTTTGACGACCAAGTGATTATGTGATTAAATTTTATTCTCAAAATTCATTGACATTTTACATATTAATGAGATCGTTTTATTTGTTTTCCAGGTACAGTAATACTCTCCCTGATGATGATCTTCGGTGCAGTAGGGAATTGCCTCGTGTGTTTTGTCATGTTCAAGTTTTCATATTTAAGACGTACTTTGTCCAATTACCTCATCTTCAGCCTGGCCGTATCAGACTTAATGGTCTGTATATCTGTTTTACCACTTGATATCATTTACTGGCTCGATTTCCCTCGCTGGACACTTGGCGGCTACGCCTGTAATACGTGGAACTCTTTATTTTATACATTTTTGACAGCGTCTGTCATGAATCTATTGATAATAAGCGGAGATCGCTTCATAGCTATAGTGTATCCACTCTACTATCATACTTGGGTGACATTTAAATTAGTTAATGTAGCGATCAGTAGCGTGTGGTTCTACGCTGTAGCGACAGGGGTTGCGTTATTTCTATTGCTGGTTCCTCCTGACGGAGAGCACTATTCCTTCAATTTAGGCCAGTCAGAGTGGTTTAAGCAATTTCTACTGATCGCTAATGTGTTGGCGCCGTTCTTAATTATGACTGGACTGTACTTAAAGATATATGCGATAGCAAGACATCACGCGCAACGTATTAACTCTTCTCTATCTATTAATAGTGATGATGATAACAAAAAGTTCCGAGATACCATTATTCGTGAAGTGCGCCTTGCAAAAGCACTTGGGCTCATTATACTCTGTTTTGTACTATGCTGGCTTCCATACCAAGTAGTTAGTTTTCTAACCTTAGATGAGATCATCATAGAGGACTGTAGTGTTGAGATTGCAGATACAGTCACGTGTTGGTTTGCGTACTTGAATTCAGCAGTCAACCCCGTGCTTTATGCCTACACGCACAGAGATTTCAAAAGAGCTCTGCGCTCGATTCTTTGTCGAAGGGTGACGGATAACGATGATGATCTGCGCACACGATCACGATCGAGATCTCGCACCTCGACGTTGGATCAAAGGCGATGCACACCACCACAACAGGATACGTTTAATAATACAAAACTTTGAACTTTGAACACAACCGGAGTGTTGCGCAATGTCCGGTCAGATGTCATAGTATGAAGGAGCAAATGTGAATGGACTATTTGACTCGTCGACCATATCAGGGCGAGAGGTTTTATTATTGTGATGGAAAATAATCATTTCCTGCGAGTAGAGTCTTTATTGTTTCTCCCTTCCAGTTAAGGCGGGAAAACAGAGAAAACGAGTCTCTGCTTGCAAGGAAGAATACTCATGACCTTAAAGTGCACCTTACCCCTAATACAATACTTTCAGCATCGATTCTACGATTCAGTACCAGGGGTTGGGTGTACATTAAATATTAAATAAAAAAGAAACTAAAATAGAAATCACTGCACCAGTTTCATTTATATTTGCTTGTTTTTCCATTAGTACTGAGTCAAGTTGAAATCTCTTTCCCATATGACTCCTAAAAAACACATATGGAGAATCCCCCCACCCCCCCCCCCCCCCCGGACAAAACAAAACAAACGATTATAATTTCTGCCCTACAAGATGGCTGCCGTAAAACACCTCTCTTTGAGTAAAGTAAAGGCTGGTTTTCACTAGCGACGCAAGCACAGTCGCAAGCACAGTCACAAGCACAGTCATAAGCACAGTCACAAGCACAGTCGCAAGCACAGTCACAAGCACAGTCACAAGCACAGTCACAAGCACAGTCGCAAGCACAGTCACAAGCACAGTCACAAGCACAGTCGCAAGCACAGTCACAAGCACAGTCACAAGCACAGTCGCAAGCACAGTCACAAGCACAGTCACAAGCACAGTCACAAGCACAGTCGCAAGCACAGTCACAAGCACAGTCACAAGCACAGTCGCAAGCACAGTCGCAAGCACAGTCACAAGCACAGTCACAAGCACAGTCACAAGCACAGTCACAAGCACAGTCGCAAGCACAGTCACAAGCACAGTCACAAGCACAGTCGCAAGCACAGTCACAAGCACAGTCGCAAGCACAAATACCAAACAAATTTTTATCCTTGCGCTTGTATTTGCGTCGTAATAAAAACCATGCAGACTTAACCAATCAGAATGCAGGATTTGCATGTATAATTATTACTTTACGATACCTGAGAAAATATATTGATACTCATATACAAGCAAAAAACGTAATTGTAAGTGTTTGACAATAAGAAAAATCACTATGCTCAAGCTATGTGAATATACCATACCAATCACAATGCAGGATTTGCATGTATAATTATTTCTTCATGATACCTGAGAAAATATATTGATATTCCTATAAGTGCAAAAAATTTAATTTCTAAGAGTGTTTGAAAATAAGGAAAATCACTATGCTCAAGCCATGTGAATATACCCACGGTAAGCAATACATAGACTATTTGTCTAATTCCCAGCCTGGGAGTCAACTGAATCATTGTTAGTTTTCCGCGTGAGGGTACGTTTCGACAGAACCCCCAGCTAAAGATTTAGTGCAAGGGGTCGATAGAACATTTTAATTTACTTTATGAAAAAAATTACAGCTAAGAATTTTTTTTATTTAAACATATTTTTTTCTCTGTGTTCTCTTTAAGAGACGATAAACGGTCATCAAGGAAGATCACACTAAGAACATTTCATACTGCATGATAATTAAGTTATTCTTTAAGTAAACTGCCTGAATGTAGGATGATTGTGCAATTACGTAACTGGGACTATAACTATTATGTTCATTGTTGGTATCCCATGGGCCGAATGAAATCAAAAGACTTGCTCCTAGAATCAGAACCACCCATAAAGTGTTTCAAAATAGAATAAAAAAAGGAGGTTGTCCCAGGCTTTGATCTGTGAGTTAGCCGTGCCCTGACTTAGATTAACCCAGAGGTTATTTCAGGGTTCGATCTGTGAGTAAGCCGTGACCTGACTTAGATCAGCCCAGAGGTTGCTTTAAAAGGTTTCCGTACATTAGAGTCTTGAAAATTAATTAGAATTGATTATAATTTTGATTTTGAGATTAATATATTTAGGTGTCAATTTTCCTATTTCAATACAATTAATGATTTTTATTTCTTTTTTTCACACTTGGCAAGTAATGCTTGAAGATGACACTAGATTAGACACAACAGCAAAACAAAAATAACTCAATGGGTTCGAATTAAGAAATATTTTCAATTGAAGATCGTGTTTACAGGTATATGTTTAGACGTTTAGACCGGCACTCTCTTGATTATTATACTTTTATCAATGGTACTATACACAATACATAAATGGATATATAACTTAGGCAAACAAGTTAAGAGGTTCTGAATGGGAAATCATTAGGCCAAGGGTGGCGTAGCAGTAGCACACTCGCCTCTCTCTTATCTGATCTGGTTTCTCGGGTTTGGTTCCTGGACTCGTCATCACATGAGAGAATAGTTCGTTGGCTGAGGGTTCAGTTCGTAGGGTAAAGGTACAGTTCTCGGGGATTCTCCGGTTTCCCCCCCCCCCCTCCCCCCTCCCCCCTCCCCCCTCCCCCTCCCCCCTCCCCCCTCCCCCCTCCCCCCTCCCCCTCCCCCCTCCCCCCCCTCCAAAAAAAACAAACTCTAACCATCTAAATTCAAATTCTATCTGTGAGCTAGTTAGCCGTGCGCTGACTTTGATCAGGCTAAAAGTTGTTTCAGGGCTTGACAGAATTTGAGGGAGGATTTGAAGGTCGGTTTAATCGTTTAATCAGCGTTGGTAATCCAACATAAGAGTTTGAAAGCAGACGCACCGCAGCTGATCGAATCCACCTCATGCATCTCCAAGAAATATAAACTAACTTACGAGATTGTAAAAAAAAGTCCACGTAAAACGATAGTTGCTATGGAAACGAACAGTGGGCATCAGAACCTTCAATCTTTTATTTGTACAGCTTATGTGTGACCGAACCATCATAAACTTTAATTAATTTTATTTTCGTCGCCAAGTATTTTTTTAAACCTAGAAGAACGACACTTAACTTCCATCACCAAATTCGCACTACGAAAAAAATACTTTTCGCGAAAATGAAAAATTCTCCGAAAATGAAATGAAATGAAAAAATCCGCTTTTTCGATTTTTTTCCCTCAGCGAATCTTTCTCGAGCAGATGGTTGAATGAAGTCAATTATTCTTATTTTTAAGAAAGGTAGGTATGAGACGCCATGCAAAGCAAACAAAACATATCTTAGTTGAAGTTCATGGTTTTTGTTTGACAATTATTGATGTGAAGCTCTTACACTGATTGATAGCAGTGTGTCCAAATGTTTGTTAATCTTAATGATCGTATCTACGAAAGGCAAACTTGAGGATTCGCTGTGCGACAACAGGTAAGCTGAAGACTTTGTCTTATTTGCCTAAACGATGAAAGGATCAGACCAGAACGAAAAGATCGAGATTAGTATTGGTTATAGTTTTCTGATTGACTGAAGAATTTGTCCTGGCAACCACAGTTGGTTTGTGTTTATTAGCATTTCAATTATAGTTGGGTGTCGTTGGCTGCCTGAGATACACTCTGAGAAAAACAAGTTGAACATAACGAATCTGTACCAAAAATACAGGTAACTTAACTTTTTTTTTACTAATTCGGATCAACTGCATAATACCCCGCAAATCCTATGCAGTTGTTGGCGGAACTCTTTGCAAAACGAGCCATGCAATTTAACGATAAAAGTCGTCCATTCTTTCTTTCTGATAGAGGTTGTTGCGAACAAAACTAACCAAGATGATCTGATAATCGGTTATCCCAAACTTGTGTAAATAAATCTGTTTTCGTCAGTACGTATCCGAAAAAAATAAATCAACTGTTTTTTAATGTCGCTGCTTCTCGTCCTAAAAAACCTTTCATTTTTACAAACTCAGGTTTGAATCTGAAAAGCTTATTCCTTAATTCTCTTTGATTACTTTTAGTGCTTTTGTTTTGGTCTAATTAGGCTTGGAAAAAGACAAACTTTGCTAATTATGATAATGTTCAACTGTTAGTCAGTACTACAAGTATTATATTCCTTCTTCAAACATGAAGTTATACATCCATCGTTAGATGCATTGCACATTTGATTTACTGTAGATAGAAATATTTAAATTCTGCTTCTACATCTCTGTATTTATTTCAATTTTATATAACTCTAATATATTTGTTTTGCAATTTTTTTCAAAAGCTCATCTTCAATTATCTTGTTATTATTATCATTAACGTTTCTAGTTCATTCAGCGTTTTGTTACCATTAACTCTGACTGAAGTGTGCGAATGGGCAAAATAAAAAAGCTTGCATTATGAAAGTACGTCTTACTAGAAAGACTAATGTCAGCAGGACCCAATCGTTTGGTTCCAACACTGAGTATTAAAATATGCACCTGGTATTGGGAGGTATACCCATTGGTGATCATCTTAATTAGATCAGTTGCACATTTGGATTTCTGTATGCTGATCAGAATAACATGTCGATCTTTGTACGTATTCCAATATTATATCGTAACTCTAATATTTTTTGCGAAATATTTTGGTCTTGTTTTCAAAAGTTTAGCATGATGCTGCTGCTGCTGCCGCTGATGATGATGATGATGATGATCATGATTATGATCCCTATAAATATATAGCGCCAAATTCCACGAAAAAATATATATACAAAAAAACAACAACATAAAAACCACCAATTGATGCTTATAAAAAACTGACAAGGTGCTGGAAATAACTGTTGATTCTGCCAGCAAGTTTTGGTGCGGTTATTCTAGTCATCTTGTTGATCGTGCATGATGGCCGGGAAAGCTGATTTTTCTTCCCTTGATTGGGACCTTGTCTTGCAAAAAATTGAAAAGCCTTTATGTCACTGATTATGGTTTTTGATATTGCAGCTCGATGTTGCTCTGAATGACCATGATGATGATAGGATTTTGTTGCGATTGAATGTAACCTTTTTATCAATTTTTCAATTAATCCACCATGATTGAGGTCCAAAGACGGGGGGATTTTAAGCTGATTTTAAATGTAGTCCTCAGGCAACAAAAAATTGGAATTAAAAATTACGAAAATTTCGCAACTAAGTCTCCGTGCTATCAAAGTTGACTCCGAATTGTCTTTCATAAATAATATGTAACTTCAATAAGTAAAGAAAGCGATCCTTTAAATCTTATCGAAAAGTACCCTGAAGCACTCACTGGGCTCATGCCAGTCGCAGGGGCACGGTAAACTCACAGATCGAAATGGAATTTAGGTAGGTAGAGAAAAACCCTCAAATCAAGGTAGAGACACCTAAAAACTTTATTCACATGTGATGCCAAGCCCATGAATCGAACCAGAGACCCCAGGGGCGAGTGGCGAGTGCTTCCAAATAAATATTGGCGAAAACAATCAAGAAACGGATTGGTACGCCAACAAGTTTAAACAAATTGGCATACAGCAGTAAAGAATACACTTTTGTGTCTAAATTTGCTCCATTTTATCCAAACATTCCATCCTTTTCAATGAAAACTTACAGGTGCTAAAATTATGCCGTCCTTGTGGTCATGATCAATTTTCAATGATTAAAGTAGGAATTATATTTATTCTTATTCATATATTCAAATTGGACTTTTTTGTCTAAAACAGATTGGTCAGTTCAATTCAAGCAGAGTGGTCGAACTTGAATTTTGCTTACTTCGGTAATTTATGCAACACCTGTTCATCCAAATTTATCATAAATAAGGTTTGCGATAATAACTACAACTGAAGTTGACAGAGTTCATAACTTGTTGTCATAGGATTTTGGCTTTTATAGAAAACACTCTTTATGTAAATGTTTATGACTGATTTAACCGGTGGACACTGAAGACTTTTGGTTGTTAGCAAGCTGTTCAACCATCCAGTTAAAGGTCTGTGGAGACGAAGCCAAAAATACAAAAAAAAAGTTAACCTAGCTCGTACAACAGCTTCCATATCAGTGAAAATCATTGCCAAGACGAATTCGAATATGGAAAATATGGTAAGGAAAAATATAGTGATAACATTGAAATGGTAAGATAAACGTTTGGCTTTGCCGGCCAGCTGCCTTAGTCACCATACATAAAATGAAAGACGTTACTCAAAAAGGTGTGTTGTGTTTTTTCCGTATAATTTCATTTACGATTCTTGCTCAATCTTCTTAAATTCTTTGAAAATTAAAAACTACCTAGGAAGACGAAGTATAGTGTTAACTTTATGTTTCTTTAAGTAAACGGAGAATTTGCTTAAAATTATATATATTATAATATCACACAGATATTGTTTTGTTTTATTAGCTTGTTCCACAACTGAGGAACAACCTTCATATTCTCTTGCTTTTCAGCAACTTGCTACAGATGCTTCTTTGAAAATTCATGAACAGTAATTTGCCATATCATTTAACTCTATACTAGCTTGCTATATTCACTAGTTGACAAAATAAACAAGTAATGCCGCAATAATGATAAGAATATTAAACTTGTACATCATAGTTGTATAATCGCAAAAGAGGGCTGGATATTCGTTTTGGGAAAAGGGAATGGTCTGGACTCGGTACAAGTGACCATTCTAGTTGGAAATGAGCCATTTAGCTGTCCACAACAACGTGTGAGCTGTCGAGCAGAATGGAAAAATCGAAAATTAGAAAAAGTCAAAGCTTACTTTATCTCCCAAATTTAGTTAAGTTTATTTCACACTTTATTTTAGCAGAAAAATATATAATCTCAGTAATGCTAGTAGCCATAGCATAGCTGTTCGAAACCGTTCCAGAACTGTCGATTAGAAAAATCGAATATGAAAGAAAAAAAAAAGTTAAAACTTATTGTCTTCCAAATTTAGATGAATTATTCCACTTTCTTAGCAGGAAAAAATATCACCTAATGCTATCAACGTATAGCAGTTCAAAACAATGGATGAACTCAAAGGTTGGAATTCAGTAGGAAAAAAATATCACAAAGCTAATTGTCTTACAAATTTTTTTTTAGCAGAAATCATCTCGTGGCTTGAACTCTCAAAAAAAGAAAACTGTCAACATCAGGGTGGGCGTTAAATTAGAAAAAAAACTTTTATATGAGATGTCCAAGCAAAGCCAAACAAATAGACATAATTCATTAATATTTTCAAAAATATCCTGAAGGCAATTCACATCAAATGGCTTATTGGTTGTCATCTTGATCAATGCCCTTGTTTTTCATATCTTTTCTTTATGAGATAACTTAACGGTTGTTTATGAAGGGCCCTACTCAGTGATGTTTATTATTAAGTCGCAAATTTATTCAATGTTAAAAAAAAAAATACTTCAGAAACCAACCTCGAAGTTGCTGATATTAAATTTTGAATATAAAAGTAAATTACCTGTTCAGCCAAAACATAAGCTTTCATTATTATTCCCACGCGTGAAAACTGTATAAAAAAACTTAACTGAATGATAATTATAGACTATCGCACAGGAAAGCCTCGAAATGACTAAATTACTACTAAATTACGAAAAACTTTAAGGCTTTTCAAAAAATAATTGACGTTAGATCAAAGCATTAATCTATTGTATCAACGCTAAGGATTGTGGTCGCCAGAGAGGACAAAAAGCAGCAACACAAATGAAATCACGTAGATAGATAGGTAGACAGACAGTTTATTAGTCATACTGTTGCAGCTTAGTAGCTGAATTACGTAAAAACGTAACATAAAATTGATCAAAGGGAATTATTAAGGAAAAGTTCTAATCAAGGTTACTATGTGTGTACATTCAATGAAATTTTTATTCTAATTTTATTCTAATAAAATTCGGTTTATGAGATAGTGGAAAGTGAGAACAGCTAAATATTGTGCTAAATATCCTGAACGAAAAAATATTTAGTCTAACTTTTTTATTATTCTTGCCCCATGTGTTCTTGCTCATCTTGTTTAGGGCAGTTACCAAAAGACTAGTGAACTAGTGAACAGGGTATGATTTCCCTCAATACGAGGTCGCAATCGTTGGCCAGGCAATACAAATAAATTGAAAATAAGAAAAACATACCGTCTCTTAATTCGTAAATAAAAAATGTTGATTCCCAGTTGCTACTCAGGGGACCAATCAGATTGCTGCTCAGGGAACCAATCAGATTGCTGCTCAGGGAACCAATCAGATTGCTGCTCAGGGAACCAATCAGATTGCTGCATTTTCATTTTGACTGGCTTGCCATTTAATTAAAACATATGTGCAGCCATGCCAAAGAATTAATAAAAAACAAAATTATAAGACAAAATTTTGTCAAATCTCATGATTTAATAATTTCTATTTCAGACCAAGATGCAACGCTTCCATCTACGTCCTCAGTCCAACACCACCGAGGCCTCCATCTGCGAGGACGATCATCTCGGCGCAGGACTAACCATCAGCGGTCTTGTTTTCATGTATATTATCATCATTCTCTCCATACTGGGAAATATTCTGGTTTGTTCAGTGATCTTCAAGTTCTCAAGTCTTCAAACTGTTTCGTATTTCTTAGTGTTCAGTCTTGCTGTGTCGGACATTATGGTGTCCGTGACAGTCATACCGTTTGACATTGTTTACTGGATATACTTCCCTGTGTGGCCTCTTGGAGGATTCATCTGTAATCTCTGGAACTCCTTGTTTTTCCTGTTTCTGACGGCTTCAGTTTTCAACCTATTGGCCATCAGCACAGACCGGTTCATTGCTATTGTATACCCGCTTCGATACAAGGAAATCATGAACTATAACGTCGCAAAAATCGTCATTGCAACGATTTGGACCTATTCCTTTGTAACTGGGATTATTCTGTTCCTTGTTCTGATTCCTCCAGTGGAAAAGATCTACACTTTTGAACTACCTCCAACTTTCCACGCATTCTTATTGATCGGTAACGTTCTCATCCCATTCTTGATCATGATTGGTTTCTACTTCAAGATTTACGTCATCGCTCGCAGGCACGCAAAGTGTGTCGGGATTATTTCTAATAATCCAACAGACATGCGCAATGTAGGTGATTTGATTGGACGAGAGCTTAGGGTCGCAAAGGCTTTAGGGATTGTTGTTGTCACCTTTGTGCTTTGCTGGCTGCCGTTTGAAATCATAAACGTAGCCATCCTGATAGACGAAGGAGTAGAAAATTGTGCCATGGAGATAGCAGATACTCTAGCTTGTTGGCTAGCTTATCTACAAATTGCTGTCAATCCCATTATCTATGCATTTTCGAATACAAGGTTCAGAAAAGCGTTTAAAAAGATTTTGTGTAAGGGTAACGATAATTCTTTTAGTGAGTTTCGTCTTACTACAATCAATTCCTTCCGCCAGCAGCAACACAGGGCTTCTACCATACGAAACTCTACTCCACACTAAACACTAGCGCCGAGGAACAATCTTAATTATAACAGTCTCTCATTCGCTCATTCATTTCTCTCATTCTCTCAGTCTCTCATGTCCTTAGGCAGCCATGCTATGTATTATTTGTATGTATTTTACTCAACTAGATTACGAGGATTACAAAATAACTGGATTTGAAACATTTAAAAAACGTTCTACATGTCAATGTATTGAGCGCTTTACCGTCAGAATAGACACATCCATATATATATATATAGATATGTATATATATATGTCATATGTTATAGCTTTCGATCAGAAAATTTTCCATCTTGAAAATTTGATCTCGCGGTGCACTCTGGAGTAGGGTTCATCCCTCCTCTGGTTTCCGATCAAAGATTGGCCGGCCAGGCGTCCCACATACCTCAAAGCCAATAGGAAGCGGCAAAAATGAGTTCGAAGTCTGAACTGGGTCTTACAACACCCCGCGAGGCAAAAAATGTTTGTACACAAATTAAACTAGACCACAATGCACCACGCTTGCTATCTCAAGAAAAGAACTATGAATAACGATGAGCAATGAAAGGATTGCATTTTTTATTATCCATTGGATAACAAGACAACTACCCGGTCATAAGTGGATTTTTTTAATTTTGAACAGTTGTTGGTTTTCTATTCACAGTAAGTCCCAGTAACCAGAGCAGATTTCGCGCGAAAGATTTAACAGTATCGTGCACTCGAATTCGATCATTTTGATTGGATGATATAGTTCTTGCTTTCAGATTGGTTCATGGCAGAAGCCACTCAAGTGTTAACTTTTTCTCATGCGAAATCTGGTCTGCTTTTTTATGTTATCGAGGAAGTATCAATGTTCAAGCCAGAGTGAAGTGCATGTACCTTGTACGTTTGTATTCTATATAAAAGATCGTAAATCATTCACTAAAGAACTCTAAGCTACTATAAAATCTAAGTCAAATGAGTTTTCTAAATGTCTACATTAAATGCAAGAGTTTCTTTTCTATAGTTATTATTATTCTTAAATTTGTTTATTTATAAAATAATTGATAAGAAAGATGTAGAAATATTTCTTCTTAATATTTCCTTGGCCATTATTCCATGGTAATTTATATCTTTGCCACCTTTTTTTTACTAGAAACGCAAATAAATGTCGTTCACTGGAACAAAATGTGACGAAATTATTGCTGCTTTGCACTTGACCAACTTGGACGTCATTATATATGACGTCATACTTGACGTCATAAATAAAAAAGGCGGGAAAGTTACGCGCCTGCCTTTGTTCTTCCATCCATTTCTATTTGAGTCCTGAGCTTATAAAAACTGTGGAAATATTCATCCGGTTTGTGCCATTGATGATATTGTAAATGCTCACAGGGACGGCGGAGCACATTTTAAGGTGGGGAGGCGGGGCCTAGAATCATTTTTAACACCCCCTCCCCTCCCCCGGCTCCGTCGTCCCTGGCTCAAGTAGTGTGGCGTTTGACTCGAATATTTAAGAAGATTCAAGCATGTCATCTTTATGATATGATTGCAAAACTTTTTCTGTTGGGTGTGAGGTTATTAAGACTTGCAGATCGTTTGCGTGACATTGATGCTACATCCTCGAGGTGATTGTCACAGACACTCGATAAAGCCTAGGGAAAAAAGAAAACAAAATAAACGAACGAACGAACGAACGAAAGATTCATTTTGTGTCTTGAATAATGTTGAATCAAAGGCCCAAACTCGAGTTGGAGTTCCAAACACATACCTCAAGCTTCTTGGCTTTTTCTTTACTGAGAGGCTCAAGAGGAAAGCTAAGATCGTTAGCATCGGCCAGCGATCTAAGATCAAAGTAATACTTGGCATATACACTTGAAGGAACGTTAATGTTAAACTGTAAATATTCTAGACATGATCGTTCGAGTTCATTCCTGCAACAAACAAAATATTTTCATTTTTTATCGGTTACTTGAAAAGTTAGACTGAGTATTGATCATTTTTTTGTTAAATATATATAGAGTAAATATAGATTTTCAGGAGAGGTTTTTGATATTTTATATACATTTTCTATGATATTCAATATTGAGTGTGAAAATGAAATAAAGAAATAACCGTTTCCTCAGTCGCCAGACAACTAAAGATGACACTTCAGTTTTGCAAATTTTCTCGATTCTGATTGGATATTATTTTTTCTCAATTCAGCTGGAAAATATTATCCGTTCAGGTTCGCATAATAGTTCTCAAATACATTCAAAACTTCCTTACATTTCTTCGACGGTGACGTCTTTCAATATCTGACAATAATCAACATTCCATACTATAAAAGAAAACAAACTTCCCTGTTAGCTTTGGCATCCCACAAAAGATGCAAACAGAGGGATATTTTGTGGGGATATTCGATCCTTTAATATTGAAACAGCTGGATAAAAAAGGATCATGTTGGGCAAACAAATTTTTGTCCTGCCAGAACGCTTTTCATCAGATGAATGAACGGTCCTCAGTGTGCGACAAAACTATCCACCCTTCTTAATAATTCATGTCTTTCTTGCCATTCCCCCGTTAAAAAGTTAACACGATACCGGCAGTGGCGTAGCGAGGGGGGTGGGGGGCTGCCCCCTAAAAATTTCTGATCGAGCCTTTTTTCTTTGATGTATGATGTTAATGCCACTGGCGTAGATAAGGGCGGGCACGTGCCCCCCTCCCCCAATGTTTGGTAATTAGTTTTTATTCTAGGTGCCCCCCAGTTCCAGGGTCCTCGCTACGCCACAGGATACCGGAATTGACGTCTAATTGAGATGGCAACCTATATTGCTGGTGCAAAAGAAGAGATTTTATGGTTGAAAACGAGCGCACACAAAATGTCCCTGTGTCGCTGTGTGTGCGGGCCTTTGTGACAGAAAGACAAAACCAAACAGAAAAAGCACTAGTAAGTTAAAGTTGTGAGTCAAGAGTGTCTAGTATGCTTACGCTCTTAATAGGACAACAAAAATATCCGATATATTCTCTAAGTTTTAGGAGTAGTGGCGAAACCAGGGATTAGTGTCTTTACTTAGAAAGCCATTATACAACTTTCTCTTTAGGGTTCTTACATTCTCTTAATTCTTATTCTTTAAAACTCTGAAGTGGTGGCTAGCCACCTAACCCCCCTGGATCAGCTCCCCCCTGGATCAGCTCCCCCCTGGATCAGCTCCCCCCTGGATCACCTCCCCCTGGATCACCTCCCCCCTGGATCACCTCCCCCCTGGATCAGCTCCACCCCTGGATCAGCTCCACCCCTGGATCAGCTCCCTCCTGTATCAGCTCTAGAGAATTTACTAACCAGCTTGATCATCCCATACTTTGGATGATAATAATATGGCTCCTAGTATTATTCTTTTCCAGTTTCCAGGATGTAGACTAATTTCTGCATATGTCAATAACCGTTCCAGGTAAACCTGTAAAGTGTCAGATAACAATCAGTCAGTCCTCCTTACTATACTGTGCTTCTCAGTGGATAACGTTAAATTATATAAAAAGACACTCTAGCAGCTGTGTATACTTTAAATTTTCCAATAACTGCTCCCTCGGCATCCCATAATGTTGTGTTGTTCTCTCCATTGATATAAGGGTTTTTCTTTGGATTTTATGGTTTTCCTTCTCCCGTAAGAATCAGCATATGAGCTAAGACTGGTTTGTGTGGGAAAACACAGTGATATTGTGAATGTCCAGTGTTCCCAATGGACTACTTCGAATATACAAATATACAAATCTTTGTTATACTTATGGCGTCGATTAAAATTAACGTTTCACCCCTAGACAACTTGACAAGAGATGAATTAAGAAGATGGACACGAAAGAAAGACAAATAAACGAAACTCTCTATTTTATCGGACATTCTTGTTTTCTTTTGCCCCCCTGGACGCCCCATAATGCATTGCGATTCAAGATGTGAAAATAATGACTGATGCTACGTAGAAAAATGAAATGCTTGTCACTTAACCAGCATGATAGGGCCAGAGAAACCCAGGATTTTTTTTCTTCATCAGATCCTATGTATACCCCCGGCATCTCGTAAAAAGTTATTTTCATTAATTCAGATTCAAGATGGCCGCCGCATCGTCGAAGTAGTCCATTGAACTGAGACATAAATCGTCTGCCAAACATGCTTCTTATTAGGTTAAGAATTTGTAAGAACTGAAAGAGCTGAACCAAATCTCAATAGAGAACAGAATAAGCGATAATGAAACTAACCATTACCAAAAAATGCTATTGTTCACAGTAACTTACCAGAGTAATGATGGCGCATTCTGCAGTTAATTGTGCTGCATGAAATAATGTTTTAATAAATTTGTAGATATGTCGATGCTCAGGATCAATTTTGTTGTAGTTATCTGGTACTGCATCATGCTTGTGGAGAAAAATACACACACATCAGTATGAAATGAGAATAGGAAGCCATTTCAATGCTATGGTATACCATGTTTGTAACAATGGGAAGTCTATTCAGTGTTGTGGCATACCACATATGTGAGAATAGGAAGCCCTTTCAATGCCATGGCATACCATGTTTGTAACAATGGGAAATCTATTCAGTGTTGTGGTATACCCTACATATTAGAATAGGAAGCCATTTCAATGCTATGGCATACCATGTTTGTAACAATGGGAAGTCAATTCATTGTTGTGGTATACCATACATGTTAGAATGGGAAGCCATTTCAATGCTATGGCATACCATACTGTGGGAATGGGAAGTGTTTTAGTGTTGCGGCATACCATACATGTGAGAATGGGAAGCCATGTTTGTAACAATGGGAAGACCTTTTAGTGATACCATGCTTGCAGTTGTTGCGACTAGTCAACACTGCAGGTGCCAACAATACTTTACAATCAAATAACTTACTGTAAGAGGATGTTTCTTTTCATCAAATACATCAATATTTCTTATAACTTCATCCCTACAAAAATTGAACTCATTTAATTCCATTGAAGTTACTCTGCTGGCTAAGTCTCCCTTTAATCTTTCCCCTGAGCGAGAGAAAGAAGAAAGACAATGCAGAAGTTGTGCGGTATTTTATTTGATCATGCATGGCAGTTACTAAGAAACTACCTTCATGACTACTGCAAAGTTTCCCTTCTTTCTCTCTTGGGGAGGGGGATCTAAGTGAGACTCTGCTGACAGGGTATATTGAAGTCAAATTATCTTCTGACTCCCAGAGACCATGTACTGGTATGTATATAAATTTTTTAGTATCAACAAATAAACTAGAACATGCTAGTACTGCACAATAAGATGTAACAATAGGATAAACCCGTATCTGACAAATCCAATTACCTGTTTTTAATGTGATAATACACAGCTAATGCCACACTAAGAGAAAAAGAAAATTTATTTATTCAAAATTTGTATATGAAAAATTGGAAAATCAAAAAAAAATACTTTCACTTTATGAAAATGCATTCAAAACAAGACATAAAAGAGATTATTTACAGGGATTACATTTATTAAAAATCATGCATTTTTAGAAACAAAACTAATTTTCACAATTTTGATGATCAAGAAAGGACTCACTTCACTTGCATTGAAACAAAATACTTAGGACCCCAATTTGAGCAATTACAAGAGACACAAGCCATGTACTGCAATACCCTATCAGGGACCACGTGAGGGTAGGGGCTGGTATGGCTATAGCCCCCAACTTTTTCCCTTTTCCCATACTAGTCTCCTATATAACCCCACCCCTTTTTAGGGTGCTCTGCAGTCCATGTCTAGCACTTTCTCTCTTTATTAACCTTATACATGAAAGTGGTCCATACCTAGACTGCTTATGATCATTAATTGTCAACAACAAAACAAAACAATATCCCAGACTTTTTGATCAAGGTGCTATTAGTGTCAATGGCAGCAATTATGAATATCTGATATTCCTTGCCACCTCTAAATAACCATCAGAAACAACACTTACCATTTTATAGTAGATTTTAGATTAGGTTGACTAACTGTGCTGTCATCAATAAAAATAGTTGAACAGGAATTACACTTTCTTAAGCCTCTGCCATCGATTCCCTGTAGATGTTAATAGTTATTGATTGATTATTGGACTTTGAGCATACAGTGCTCCATGGTCATGGGATGGCATGTACTAAAGAAATAGAAAATATGCAGGGCTCAACACTAACATATGTATACTAGTCTCAGACTAGTGAAGGTTTGATGTGGACTAGTGGGAAAAAGACCTTGGGACTAGTGATTATCCACAGTGACTAGTCCAAGGACTAGTACCTAAAAAAGTTAGTGTTGAGCCCTGGATATGTGTATGCTTTGTGCCATTATATTCAAAGCATGCAGGGATTGGTAGATCATGAGAGAAGTTTTAGAAGAAGCATGGTATGTAGTGTAGTGCTTTCATAAAGCCTGCACTCCCAACCAATCAGAATGTGAGATTTAGAACAGTTATTTTATGATTAATTATCTATAATGCATGGTGTTTTTCAGAGAAAAATCTATAATATTTAGAACTTTATCCTTCTGTGACAATATAGATCTCCAATAGCAGTATCGAGGCTTCTACTCTGATTTAAACTTCACTCAAAAATTCTCTCATTTCCTATTATTTTTATTAGTAAGAGATACTCATTTTTATCAAAGCATGCATATCATATCTCTATATATACTTACATCTCCTCCTCCATTTCTTTTTCTTGAATCAGCAATCATAGACATAGCACGTCGTCCACCCATCACAACCAATCCATTGCCTATAGAAGACATTACATGACAAAATTCAAAACAAAACAAAAAACCTGGTGGGTATTTAAATCTAGTATATGGACTGTGTCAGCGTAAAGAAAACATAGATTTTGCTAGAAATAGGCCTTGCATGGGCTGGTGGAGTGCGTGTTGTTTCAGTAACAGAGAACAGTTTAATGGACCATAGCCAATGACCTTTGATTAGTGGACCATGCAACGTCATAATGCTCTCAGACATAAACAATCTATTGTTTAGAGGATTTGATTAGTCAGAATTAAAACATTTAAAGAAATTTTGATAACTTCATTCTAAAAATTTCCTAAAAAATGTAAATAGAAGCTTTTTGCAGGGCAGTATTTTCTATCTCTGGCTGTGGTTAGGTAATAATACTGGAATAACAGGTTTCTAAACAACAAAACAAATCGCAAAACAAGTGTGGGAAAAAATAAATAAGTTATTTACAGTCGTAAAGTTGGTTCATATAGGGAACAACTGTGCCCTTGACCTTGAAAACGGACTGAGAATTAACAACCTCATTTGTTCAAAACCTCTGTCATAGTTTTTTTGCTATCTGGACCTCCTAGCTAGTACATAACCTTTATATGATTTAAAAATATCACTTAAGGACATAAAAAAAAATGCTAATGATGCCAGCATGCCAATTGAGCTCAAAAGTCTATATATTTTATGTTTTTCTCAGTCTAACTTAAAATTTACTTTTTTTTTAAATATCTTCTTTTGCATGTCATAAATTTATTCCTCCTAGAATACTAGTTACATTTAAAATTTGACTTAATTATGGCTACCATTGCTGTATTCAGTTCACACAGTCCCAAACACCACTCTTAATCAATAAAGATTATTTCAGACAACAGTTATTAATTATTCATAAAGGAATAACAGAAAAACTTTGATCTTATCAAATTTAAATAACTGTTTAAGTAACTATAGCCACTGAAATAAACTTGCCAAAGAGAAAAAGCTTGTATGTCAGTAAGAAATAAACTACCAAAAATATAGTTGATAAAATTTAACTAAAAAATCTACAAAATATTCTTAATTATGTATAAGCTTTATTACAAAGAATATGTCTACCAATTAACTTTATTTCAAAGTATGATTTATTAAAGAAAACAAACCAGTATGCACTGACCAGCAGGTTTTTATAATATTTTAATAAAGAAGAAAATTGTTGCAGTATTATCTTGGAAACAACAAAAATATATTGTAACTTTGTATGGAGTCTTGGGAGTATAAGCATAAATGAAAACGATTATATAAAAGAATTTATAGAGTAAAATATAGAGTAAACATATATGTAAGATTGCATGAATAAATGTACAAGTCAAACTAATGATGTAAAAAAATCATACAGAATGGCCTTCTGACCTTGTATTATCTGTATCACCTGTGTAATGTTATTCATTGCTCTGCATCAAGATATATATGTCATCTTTACTCTACCCTTTCATGTATTTTATTTTTTTTGAATGTATAAGAGAAAGTAGCTTTACTATCAGCCTTAACCAAATATGGTGGTCAAAACCTTCATTCGTACATGCAATAATAATTAACAACAGGAAATAGTAATTATATCCACATATATGCTACATATTTTTCTCTGAACTACGGATTTTTCTGGAGTTTTCAAATGTAAGTAAAGCCTTTGAAAAAATGTCCCATACCATATGTATATGATAATGAATCTCAAGAACTTGAGAATTTCTAAATGAAGTAGTCTTATAAATGTCATGTGTATATGTTTATAATCTCTAGGAAATGAAATTCCACTTCTAGAAAGTTCTAAAACAAACCTATAGTACAATCTAGATGAACAATTTTGTGCTAAATGTTTTGGATAAATAATTTTATTCTTGAATTCGAATTTACTGGTGAAAATATTTATAAGACTTGATGTATAGTTATCCTGACTTGCCAGTCATTTGTGGAATCTATTGCTCAAACACTAAGTGTGTTTACAAACCAATCATTAAATCTGTAAACAGTACTCCTTATTACTATTCAGAAGAAATCATGTTATAAACTGGGGATAAATGTGTTTTTGATTTTCTCTGTCAAAGAGATTGAGGGATTATGGAATAAAGATTCAACACCATCTATAATTTTTATTGTACTTCATTGCACAAATAATTACTGTAATGAGCAGTTTTGTTGCAAATTAAGTAAACAAGTAAATCACTGCAATACTGTCATTATACCAGCCCAAAAATATCTTGAATCTTAGGTTTGCAGATTTATCCACAGTAATTCTGATCACCACATCTTCAAATCAGATCAGACACACTTATATTGATCTGTCAAATATTGTTGGTCCTCCACTTATGAGCTTTTAGGCTCGTCTACAATGATAATGTATCCATCTATAAATCCTATCAAGGAGACAGTTTTAAGTTGATCTATTGAAGCCTATGGGGGAGAAAACTTTGCTGAATCGGTTCAGATATTGATGGATTCATGCAAGTCCACTAATAGGGCGAATAATTAGGGAGGATGGATTTGAAGAAGCTTACATTGAACCACACAATAACACCAAATTATCTACACTTTGTAATGAGAGCGATTTTAAAACAGACTAAATTTGGATATCAGAAAGAATTACCCATAATGTCTACGATAATTAATGATTTTCATACTATTATATTAATAGTCGAGCACATGAGCTCGAGAATAGAATACAAATCCACGTTCTGCGATTTGCAAGCAGCTGGATCTTAGGTTCTTCTTACGGATTACAATCCGAAGACATTTTATTTAGGCAATCTATAAACCTACCCGAGTTCGACTTCTGACTAAACAGAGTTCCACGATGATCGGAGAGATCTGTATAAAAAGAATATATGCGAAAAATAGAGTTAAATATATGCGTTCTAAATGCATGTTGTCAAAGCACCGACTAGTCGAATGATAGCATGTTGTAACCCATGAAAATAAGCCTTACCATGCTGACAACGAACACCATTCGACAAAATTATGACAGTAAATAGATAGTTTACCTTCTCTATCGCTAATATGCGGTAGTTCTAATGTTTCTCCAGGTTCTGCAAGACCTCCATACGGCTCGTTTGTGTTCGCAGGACGGCCGCGAGGTGAAGGCAGAATACAGCAATGAATGTTGCCCATGCTTTACGAACCCGACGAGTTTCCCTCGCAAACCACTAATAATGATACTACTTGATCATATTATCGGAACTTAGAATCAAGGACTACATATTCAGGGTTCAAAAATCAAAGGAAAAGTCCAGATTCCCTTTCCAAATCTGGATGAAGAATTTCCAAGCTGAGTGAAGAACCGATTGAAAACGAACAACAAATAATTGCTCGAGAATATCCTTTGTTCTGATTGGCTCCAGAAAACAATTACGTCACTCGGTATACCTCAATATCCTGGTGATGTCCTGGGGGGATCCCGGGTAGTTTTTTAATCTTTCTTTTTACTAAGTCAAAAACAATTCCTCTCGTCTGGTTTCTCTAATACTCATTTTTTCTAATGCACTTATGAAAGTAACATAACAACGCGTACGTTTGATAAGAAGGCCGGATACTGCTAAGATGAAAAGGTTTCCGTTTCAGAGATAACCTTACCCAACAAAAGTTACTCCTTTTTTGAAAGATAAAAAGCCCAGAGATGTTTCTTTTTCATGGTAAGTGAAACAATACAGGAATGTAGCCTGGCTACCGCTTGTGCTGCAGGTTTTCCAGCGATTGTGGAAACTCCTCTCCTTCTCCCGAGGTGCCAACTTGAGCTAAATGCTAATGGCCAAACATATTTTAAGAATTTTGTGCCAGACTGTGTTTAATAGATAACGTAAAATGAGAAAAAAATAAAGAATTTTTTACAAGTTTGAAGGAGGGAAAGAAAGATGAAAGTAGAAAAGCCGAGTAAAATAACACTGCAATATCAATTTTCTTTCAGTTTTCACTATACGGTAACATATCAAGAAAAAAATCCTTACCTCCTTCCTTTCTTCCTATTTTTCTTTCTTTCTTTCATTTTTTTTTTCCAAAGGGAAATGGAAAATAAAATCGGAGTAGAGGAAAAACACAGGTTGACCGCGAGCCTTAGGGAAGACTAAGTACCATAGCAACACGGCCTTGACAACCGATCTCGCGGCCATATTTACATCCAAGCAAATAAGAAGTGTGTGAGACCAGTAATCGTCCTCAAAAACCCTTATATTTAGCCTCTGTTCTTTTATTAACAATGTATGAAGACGACGAAGAACAAGAAGAAGGTCCTAAGAGCTCATTTTCAACGTATTTGGCTGAAGGAGATGTGCTTTACAAGCAGGGAGAGTACAAGAAAGCATTGGATAGTTACTCGTTGGTAGGTTCATCTTCACATCACTATTACTGAGCTTTGACTTTATTTAATTCCTCCTGATCTGAAGTAAGAATACTGTTATCATTTATGTGAGTTTAGATATCTTTTGAATACGATATTCAAGCGATTACCATGAAGCATAATTTTATGATATTTTTAAAAGCGGTGTTTTTGTTGACGTAGTTTGTTTTTAACCACATAAGCTTACTCTGTTCTGGCTGTTAATATTTTTAACTCTTGTTGAAGTTTTTACTTATATCTATAATTTCTAATGCCTTCTTTACCATGGATCGATACGACATTAAGATCAACGTAGAGGAAATAATAAGTTATTAGAGAAAAAAATTTGCAGACACATTTATATATGTGTATATATCTATTAGTTAAACAAACTCATTATGTGCCAATCTTACAGTCGTTTGCATCTAAGCATGAACACCAGACAGCACTGGCATGTTCTAAGTGGAGCCTGAAACTTGTATGTCTTGTTTTGCTAAAAAGTTAACGTTTGTAGATTTCAAAGCAGACAAATGAGAGCGCAAAACACTCATTTGAATCTAAGCGTGAACAACAGACAGCAAAACATGTTCTAAGTGGAGCCAGAAACTTGTATGTTTTTTTTTGGCTGAAAAGTTAATGTTTGTAGATTTCAAAGGAGACTGTCAAATGAGACTGCCAAACATCGACCCTTTAGCCACCAAACATACATCACTTCTTGTATGCTGTATTACTGATTGGAGCAGGGGGAAATCTGTTTTATTCACAATCATACTGAGTTACCTTGAGAAAAACCATTACTACATGTTTCATTTTCTTTTCTTTAATAGGCCTTAGAGTTAAAACCTACAGACAAGTTTTGTCTTGTAGCCAGATCCAAGTGTTACCTTCAACTTGGAGACAATGCTGCTGCTTTAAGGGATGCTGAGGCAGCTTTGGAAGATGACAAGGACTTCAATAAGGTATGCTTACAAATTATGTACAATCCATGAAAATATTTCCTATGCCTTTTGGGGCTCAAGGATGGCATATTGATATAGTGATGGTGCATATTATGAGCACCATTCACTATTGGATTCCTGGACTTGGCCACCATGTTTGAGTAAAATTTGCTGGACCTCTCCCTTGATTTTTGAGAGTTTTCTCATAGTAGTCCAAGACACCAAGTTTTGGGAATAATCATTCCTCAGTGACAAATTCTTTATTTATAGTAATAATATTACAAATTATTGATCTCATGACAGATAATTTTAAATTGTCTCAACAGGGGTTGTATCAAAAGGCAGAGGCCTTGTATGCCATGGGAGATTTTGAATATGCTTTGGTGTACTATCACAGAGGGAATAAACTCAGACCAGAGTTACAAGAATTCAGACTTGGAATCCAAAAGGCTCAAGAAGCTATTGATAACTCCATTGGTGGTAATCAGCACATCAGACTATACTAGAGTCACAGCAGTTTTTTTTCATTGCACCATGATATTAATTGGTCTGTTTGTTTTACTTCTAGATGCAGCCAATGTCAAACTAGAAAACAAAGGGGACTTATCATTTTTTGCCAAGCAAGATGAAATGGTGTGTATTACCATAATGACTGAGTATTTCTTATATCATCTTTTTTCGAAACAGCTATACAACTCTCAAGCTGTCTCCATGGGATCCCCCTAGCTATCTACCCTGGATGGGAAAGAGTTTGTTTGAAACTCAGTGCCTCTACATTAACATCCTTCTAAGCAGTATTCATAAAAATGTGTTTGAACTGTGCATTACTTTAACCACTATAAGGGCTACAGGTCATATTGGAGTTAAAGTCCTGCAGACGCTGCATGCAAATAGGGTTTGTTCTCTCTCTGCATGCGAATATGTTGTTCTCTCTCTTGCAACAAGGGCTTTTTCTTCAGGAACTCCATTTTTCCTCCCTAAGGTTATAGCTAATTATTACATGTATAGGCCTTTCTTAATATTTATGCATAAAGTCCTTAGCCTCACATTCATGCTGTTCATTAAATATTACAACACAATGTGCAAAGATATTCATGACCACATTGCATACTTCCATGTCCAGACTTTTCATTGCGAAGTCAACTAATTTTACCAATAGACAGCAAAAGGCCTGTGCATGGAACCCATGTGGGGATGCTCCACCTAAAAGGGTACCTTTTTCAGGCCGCAGGTATAGGAAAGGGGTGGGAATTAGTGAGTTTTGGTATAAAAAAGGGTTAGCTTTTCTTCAAAGGTATACGAAAGGGGTACCTTTTCAGGCAAAAAGGTATGAAAAAGGGGTACCTTTTTGCTGAAATTTGGTATATAAAAGGGTAAGGGGTCAAGAGGCATGGAAGTATGCAACCAACCACATTAAATATGGTCATACCTTGTTGCACTGTGATATTTAATTTTATTTAATGTCCTTTCTAAACTGTGGAAACTATTAAAATGTATTTTTTAGAAAAAGCCAAAAGGCTACAACAAGCCCAAGACACAAGCCACAAGAACACAACAGCAACAAATCAACAGAGGCAAAAGCAACAAAAGCCCTGCAGCATCTGATAAAACTGTCAAACAGGTTTGTCAAGTTTGTATACATAATATGGCCAGTATTTGGCCATCACAAAATATACCCTTAAATTTTAAAAACATTTCCTAGTAAAAAAGTGATTATTCAGTTCTAAAACTTGGCATTTAAAATAGTGATCTTTGTTTCTCTAGCTTTTGGGTGAAATGTATGCAGACAAGGAATACTTGGAAAAGCTTCTGGGTGATGATGGTAAGTTATTATTTGAGCAAAAGATATTTGTCTTTTAACCTTTCAGGTTATGTTTATTTACAGCCATTTTTGTGACAGCAAAATTGCTCCCACTTTTGACAAGTGCTGCTCTCATAAATCAGCATATACTGTAGCAATGTCTATCAGGGGCAGATCCAGGGGAGTGGTTTAGGGGGTGCCCCCCCCCCCCCCCCCCAGAGCAACTTTGGCCCCCTTATTTCGAAGATACCTTAATATGTTTTCTTTCTTTGATTCTGAGAGTTACACCCCTCTGGGCTGACTTTGTGCCCTGCACCCCTCCCTGAACAAAATCCTGCATCCACCCCAGGTGTCTATATTAATGTCAGCTATTGATACCATGCTTCACAGTTGAGTTTGGCATGACAGAAGTTTTTGTTTTTGAAATGTGCATGTTGTCAGAGGAAATGCTATATCGCTATACTTATGAAATCTGGGGTTTTGTTCTTTTTCAGATTTAGTGAGCAATAAAAATAACAATAACCAAATATATGGGCTTGTGACCAGTGGTCTTAGCTACCTCGAATCGAGAACAGAATTCTGGCGGCAGCAGAAACCTCTGTACGCTCGTAAAAAAGAAAAACTAAAGCCCAAAAAAGTACAACAAAAGAGTAAGCCTGCAGATACCACAAAGTTTATTTTACGATCCTTGGAAGAAATTGATCTTGCACTGGCTGAAGGAGATGCTGAGGGAAGCTTGAAACAGGCTCAGTCTACATTAAGAACAGTTCAGTCACTTGGTGAAGATAGTGTGCCTAATAAAGAAGATGTTATTGGCAACTTACATTCTTGTATTGGGAATGCTTATCTAGAGATGGATGAAAATAAAAAAGCTTTGGAGCATCACTCAAAGGATCTTAAAATTGCTGAAAAACTGTAAGTCTCCTTGGTATTACTTCTTGTGAAAATTTTTGAAAAGTTATCAGTCGTTGACTTTACAATCAATCAAATGTCTGGTGCAGTCCAACTACAGTTATTTTGTTGCCTCTGGCTTATAGCGCTTTTCATAATTCTTTAACGTAATCATTTCCAGATGTCTGTCATTTTGGCATCTGTCAATCAAATTTACGATGAAATTCCCATGTGTAAATGCCTGTCTAGTCACTGGAAGTCACAAGAATTTCCTTAACACTTGATGAACTTGGCCAATGTTTGATTGACAGAAGCCAAAATTGCTAGATCTTTGGAGTCCTATTAATCTGGAAAGCAACAATTAACAGACAGGCAGTCTCTGATACATTGCATTGTATATTTCCATTCCATTTGCAGGGATAATAAGGTTGGTAAATCAAGAGCACTGGATAACTTGGGCAGAGTTCATGCCAAGGCAGGTCAATATGATCGCGCTATTGACAAATGGATGGAGAAAATGCCTCTCATCAAAACACCACTCGAAAGTACCTGGCTCTTTCATGAGATTGGCCGCTGTCATCTTGAGCTGAAGAATTTCCAAGATGCAAAAGAATATGGTCAGAAGTCACTTGCAGCAGCACAGGAAGCCGACGACCAAGTATGGCAACTCAATGCCACTGTTCTTATTGCACAAGCAGAAGGTAAAATATAGTTAATATATGGTACAGTGCAGACAGTGTTAATAAACACTTGCATCGTGATGTTAATGTGTAAACTGGTTATTTATATATTTATTTTTATTTACATAACTTCCACCTTAAAAACATATTAAATCTAAATAACAAAATATGAATCAGAAATATGAATAAAGACAATAATACAAGGAACATATATAATAATTATAAGACAAAAAAGGCTCCAAATAAAGTGCACCCGTAGTGATACTGGTTATTACTATGTTTCGTTGTGTTGGAGTATCCAATAAAATAGGTGGACTCATTGTTTTTAAACAAGCCATATTTGCACAAGCTGGTTTATAAGCACTGGCATTTTGATGTTAATGTGCAAACCATTTTATTGATTTCTTCATATAGTTAAACTGGATGAGCTTCAAGATGCACTAGGGTCATTCCAGCAAGCCCACGACCTCGCTAAAATATTGGAGGACGAGGCAGCTGAGAATGCTATTTCAAAAGCTATCAGGGATGTCAACGACAGAATTGCTCAAGGTATACACTAGTATCAATCACAGCATTGGTCACATCTATGTACAAGACCGTGTTAAAAATAAGTAATTTAGAGGTCCACATATACACTGGCGAAATCACTTCTGGTTTTGTTAATTTCCGGGAAATAACATATTATTGCCTGCTTAGAGCCGTTGTTGGGGAAACATTGAAACTTGATTACCTCACATGATACCCTCTTGCCCAATCAGAGTACGAGAAAAATGGAATTTTAGAGGAGAGAGGAATATAAATATTTCAATGATGAAAGTTTTGTTTGTTTTTACTCAGGGGTCAAACCAGCTGAAGGCCAAGATCAAGCAGAAAATGCAGATGGAGAAAAAACAGAAGAAAAAGATGACAAAACTGATAAAGACAAAGAACAAGAGCCCCAGGAAAATGTTGGTGAATCTACTGAAGGGCAAGAAGAAAAGGAGAAGGAAGAAGAACAAAAAGAAGATAATGAAAATCAGGAAACAACTGCTGATTCATGAAATTAGTCCATAAAAACTGCATTTTATTAGAATATCTTGAGGATTACTAGTCAAAAATGTCTTGTGCACTCCTAATAATTCATAATAGAAGCCTTATGCTGACCTTTTAATTCAATGTCTTTTGTAAACAATTTATCTATGTAATATAAGAGATTGTGTATTTGACCTGAAATTGTTATACTGACATACATTTACATGCAATGATAAATAAAACTGCATTTTATTCTCTGGGATGACCCCATAAACATTGTGTCATGCTATTAAAGTGTTGTTGATCAGATTATGGAATATATATCATCTTTGGGAGGGGAGGGATAGGGGGAGGGAGATGGAGGGATAGGGGATGGCAGAGCAGGAACATGACAAAGCTGCTACTCACAATCTTTTTACTTAACTGGCAGTGCTCGATACTTGCAAAACTATAAGCATTTCATTTTGTCACTGTTGCTCCAAGTTTGGAATAAAATCCTGTCCAACTAGAGTAAAGCTACTCGGAGATATTTAGAGAAATGTCAGGTTTTTTGCTGATCATGATATCATCTTCCCCAAAGTACAACTTACTTTAGGCATTATATCTCTAAACTGCATTTACTAAATTTTTGTTGCATTTGATATTTTTGTTGAAATATTATTGCTGTTCTTAGAATGTTTTTTTCTGCTCTGTTAAGGGCACAAGTTCATGCATTTTGGTCTGAAAATTCCCAACAATGCCACAGGAACACCCCCGGCATAGACCATCAAGACAACCATTTACAAGGGCAGATCCAGGAATTTGTTGAGAGGGGGGTCCAAATGTATACTTCATACAAAATTTACTTCAAACCTGTGGCAAAACTAAACAATAGACCTAATCGGCTAATGTGTTGCTAGGTAGGTACATTTCCACCCAATTCAAAACCTCTGGGAATAAAATTTTTTGTCCTAAACATTTTCCACGTGATATTGAAATACAACAGACAAAGAATCTTATTCCCAGAGGTTTTGAATTGGGTGGAAACGTACATAGCAACGCGTTAGCCGATCAGGTCTATAGGACCTTGGGTATGACAGGGGGTCTGGACCCCCTGACCATCCCCCTGGAACCGCCTTTGATTTAGTTGTACATGGAGTGAAATAGAATTTTCTCATATTTTTGATTTTTGATGTCAAAAAATAATAAATAAAATGGACACATATTTTAGGAGGGGGCATCTGCTTCCCCATCCACTAAATGGATAAATATCTTCCTTTAAAAGATATAATTGCATTAATTAGGGTAATCTACTATATTTAAAATGATATTCTGAAGGATTTTCCTGTTTATTGTGATTCTCAATATTGCAAGTTGCCCATTGGAATCTGGGCATTAAAAAACATAAAAGGTGTACCAATTGATTAGTTTTGTTTGACAGCAATTTCACCATTTTCACAACAAGCCGTTGGAATGTGTGAGTTTGCAGAATATTAAGAATGGCAGTAAACAAATACTTTACCAGCACAAGGATTGCAGAAAAGGAGAGAGTGGTTCTAGTCTCCCAAATTATTACTAATATTCATTTCTCTACCCCCTTTCCCCAGAGACCCAACCTTTAGTGTTATACACATTAGTCTATACTTAGATGTTTCCAAATCTTAAGTCCCCTGCCCTCTCATGGGTGGTATGCAGTCCTTGCAAGGTTCACCCTTACCTACAACATACATGTATTGTGTAAATTAAAACCATTTATCACAATTTATATCTGGCTCTCTGGAGCTATAAATACTCTAGTACCCTTGAACATAAAGCTCACTACCCCATTATATGATACCCTTGCTACACCTGCCTTAAAGTCTGACATAACACCCAATGATCTTGCAATATGCTCAAAATCTGAATTTGATGAATACTGAACTTTGACTTCTGGTAAATAAGAGCTTGATGTCTGTAACTGTTGTACAGTTACTCTTGGAATTCTACTTATTTTATTCTTAAATTGTTGATCATATTTGTCTTTCAATAGGTAAGACAAATCAGTTTTAGTAAAAGGAAAAGGTTGATCATTAAGTTTGATATATTTCAGATGCTCATCAAAGAACTGACCTCTACTGACACCAACTTTTCCAAATGTTCTGGTTCGGCAAATTTCAGGTCGTATGCATGCTCTGTTTTTACGTTGTGCAGGATCTCTCATCCAGTCATCCCAAAATCCTAAAGGCCATTTTGACCTTAATTCTTCCCATACATTTTTATTAAGCATCCATCCAAGACCAGAAAAAAAGTCAGTCCTATACAACAGATCATTTCCTTTTACCATACCCTCTTTTCCATTGTCATTCCATGCAGATACACACCATAAACTTTTATCTTGGTCAAGCAGTGGTCTTGTTGCAGTAAAGTATTCAAAAAAGTCTGGAGCTGGAAAAATAAAAAGGTATATACACCTAATTACACACATACACAACAAAGATAATTTTTGTAGTAAAGTATACTACCACTGCCATACTACCTCTGGTTGCACTTCCTGTATGCCTTATTGCTAAACGAAGCATAGGAAAAGCTGTTCCCTGTATTCCATACATCAGTTCACTGGCCAAACGCAAAGCACTCAGCCGAGGTTACAAGCTACAAATTTCACTAATCTTTTCAAACTACCTTGCATCTTCTATCAAATACTTTGTGTTTTGAACAGTGAACCAATGTATTGAAAGAGGCCAATTCTTACAACAGAGGTGTAGTAACAAGCTATAGATGAATGAAAAAATAACATAACACTCTAGTATCTATAACTGGATCTTACCTATATCTAGATCATCCTCCACAATAATTACCGTCTCATACTTCATCACGTCAAACATTTGTGTCAAAGCCCACTTGTAATGCCGACTGATCTTGTAGTAACCCATGAAGTGAAACATATTACCAGGAATCCCTTTGACGTCCCCTAGATCTGGTTGTTGAATATGAGTAACCTGATCACCATAGGTTTTGATAGCAGCAGCCGTCTGTGAATCCCCACAGTCCTGACTCACAACAATAGGGAATTTTTCTGGTGTGGGACGGTACTTGATTAATAGATCAAGGCAGCGCTTAACAGTTGGTCTATTGCAAGCAATCACCAGTATTCCAAACTTGTAATTCTGTGCTGGTCTAATCAATTCATCACCTCCTGGTTCTTCCTTTTGAGTTACTTGCTGTGAAATCTGCTTTCCTTGTTGAACAGCGTCAGATCTTTGACTCTTGATTCCCAAATCATCTTGAGTCCCTACATTACTGACAACTTTTACTTCTGGTCTGGTTTGTATAGCAACTTTGCTTGTGCTAACATCTTTAGCATTCTCCGACAAAACTTGATTTGTTTTAGGCCCAAATGGTTTGTTTAAATTCTTTTTATTGATATAATTAGCTAAATTCGCTAGTCTTGAGCTTGGTTTAGCATTCAGGTTTTCAAAGTACTGCTTGGCTATCTTCTGGGCTCGTTTATGTTCAAGCTCTTTTCGGACCATAAACTTGTAAAAAAGAACGATATTTCCACCAATAAAGATGCAAACAGCTAGTAAGATAGTCCAGGCATGTCTTCTGAGGTAGATGACTCGCATTTTGATGTCTAAAGACTTGGAAACATTTTCTTGATTCGTTGTTTGTGGACTGAAGTTCCTAACTACCTTGCTAATGATTCATCATAAGTATTTTGGTACGGAATTCCGCTGACAAGTTTGGAACGCGGTAGACCAAAATTGACTCTGTACCACAGGAAGCCCAATGGACTTCTTTACCTAGACTCTTCCCTTGGCTCTTCAAGAGTCTAATCTTCTTTGAGCGGAAAGTTTTCCCATTCATGAGACCATGTGTCATTCCCTAGAATATCATTTCTTTGTTTAACAGTTGCACACGAAAAGACAAATTGTATTGACATCTCGGATGCCATTATTGCACATACACGTTCTACTCTCCTGCCTCTATTGCTGTAAAAATATCTATTTCATAGTTATCTATCCTATGACTGAAACTACAACTTATGGAATAATCCTTCTATAAAATCTCCACTCTGCTTTTTGAAAATGATAATTTTATTTCATTTCATTTCCTTTTTTCTGATTTGCTTTTTAATATCCAATTTGCGGCTTTTTATCTTGCAGCTGAGTACGCGCGTAGTCGTAATGGTGCGCGATACAACCTCTGTATGGATAGAGCACTCAGCCAGAAAAACACAGCCGCGGATCCAGAAAGGCATTATATAGTGTCCTTTTCAGATCTCGCCTTATATATTCTCTATTTTTCATATTTTCAAACTCGTGCTAGCCAGTAGCCACCCAATACACTCCCGTTGATCCGCCATTACATGTAAAACGAGTTTTCATTCTTACCAGCTCATACCCACGAACGCAGGCCTTTTTTGGCAGGTAAAATTATGCATGAATAATTCGATTTAAGTCTAATAATAATGGAAACTTTATTTCACTTTTATATTTTTTACATAAACAATTGTAAATCTCACTATTATCAGGTAATTTACGATTGACTACTTGGACACATATATATATATACTTTAGGACGAGAAAGCTAAAGAATAAAATTCAAAGGGAAAAAAAAAAAAAAAAAAAGCAATTCAATTAAGGGGATCTAATACTTCAAGAGTTCTGGATCGAGCCATTCCTTATTTCTTCTGCAAAAGACATAATAGGTAGATCTGATGACTATTTCGGTTATTTTTCTTATTACATATTTTTGTTGTTTTCCTTCCAATCCTAATTCGTTTAACATAGTGAGGAAATCAGATGATTCCTTGGCAAAAACACCTAAAGTACTTACTGACAAGTTGATAAATTTTACTTTCTTGAATTGATTACTATGCTTATTTACGAGCTCGGCATATTTACGATTTTTACGAACAACATTATTATTAAGGTTAGATTCGAAGCCAACTGTTAGTTCCAATAATAATAATAATAATAATAATAATAATAATAATAATAATAATAATAATAATAATAATAATAATAAACATCTTTATTGAGGATGCTAACATCACATATGTGGTTTACAGAAGGGTCCTCGAAAATGTAGTATATAAACAGATGATAACTAGCGGTAAGCTAGTGTGGGCTGCGTCGGTGTTTCTAATGAAACAGTATGGATAAAAAGTTAAATTTTACACCGTAAAAAATAAGAGAGATCACTTACTGACGTTTCGGACGCTAGTCCTTCGTCGGAGTAAAAGCTTTTAATCCGACGAAGGACTAGCATCCGAAACGTCATGCAGTAAGTGATCTCTCTTATTTTTTACGGTGTAAAATTTAACTTTTTATCCATAGTATATAAACAAATAAGATAAAAACTGATAAACTTAAAACAATAATAATAATAATAGTGATCTAAGAAAATAAAGCAGGTTCATGTATGTTCTCTAAATACGTCAGTAATTACCATCTAAAACAGCATTACTGCTTGCATAAAAAAAACACTGGGATAACAAGATTAATTAAACCAAACAGAAGACTCGTGGAAACTAGCCATTGTCAAAGGAGAAGAACTTGTACGTGTGTGCTATCTTCGAAAAGCTTTCGATAGGCCGGTTGACAATGTTACCTTATTAACATTATTTTCGCTTGCTTGCGATGGAATCAGAGTTGGAAGCAGGTTATGATGAAGTGAAAACTAGAAAAAGGAGTCGAAGGCTAGGAGTCTGAGTCAGAAGCGCGTCAGAAGGATCGGAAGGTTTAGTTCCTTTTGGTTGGCTTTTTCTAACGCTTACGATTAGCGGTTTTCAAATGTAATCAGTCACGCATAAACTGCTTCCGAATCCCATTTCGTCGCAAGTAAAAAACCAGGCTTTTAAAAAACTGCAATCACACGGTGCACGTGGAACGGAACTGGATCAATGGTTATCAACAAGATACCATGGTCTCTTGTTATCAATGATCAATGATCGAATTACTTATTATAGGAAATCAACGCTCAACGAAATTAAAGTGTTGGAAATTAGCGCGACTTAAATCAACGTGAATTGAGAGCAAAAATACTTCCAAATGAAAAAAAATTATCGCGAAAGACAAGCCAAAATTTCGATTTGAATGAAATTAACGCGATGGACACAAAGATTACCTGAAAGTGAAAATGAAGAGGATGTAGAATAAAAAAACGAAAATATAATTTCCGAAAAGTCGGAGAAAAAGTCGGGGAAAAAGTCGGGGAAAAAGTCGAGAAAAAAGTCGAGAAAAAAGTCGGGGAAAATGTCGAGAAAAAGTCGGGGAAAAAGTCGGGAAAAAAGTTGGGAAAAAAGTCGAGAAAAAAGTTGGGGAAAATGTCGAGAAAGTCGGTTTTGAAGCAAATTGCATAGATGTTAGATGGTCCATTTCATAGATAGCCCACCCTTTCAAGGAGCTCAAAATCATGTGGCCCACCCCCTGTTTTTGCTGGCCCACCCCCCTTTACTTTATGAGTTTATCTGGTGCGGTGGTACTAACTCTTCTAAGTCTGAAATCTCTTATGGTGTCCCTGAAGGGTTGGTACTTGGACCGGTAAATGTAAAATTGTGCGCCTTATTATCTGATTCTTAAAAAAAAAAAAACATAAAAATTTAAACTTTTTTCTCAATATACACTTTTTCTCATCTTTTACTAGTTTTTCAATTACACTCTTGAATGAAAACAAATTCTCTTCTTTTTCTTTGCCAGAATGTGCAAAATTGACCTAACTTTAATACAATGAATATGTCGCAAATGCCTCTCAAGACGCTGGAAATCCCATTTCCGAGGGTCTGAATTTCAATTTTTTTCGGGGAGACATCCCCAACCCCCAGTTGCTTCCACCTACGTATACAGCAGGTGATTGTCTCCGTAAACATTTCAGTCTGGCTACGATGGCCCTTTTTACTACTTACCAGGAGGTTTTTCTACCAGCTGTTCTTCTAATGTCTTGCTGTTCACTTTTTTATGAGTATGATTATCATCATTATTATTAAATCCTTTGTTATTGTCACTTTTACTTCATTCTCTATTTCACTTTCTGTTTCCTTTTTAGTTGGTTTATGCAGTTTTTGTTTCTGTTTTCAGAAAACATGCGTACTTGAAATTCGCCGGTTTATGAGCTAAGACCTGAATCAATCATCACTCGCTTTCAGATTCCCAACCCACGCGAGCCTAATTAGAGCGTTAAATTAGAATGAAAACGGAATTAAAAAATCTCCCTTTTTGACAAAAAAGATCATTGATTTTCCAGCAGTACGTGCTTCCGGCTGGCTACGTACTTTAAAATTTTGAAGCGGTTTTGAATGTGGAAATTTAGGGCTTTATATCGTGGAATGGACTGAGAGAAAATACTTCCGAATTGAACGGATCCTAACAAGAAGCATAATTACAAAAGACATAGTCAACGATTTATTTTCAAAAATTTCAAATGTTTATTCAAATTAGTTTGACATCTTTAGTTTATGATAGTAAATATTGCATATCTTGATGTTTGCAGTTACATTTTTCAAGTTTTAGTTTTAAGATGTATCGTTTAGTAGAGGAATTTTCCTCGTGTCTTTGTTTTGACATTAATAAAGTAGTTAAGATATAAATTCAAGGTATCTCTAATAAATGTTTATCTATCAAATGTTTTGCAAAGTCAAGTTTTAGTTTTAATATGTCTCCTTTTAAACGCGTTAAGTGTTCACCTAGTTCCCGGAGTGAAAGAGCTTGCCATCGCAATATATAATTATAGTCTTCAATTTAGATTTTTCAATAGGGTTTTCTTCAGTCGTTCTTTGGGCAAGCTAATCAAGTTTAAAGTATTTTAATTCATTTTAAAAAGGCATATCAACGGTTTTCGCTGTAAATGTTTATCTGTTGCTGCGTTGCTTTGCGACATATGTTCTTGGAATGACACAGGTCCCCCGCGGGAGAAACCACATTAGAATTAACGTAACGAACAAGTCTGGGGATGTTATGATTTGCCGCCGCCTTCTTTAGTTTAAAAGCGCTTGCAATTGTTTCCATCTTCACTGGCCCCACTTGAATATTCTCACTTACTCCACATGGTGTCTTAAGTAGCTGTTTGATGGCCTTTCGAAACCTTTTTGTGCGTGCAAGGTAAATGAAAGGATTGCAAGCACTTGAGACGAACAGAAAATAATTGGCAGCGAACCCGAACCACTTTACTTCACTCGTCTTGGTCATATCTCCCCTGTTGTCGACACAAAGAGAGTAAATGATGCAAGGAAAATAAGCGAGGACATAAACAGCCATGGAGAGACCAATCGTGCACATGGCCTGAGCTTCGTTTCTGGTTCTTGCCTCGTCCAGCCCAACAGCCTGATTGATGTTCTGGTCTTTTCCTTCTTTTGCATAACGCTGTAAAATTGGTTAAGTGAAAAATCTTAGTGAATAAAACACAAAACCGGCCTAGATTTTTCAGAGCATGCAATATCTTATGGACTAAAAAGAGATTATACATATGTTAATAACTTGATATATATCTTTTTTATTCGCGATTTCTCATATCATATCGCAACAGAGCGAGTCCGCCGCGCAAATGAAAACGAGTGAACTATAAAAACGAGATAAGGCCGTGAAATATTTTTAAGTTTTGTTCTTTCCACTACATTCTTGCGCATGCCAGACTGCAGGTTCTAGAAGGCACGATGGTCTAAAAAACGATAAATGTTGTTAAACTTAAAACTTAAAACTTTTTGACCCACCTTGGATTTTCGTTTAAGACTAAGGCATGTCAGTTTTTCCATTCATGAGACCATGTGTCATTCCCTAGAATATCATTTCTTTGTTTAACAGTTGCACACGAAAAGACAAATTGTATTGACATCTCGGATGCCATTATTGCACATACACGTTCTACTCTCCTGCCTCTATTGCTGTAAAAATATCTATTTCATAGTTATCTATCCTATGACTGAAAATCTCAGTAGACTGATTCCATAAGCCGGCCCCAGTTCCCTCTCTGTCGAATCTTTTGCACAAAGGAGCAAAAACTACGACTTATGGAATCAGTCTTCTATAAAATCTCCACTCTGCTCCTCACATTTTGACTGAGATGTTTTTGAAAATGATAATTTTATTTCATTTCATTTCCTTTTTTCTGATTTGCTTTTTAGTATCTAATTTGCGGCTTTTTATGTTGCAGCTGAGTACGCGCGTAGTCGTAATGGTGCGCGATACAACCTCTGTATGGATAGAGCACTCAGCCAGAAAAACACAGCCGCGGATCCAGAAAGGCATTATATAGTGTCCTTTTCAGATCTCGCCTTATATATTCTCTATTTTTCATATTTTCAAACTCGAAGGGTAAAATTATGCATGAATAATTCGATTTAAGGTATCAGGGTACCCCTAGCGACCGGTGTTCATTCAACTCAATATAACGCTAAACCATTTCAGCAAACCCCCAATAAAGTATACATTTTCTGAAAGCTGAATAAATGTAGAAGCTGTTCACTTCTTTATTTTCGTAAAATAAATTTATCCTTTTGAGTTAGAGCGAATCATCCAAATTTTCACATGGGTCTCTTCGCGAAGTTCGATGACAGCCGGTATTCATCGGAAACCGATGCTTATCATCTTTCTGAGATCCCGAAATATTACTTGTCAAAAGTGTGTCTCCGATTTTTGATTAATTACCCCGTTGCGTTTTTATACGCGCCTAAAATCGTAACACTGCTAAATTAGGTGTATCCGATACAAAACCTACAATAACTTTTAAAAAAACCAAGATATCAAAAATCGGAGACACACTTTTAAAGAAAAACTATCTGACATGACTTTCGCAAAATTTCAGCTAAATCGGTCATATTCCCTTTGACAACGAACTAAAAACGTAAGGGTAACTAAACGCAAATTCACTTTCGAGAAAAACGCAAAATTGTTTTTGAAGCTCAGAAGTGCCTTTGTTGACACAAGGGGATTAAGATACCACAAGATGTTGCCCGATGACAGATGAAGTAACGAGAAACCAAGATCGTATTACTTTATTATTGTTGTTTTAAGCGGAAAGTTCCGGCAAATTCTTATTTTTTTTAGTAATAATTTTTGAGGAGTTAATCGATATTATCCAAGTTAGACGTTTTGATTTGCTAATGGTCTTGTTTTCATACGCCTAAGTATGGAGAAAAGAGAGGAAGCGACAAGAAAACAAAACCAATGTCTACAAGCGCTTTAAATCAAAATACAATGGTTTATAGAGACGTGACAACAAATCGTTGACAAGTGATGTCAGCAACAAATTGAAGATTATTAAAGCAAAAAAATCGTTTTTCGTTTATTACTCGTTATTAAAAATCGCCATTGGAAATTTATTTTTGGAAAATAATAGCTTATTGTGTATTCTCTTGAAAAATGTAAAAACCTAAAAATCGACCTTTTGGAGCAGTTTTGGGGTACCCTGATACCTTAAGTCTAATAATAATAATAATAATAATAATAATAATAATAATAATAATAATAATAATAATAATAATAATAATAAACATCTTTATTGAGGATGCCAACATCACATATGTGGTTTACAGAAGGGTCCTCGAAAATGTAGTATATAAACAGATGATAACTAGCGGTAAGCTAGTGTGGGCTGCGTCGGTGTTTCTAATAAAACAGTATGGATAAAAAGTTAAATTTTAGACCGTAAAAAATAAGAGAGATCACGTACTGACGTTTCGGACGCTAGTCCTTCGTCGGAGTAAAAGCTTTTACTCCGACGAAGGACTAGCGTCCGAAACGTCAGTAAGTGATCTCTCTTATTTTTTACGGTGTAAAATTTAACTTTTTATCCATAGTATATAAACAAATAAGATAAAAACTGATAAACTTAAAACAATAATAATAATAATAGTGATCTAAGAAAATAAAGCAGGTTCATGTATGTTCTCTAAATACGTCAGTAATTACCATCTAAAACAGCATTACTGCTTGCATAAAAAAAACACTGGGATAACAAGATTAATTAAACCAAACAGAAGACTCGTGGAAACTAGCCATTGTCAAAGGAGAAGAACTTGTGTGTGCTATCTTCGAAAAGCTTTCGATAGGCCGGTTGACAATGTTACCTTATTAACATTATTTTCGCTTGCTTGCGATGGAATTATCAGAGTCGGAGTAGGAATCAGAGTTGGAAGCAGGTTATGATGAAGTGAAAACTAGAAAAAGGAGTCGAAGGCTAGGAGTCTGAGTCAGAAGCGCGTCAGAAGGATCGGAAGGTTTAGTTCCTTTTGGTTGGCTTTTTCTAACGCTTACGATGAGCGGTTTTCAAATGTAATCAGTCATGCATAAACTGCTTCCGAATCCCATTTCGTCGCAAGTAAAAAACCAGGCTTTTAAAAAACTGCAATCACACGGTGTACGTGGAACGGAACTGGATCAATGGTTATCAACAAGATACCATGGTCTCTTGTTATCAATGATCAATGATCGAATTACTTATTATAGGAAATCAACGCTCAACGAAATTAGAGTATTGGAAATTAGCGCGACTTAAATCAACGCGAATTGAAGGCAAAAATACTTTCAAATGAAAAAAAATTATCGCGAAAGACAAGCCAAAATTTCGATTTAAATGAAATTAACGCGATGGACACAAAGATTACCTGAAAGTGAAAATGAAGAGGATGTAGAATAAAAAAACGAAAATATAATTTCCGAAAAGTCGGAGAAAAAGTCGGGAAAAAAGTCGGGAAAAAAGTCGGGAAAAAAGTCGAGAAAAAAGTTGGGGAAAAAGTCGAGAAAGTCGGTTTTGAAGCAAATTGCATAGATTGCAAATTGCAACCCTGAAGGGTTGGTACTTGGACCGGTAAATGTAAAATTGTGCGCCTTATTATCTGATTCTTAAAAAAAAATACATAAAAATTTAAACTTTTTTCTCAATATACACTTTTTCTCATCTCCTAATAGTTTTTCAATTACACTCTTAATGTAGATTTTGATATAAATTTACCAGGGCCGTAGCTACAATGAGGCAAGCGAGGCAAGATTTTCCTCGGTAAAATTTCATATATTATTATTTGTTTAGTTTTCTTTAATTCTTAAAGAATAAAAACAAATTCTCTTCTTTTTCTTTGCCAGAATGTGCAAAATTGACATAACTTTAATACAATGAATATGTCGCAAATGCCTCTCAAGATGCTGGAAATCCCATTTCCGAGGGTCTGAATTTCAATTTTTTTCGGGGAGACATCCCCAACCCCCAGTTGCTTCCACCTACGTATACAGCAGTTGATTGTCTCCGTAAACATTTCAGTCTGGCTACGATGGCCCTTTTTACTACTTACCAGGAGGTTTTTCTACCAGCTGTTCTTCTAATGTCTTGCTGTTCACTTTTTTATGAGTATGATTATCATCATTATTATTAAATCCTTTGTTATTGTCACTTTTACTTCATTCTCTATTTCACTTTCTGTTTCCTTTTTAGTTGGTTTATGCAGTTTTTGTTTCTGTTTTCAGAAAATATGCGTACTTGAAATTCGCCGGTTTATTATGAGCTAAAACCTGAATCAATCATCACTTTCAGATTCCCAACCCACGCGAGCCTAGTTTAGATAAAAACGCTAACTGATTAGAATGAAAACGGAATTAAAAAATCTCCCTTTTTGACAAAAAAGATCATTGATTTTCCAGTAGTACGTGCTTCCGGCTGGCTACGTACTTTAAAATTTTGAAGCGGTTTTGAATGTGGAAATTTAGGGCTTTATATCGTGGAATGGACTGAGAGAAAATGCTTCCGAATTGAACGGGTCCTAACAAGAAGCATAATTACAAAAGACATAGTCAACGATTTATTTTCAAAAATTTCAAATGTTTATTCAAATTAGTTTGACATCTTTAGTTTATGATAGTAAATATTGCATATCATGATGTTTGCAGTTACATTTTTCAAGTTTTAGTTTTAAGATGTCCCGTTTAGTAGAGGAATTTTCTTCGTGTCTTTGTTTTGACATTAATAAAGTAGTTAAGATATAAATTCAAGGTATCTCTAATAAATGTTTATCTATCAAATGTTTTGCAAAGTCAAGTTTTAGTTTTAATATGTCTCCTTTTAAACGCATTAAGTGTTCACCTAGTTCCCGGAGTGAAAGAGCTTGCCATCGCAATATATAATTATAGTCTTCAATTTAGATTTTTCAATAGGGTTTTCTTCAGTCGTTCTTTGGGCAAGCTAATCAAGTTTAAAGTATTTTAATTCATTTTAAAAAGGCATATCAACGGTTTTCGCTGTAAATGTTTATCTGTTGCTGCGTTGCTTTGCGACATATGTTCTTGGAATGACACAGGTCCACCGCGGGAGAAACCACATTAGAATTAACGTAACGAACAAGTCTGGGGATGTTATGATTTGCCACCGCCTTCTTGAGTTTAATTGTTTCCATCTTCACTGGCCCCACTTGAATATTCTCACTTACTCCACATGGTGTCTTAAGTAGCTGTTTGATGGCCTTTCGAAACCTTTTTGTGCGTGCAAGGTAAATGAAAGGATTGCAAGCACTTGAGACGAACAGAAAATAATTAGCAGCGAACCCGAACCACTTTACTTCACTCGTCTTGGTCATATCTCCCCTGTTGTCGACACAAAGAGAGTAAATGATGCAAGGAAAATAAGCGAGGACATAAACAGCCATGGAGAGACCAATCGTGCACATGGCTTGAGCTTCGTTTCTGGTTCTTGCCTCGTCCAGCCCAACAGCCTGATTGATGTTCTGGTCTTTTCCTTCTTTTGCATAACGCTGTAAAATTGGTTAAGTGAAAAATCTTATATATTGAATAAAACAAAACCTAGATTTTTGAGAGCATGCAATATTTTATGGACTAAAAAGAGATTATACATATGTTAATAACTTGATATATATCTTTTTTATTCGCGATTTCTCATATCATATCGCAACAGAGCGAGTCCGCCGTGCAAATGAAAACGAGTGTACTATAAAAACGAGATCAGGCCGTGAAATATTTTTAAGTTTTGTTCTTTCCACTACATTCTTGCGCATGCCAGACTGCAGGTTCTAGAAGGCACGATGGTCTAAAAAACGATAAATGTTGTTAAACTTAAAGCTTAAAACTTAAAACTTTTTGACCCACCTTGGATTTTCGTTTAAGACTAAAACATGTCATCAAAGACAAACCCGTGCTGACCAAGCCAAAAATCGTGAAGACGAAAAAGACGCTTTGCTTGCCAATTTTGTCAAAATAGACAATTCGATAGGTATAAGTAGGAACGGCACCTAGATCGATCTGGGAGCTGTATATCATCCATGGCAGTACGATAACTATCGATAAAAGCCATACTGCACAGATAGCTTTCGCAGCCTTGGTCTTGGTCTTCCAGACATAGTACCTCAATCCCCAAGTAATCGCGATGAAGCGATCCGTCATGGTGGCCAACATACTTGTGATCTTTAGAATGTTGAAGAAGTTTTGCACCAAGGCTATGAGTAAAGACACCTCCCTTCCACGCAAAGTCTGATTTAGTTCAAAAACGCCGACAATGATAAAGAATGGCATATTCGTCACAATGTTAAGGATATCCACTATGGCCAGGTTAGCAAGGAACATATTGGGGATGGTGCGAATCATCTTGAACCTCTTCATTAAGATACAGATGGTCGAGTTTCCAGTTAGAGAGGTGATAATCAAAAGAATTACCAGAATTAACTGGGTCGTGGACTTGACAGTAAAAGACGGTACCTCAACACCATGGGAAGACAACAAGTCATCTTTCTTCGTCGGCTTGATTAGTACATCATTGTGGTTTTTGGACTCGAAGAAGTCGGTAGCATTCATGTTTTGTATAGGTCCGTTTGTCATCCGGTTCTTGTTTATTTACTTCTGTCAAGAGATCGCATGCCGAGAAGTGATCCAAAGCACTCCAAATCCTTATAGAACTGATGAACGTCTGTTGTTGGATAGCAGTTTATAGCAGATTCGACACGTGCACGATGGGTGTTTTGTTAATGTGATGTTAAAAAGCAGACTGAATTAACAGCTGAAACTATAGGACGTCCGCCGTTCTCATCACCGTTTTTGCTCAGTCAAATTAAGCAGTAAAGAAAAGGAAATATTTCAGCCCCAAAAACCATGTTGGATAAAAAGGCAAGATCACAATATAACGGACTACAAGAAAATTAATTTATGTGCGCGTTTTCATGCGTTTTCTTATTGTATATTTGACATGAAAAAGAAAAGAAGAGAAAAGAAAAACGTCAACACCTTTTTCACTTTCTGCGCAGCTATTCCAGTGTACTCGGGCTTCTCTTTATAGTACTGATAAAGTAAATTCTTTTTTGAATGGCTCATCCTTTCTAACAAAAGCATAAAATCAGAAACTAATTTTTCATTAAACAACGGAGCCTGCTTTACTGTTGTTCAGCGGTCAAAAAAGTCGCGGAAAAAGTCGAGAAAAAAGTCGCGGAAAAAGTCGAGAAAAAAGTCGGGGATAAAGTAGGGAAAAAAAGTCGGGGGAAAAGTCGGGGAACTGAAAGTCGAGAAAAAATTCGAGAAAAAAGTCGAGAAAAAAGTCGGGATAAAGTAGGGAAAAAAAGTCGGGGGAAAAGTCGGGGAACTGAAAGTCGAGAAAAAAGTCGAGAAAAAAGTCGGGGAAAAAGTCGGGGAAAAAGTCGAGGAAAAAGTCGGGAAAAGGAAAATCAATCACGAATTTTGCATGGCACTAATCAGGCTCCGTATAGAGTATCAATCAGGGAGATGTCAGTATAAAAAAATACATAAAATCAAGAGACCATGAAGGATCTCATGGTCTCTTGATAAAATTTAATTACGTATTGATGGACTAGAGTCCAATCATAAATCTAATTCAGTGCCTGGTTAATAATGAATCGCTTTCAGTTGGCTAGCCTTCTTTTCAGCTGCCAGAGCCGATTTTTTTTGCATGCAATCGTAGGCTCTTAAGACAAGGAAGGAGTTAGTTGGTATATATTTGTTCGGCTGGGAGCCGGCCTGTACCTCCTTAGTTTTGGTGCTGCTTTTTTGCTAGATAGAGCAAGATAATCTGGTATGTTGTGACCCCCGCAGGCCTGGCGAAACCGGCTGCACAGCGCAGATAATGACATTACACCCATTTTCACCCGTCGTCTTTAATCTTGGCTTCCGTCAATCAAAGTTACGCCGACTGGCCGAGTTCATTTCGATTGCGAGCGATTAAGAAATTCCGTCGACTCGACAGCCATGTTCACATGTTTCTATAAACATGGCTATGCCAATAGTTATTCCTAGGTTTGGACAAAACTCAAAAAACTGAGAACGTTGAAGCCATGCAAATACCGGTTGGAAAACAAACTTAACTTATTTATTGAACGGCATTTTTTTCATATACCTTATTATATGAAATTTTTGCAGCACGTTAATTTCGCGATTTTGGAGGTCGCATATTTCGCTGCTGACAAATAGTAATTTTGCGATTTTGCCTACACTGATTTTAAGTCACTTTGATTTCGCGATTTCATTGAATAAATTATTCCTGATCTGTTTCTAATTATACACACTCCAATTTCGCGTTAGTTTCATGATTTTGATTTTAAAGTGCTAGTACCTTGATTGTTCTTAGTACAACGTCTTTTATCCCGGCCTACTTTATTAAAGAAAACGTCACTTAATTTTCGCGTCATTATATTTTCGCGACACTTATTTTTTCGTGATTTTTTTCGCAGTCGCGAAAATTGCGAAATCTGAAAGTGTCGCGAAAAGTTCATGTAATATATGAGATATCATTACAGGCGTGAGAACGGTTGTTTCTGATTGGTTGAGCGGCCCGTGCTAACTTCAATTGACGGAAGCCAAAATTCCAGAGGACTATGAGCCGTCTAGAGGTCGCTTAATTTTGTGAATGGGTGTTATAGCTATCTTAGATTGAAAAAGTGCAAAAGCTTCTGCGCTTTGAAAACAGGCTGAAAAAAATGTGTTCCCATAATCATGAATATAAAGTGCAAGCATTTTAGGGAGAGTAGAGAAAATCCCGCCAAATTTATCGAGCGCGCGGTAAGCATTAAGAAAATTATAGATTAATAGTTTGTGTAAAACAATCGTTGGGGTTCCTGTGGTTTGTATTTTATTTGACATTTATATGAATTGATTGTCAATATTTACTCTGAGCGCTTAAAACCTTTTACGGTGTTTCGTGATAATAAGAAATCAATGCCAATATTGGATAGCTTTGCGCAGTCAAGCGCACGATGTGGCTGTGGCGGGGTGTCCCAACTCGATTACACCCAAAACAAAACCCTTTAAAAAAATCTATAATTTATTGATTTTTTATATTTTTAATGACCTGTTGAATATCGTGTGTGACTGTGTCAACTGCAATAGAGCTCAATAATCTCTTCTGTCAAAGAATCAATAGACTCGATTGTTCGGACTATTTTTGGCCGCGTTATTGTTTGTTCGCTTCCGTTCGACGTTCGTCGCACGCAACCGAGGCTAAACAAGAAGAAGTTTACTCGAACATGGCGGATGCGATCACAGTTATTCATTCAACGAGCCACTCTTTCTCCTCCAGAACGCTTAAGATTGACCATTTTTAGTCATAATACCGTCTATATTTTGTTAACAATCGACCAAGTGCATCGAGATGACTTTTTTGTCCTATTGGGATATTTTCGGGGTTGTTTTGATTGCGCTGTATTTTATCTTGTCTTGGCTGTATCCTGAACGCACACAGCAAAAGCCTGAAGCAAATGCAGAGAAAGAGGAGTATTCGAGGACTCATGGAAGAGAGAATTTGAAGGCAGCTAGGGATACTGATGGTCTAAGCTCAGAGGCTTTCATTCACCGAAAAAGCGATAATCCAGAGTTTGTTTTAAGTACTTCACGAAGTTCGCTAAATGGCGATGCTCAAGCGGAGCCTACCCCACAGGAAGTCAACACTTCGAGTTGTAAAATCGATTCCAGCTCTGTAGAAAACACAGAAAAAATACAGTCGTCTTCTTTGGTTTCGGATCTTGATCTGCCTTCCTATAAAACAACAATCGCTTCCAAAGGATCGCCTGAATTGATGCAAGATCTTGGACATGCCTCAAATTCACCGAATGATGAACTCCCCAGCGACACTCCATCAAAGTTTTCGGAATTAATGATCTCACCAGAAGATGTCTCTTTGTCATTAGCAGAAATACCTGAAAAAGAGAACAAGGAACATGTAAGTAATGTGTATGATTTAGGAGGTGACGAGAAAGATGTGTCTAAACTGGTTCAAAATGAAGAAGTTCCATCAAACTCGTACGTGGAATGCAACAGGAATGTACAAGATGGTGTGGAGGGATTACCTTCTATTGATCATGACGTCGGTGGAGCAGCCTTCGTAGTATCTGATTTCAGTGATAACCTCAACACAAGCTCTGGTGAAACTGCTGAATCTAGAGAGGTCCAGACAACTGAGATAACAAGCTGTGATGCAGAGGAAATATCCAAAGAAGTTATTGCAGAGGCCATGGATTCCATTGTTCACCAGTCATCCCTTCCATCCGAGCGACAGGGGGAACCTTTGAAGAAATTCGCTAATGATTTGGCATGCACAACCATAGAAACGGCTGTAGATAATACTATTTGTTTAAATACTTTTGCAGAAAGTTTTACTGAGAAAATATTTTCAGACTCTGCTGAAGATGTTATCTTGGAAGTGCAAGCCACCTTGGAAAAACAGAAAATAGAGGCAAAAATGCAAAAAGTAATGGAATTGGAGGAGTTGGAGTCACTTGGTACATGTGTTGCAAGTGAGGTTGTGAATGAGGCTGTTGGTGAGGCAGCTTTAAAGAAAGAGTATATGGATAATGATGAATTAGATATGACCTCAGAAATACAACCACGTGTTGGTTTTGTGGTTGAAAATGTTGTCAATAGCGCAATATATGAAGCTGCCTCTAAATTGAAAAGCGGTTATGATGCTGACGAACCCTCAGCACCCAAAATAGACGCAGAGACATCAGGACTGTATGATAAATCAAATGAAACCGAAGCTAATAATAATGTTGAAGCAGTTTGTGAAAGTGTCATTTTGCCAGTTGAGGAGACATTGAAAGATGAAGCGAATGAAGTAATTGCTGAAGAAGGTAGTAAACTAGAAAATTATCATGAACTACTAACTTCTGATGTTGAGAAACCAGTAATTGAAGATCTTTCTATTGTAATATCAAGTAAAGATGTGTCTGAACCAGCTGACAAATCTGTCGAGGAGCAAACTGAGCAATTGATTGTGACAGATGATGAACAAAAGATTGATAAACAAGTTGAGCAACATTTTGAAGGAAATGTGTCTGAACTGTCTGCTAAATCACTCACAGAATCTGCTGAAACAGAAAATAATAGAACAACTGCTGAAGATGTTAAACCAGAAGTGGAAACATCTCTAGAAGACATTCCCACTTCACATTTATTAATAGAGGCTGAAACAAAAGATGATACAACCATTTCTGATTCCATTGAGGTAAAAGATAAGCCAAAAACTGATCAAGTAACTGCTGAAGATGCTAAACCAGAAGAGGAAACATCTCTAGAAGACATTCCCACTCCACATTCATTAATTGAGGCTGAAACAAAAGATGATACAACCATTTCTGATTCCATTGAGGTAAAAGATAAGCCAAAACCTGATCAAGTAACTGCTGAAGATGCTAAACCAGAAGAGGAAACATCTCTAGAAGACATTCCCACTTCACATTCATTAATTGAGGCTGAAACAAAAGATGATACAACCATTTCTGATTCCATTGAGGTAAAAGATAAGCCAAAACCTGATCAAGTAACTGCTGAAGATGCTAAACCAAAAGAGGAAACATCTCTAGAAGACATTCCCACTTCACATTCATTAGTTGAGGCTGAAACAAAAGATGATACAACCATTTCTGATTCCATTGAGGTAAAAGATAAGCCAAAAACGTATCAAGTAACTGCTGAAGATGCTGAACCAGAAGAGGAAGAAGACATTCCTACATCACATGAGTTGATAAATATTGAAAGAAAAGATGAAACAGCCATTTCTGATTCCAGTGAAACAAAAGGCAAGCCAGAACCTGAACAAAACATTTCCCAAACTGTAGATTTAGACAATAACATCGAAATATCAAAGGACGAACTTGATGAACCAATTGATAAGGAAGAAGGCTTGGCACCTGTAATTCCAGAAATCAAATTAACTTTAGATAAAGATACCAGTAATGAAACTGAAGAAGAAACCAGCCAACCAAGTTCACCTGAAATAGTAACACAACACCAGGTCACGTTACGAAACAAAGATCAGCAGAGTAGTGACAAAAAAGATGGATTTTGGAGAAGAAGTTTGATTTTAGACTTGGAAGAGGACTTTGAGGAATTTGAAGATAGTATTTCAAGTGGGTCGTATGATGTCACTTCACCAGACCTCTCCAAGGAGAAAAAAGAGGTAACTCCACATTCAGAGGATTCTGAGGATTTTACAGATTCTGAGGAAGATGAGATTATTGATCATGATGCTGAAGCCAGGCTTGGTGCTGTAGGAGGGTCAACAAAACAGGTCGCTGATCACCTGCAGGATGAGGAATTTGACTGGTATGATTATGAACAGGATTTTGATGAGGAGGATGATGGTATCAACACCTTTGAGCCTGTGTTTACTGTTGATGGTCTTTGTGTTAGTAGAAATCAAGAAAAAGAAAAACCTAAGCTTAGATCAGGTGAGAATTTTATTCAAATTGAAATTTTCCAGGTCAAATATCTGTACCTATTGCTGGAAATGGGCAATAGACCATTTTCAAGATGCGCAAGCGCTTTCAAGTATATTGCAGGTGCAGACATGATCTTGAGGCATTTTCAGGCAGAGTCAATAGTGCACTTGATCTTGCCCAAAAACGCCTCTTTTTCATGTCTGTGCCAGCTATATTTATGAAAATGGTCTATTGCTAATTAGATTAAAATTCAAAACTCACCCTAGTCCATTGCTCATTTCCAAAGTGGGTATTTTTAGCTCCTTAGCATACAGATTATTACCACCTGCAGTCATTTTTACTTTTCTGTTCCTGATGTTATTGAAGAGACGATTTTTGGGAAGCATGGGTGGCATAGTGGTGAGAGCGCTTGCCTCTCACCAAGGCGACCCGAGTACGAGCCCCGCTGGTCTCGGTGTCGTATGTGAGTAGAGTTGTTTGTTGGTTCTCTCCTGTGCTTCAAGGGTTTTTTGCGGGTTCTCTGGTTTTTCCTCCCTCCTCAAAAATCAACTCCTAAAAATTCCAATTATTGGAATGCAGTGGAGGAAGAGCCACTCGGTGGATTCCACTGTTAATTCTCATTTATTATTTATTTATTTATTTTATTCATTTATAAGGACTTAATGTACTGACTGATCACACCAAATATGATACACTCCTTGTCCTTTTCTAATTTTGGCCAGTTCCATTGTTTAATCATTACATATGCAAGTTTAACTTTAAAAAAAAAAATTTTTCCCCTCCAAAATTGTTCTTGTCCTTTTCTAATTTTGGCCAGTTCCATTGTTTAATCATTACATAATAATGCATGTTTAACTTTTAAAAAAAAATTGTTGCCCCTCCAAAATTGTTGTTGTTTTAAAATAGATGGTTTTTTTTCACTGCAGCCAGTCAAAATTATTAAAGGTACTGTGCCAACTGATAAGTTTTGATTGGCAGCAACGAAAAACCATTTTCATTACAAGACAAAATGTCTGAGTTTGCATAATATTGAGAATTGTAGTATATGAATATCTATCTTCATGTTGGTCTAAGTTCGTTTTCTCTTGTTTCTTTATTACCAGTTGGCTCTCACTACAACAGAGCTGTGGTCTTGGACAATGGCAGTGGTATAATCAAGCTAGGATATGCTGGAGACAGAGTTCCTAGAGTTATCCAACAGAATGTGAGTGGCATGCCTCAAAGGTTTTCAATGCACATAACTGGCATGGAAAGTGATCTTAGGGACTACAAAAAGTATGGCAGTCAAGCTGTAACCAAGGCTGGGGTCATGCATTTGAGTAAGTCGGTTATTTATTATCAGCAAAACATAGCTAGTATGTATTCACACTCAGACACTGAGAGCCCTAGTCTCCTTTGCAGCCATTCTTAGTGTGGGTCTCAAAATCCCTCCCCACTAACAGCTGCTTACTGTAGCCAGACATTCCATTCCAACGACTTAGCCAATCACAGCTCTAGTCCTAAAATTGAGAATCGAAGCAAGCTATAAAACAAAAGGTGGCTCATTGTTTATTTGGCAAAAAATCAACAGGGCAGCCTGTCACGGGCCTGTCTCCTGATTGACTTAAATCAAACAATTGGGATGGAATGTCTGGCTGTAGTAAGCAGCTGTTAGTGGGGAGGGATTTTGAGACCGACACTAAGAACGGCTGCAAAGGAGACTATGAGAGCCCTGGTGCCCATCAGAAAATTGGCCAGAAATTGGTACAAATTTAATTTGATCTTAATTTAATTTCTATTTTTTAAATTTAATCTCAACAATCAGTTTCCACTTAGCTTTGGTACAGTGTACCAGTGTGTCATGTTAATCAACCCTACGACTTGCTCCAACAGTTGTGAGAAGTTGTAATGTTGATTTACAGGAAGCAATTCCTGTTGTAAGTGTGGCATAAGCAGATTACATGCATGCAACAGTTGTAAGCAAAAATTGTACTGCATAAATCAACCTTTACAATTCCATTCATTTGATATAATGTATAGCCCATCCAATGAAGGCCGGCTTGATTGAAAATTGGACAGACATAGAAGAAATTTGGGAGTATCTGCTTTATGAGGAACTTGGAGCTGAGGTTGGTGATAATCCTGTATTAATCACAGAGGTTTCAGGAAATCCACGAAAGAACAGAGAAAAAATTGCAGAGGTAAGTTAAAAAGATTGGAAATATTAGTTTTAGAAAATATATCTAAAATTCCTTATCCTGAGAAAACCGACATCTAATCATTCAGAAAATCAATTAAAAATAGCAAGATGGGGTTCACATCCAACATAATGTCCACTGACAGCAAGTTTTGATTCCTAAAAAAATCTCTTGTCTTGCAGATATTATTTGAACACTTAAATGTTCCAGCCATGTTCTTGGCAGATCAACTACCACTGTCAATATATGCCTCAGGAATGACCTCAGGTGTCTGTCTGTCCTCTGGCTTTTCTTGCACCCAAGCAGGTGTTGTTTATGAGGGGCACACACTAGCATACACTCAACAACAACTGGACATAGGAGGTGGTGATTTGACTGAGAATTTGAAAATTCTTCTTCGGGATGTTAGAGCAAGGAACTTCACCACGTCATCTGGTTGGCAGATTGTGAATGATATTAAAGAAAATTTGGCTTTTATTGCCAAAGGTAAGTGCAAAGCTTGTGTTGCTTTCACTAAGAATCTAACAGGAAACATGGGTGGCATAGCAGTGAGAAAGCTTATTTATTTATTTATTCATTCATTTATTTATTTATTACAAACCAACCCATTCAAAGAGTTGTTCAAGGTAACCATAATAAGTGACAGTGTTCTCAGTTCTAGAATTGACATTCAGCTTTTGATTAAGACTAAAGCCTGGTTTTTGCTGCTGATGAAAGCATAAGCATAGCAACATAAGCAAGTGCAGATAGTCTTTCACTGTTAGTTGACCAGTCAACCAGTCAACCTCACAGTAATGCCATTATGTGTGCTTGTGTCGCTAGTGAAAACCAGGCTTAAAAGTAATAAAGGGTCAGGGAATGTAATTGTGGTTGACTAATCATTCCACTGGACCATAATCAAATTCCTCATTATTATTGATTGATTTAATCCCAGAGGCAGGATTATTTTAATCTGAACACTTAACAGCCTTAACAGCCTTCCCTAAGACTGTCAAACAGCATGATATCTGGTATTCAAAAAATGACAGCTAGATTATGACATGTTATTTTGCATAGGAAATAACATCTGTCTACTAAGAGGCCATAAAGAGGAAGCTAAAAACTCTAATCTATCTATTAAGCTTTGGCTTTTGTATCACAGCGTGGGGCACTCATAACAGAGCTAAGCTCTAATTACTGTGAAACCCAGGATCAAAAGAAAAACCCTTGAAGCACAGGAGAGAACCAACAAACAACTCTACTCACACATACTAAGCCCACCAGGATTCAAACCTGCTCTCACTGCTATGCCACCCATGCTTCCCAACGAATCATGCTAAAGGAGTCAATGAATCTCTGATGCTAAACTTGTACCACTGATCCCTTTGATAGTTCAAGTTGACCCTGCCAACTGCAGGCAAAAGTGTTAGACTTTTAATTTAAATTGTTTTTATCAATCTAAATTTTAAGGATTTTTTAAGGCTTCTGAGGCAAGGTCACAAAGAAATAAAAGGGTTTACTGTCCAGAAGCATCATAACCATTCCGATTGATTTGTAATTTGTGTCAGTTCATGTAGTCACTAGTGTATGGTAAATGTGTCTCTCATGTGGAACACTGAATTCATTTATTATAAAATTATATTTACATTTCAAAATGATTATTAAACATAAATTCAATCCACCATGACAAAAGCATTTGGCTTAAAACATTTATGAATCTCTGACAAGCCTCTACACTTTTGGTGAATGAAGTGAGTGCAGTGGGTGTTGACTGCACACCAACCCCCCACCAGACAGGGTCCTTACACTGTTCCCAGTCTACACAGCTGTGGAGATGGGTGCAGTGGGAGTTGACTGCACACCCACCTCCCACCAGACAGGGTCCTTACACTGTTCTTAGTCTACACAGCTGTGGAGATGGGTGCAGTGGGTGTTGACTGCACACCCACCCCCCACCAGACAGGGTCCTTACACTGTTCTTAGTCTACACAGCTGTGGAGATGGGTGCAGTGGGTGCTGACTGCACACCTACCCCCACCAGACAGGGTCCTTACACTGTTCCCAGTCTACACAGCTGTGGAGATGGGTGCTGACTGCACACCCACCCTCCACCATACAGGGTCCTTACACTGGTGCAGTGGGTGCTGACTGCACACCTACCCCCACCAGCTTGTGTCTTCATACTGATCCAATAATGTGTTTTTAAACCAATTTAGTGAATTGACCTCTATTCTTTTTCAGACTATGACCATGACATTGATAAGTACCAGAAAAACGACTCTCTTACTCAGTACTACAAACTACCTGATGGCCAGATGGTTGATATTGGATTTGAGTGTATGTCATGTGTGGAACCGTTATTCCAACCAGAGACTTTAATGTCTGCAAACTCTACGACAGCCTCTCAGCAACCTGTGCATAAACTCATTGACGCTGCAATCAAAAGGTATAAATATATAACTAAGCTTTTTGGTTCAATTTCTCTTGATTATATAACCCCCGGTAAGCTGAAAACATTGGACACGAGTAGAGTTTTTTAGATCTCATCATTGATTTGAGAGCTTTCTCCAGGTTCTATGTTTTTCTTCCCTTTGTAAAACCTTGAACAATTGAACTCAAGACCCCAGAGATGAGATGCAAGGGCAATATCGCTACACCAGCCTGTTATAACATCTTATTATATGATTATTAATGAAATACCTATATTTCTTTATTTCAAAAATTTGGTATTTTCACATGTGAAAATAACATGTTAAATAACATACTTCTCATAGCAGAAAAAAAGCTTTCTTTTCTATTTCATTGATAATTATATAATAAAGAGAATATTACATGGGCGCTCAGAGATACAATCTTCTTGTGTGGAAAATCTCTAACTCGTTTCCTGCGCTCACTTGTGAGAGATCTTTTCAACACTCGAAGACAAAATTTGTATCTCTGTGCCCCCATGGAAACCCCCCATGTAATATCCTCTATATATGACATTAATACCTCTATCTCTAACACTTTTTATTCAATTTGTGTCTTTAGATGTGATCCAGAGTTGCAGGATTTATGTTACAAACACATCGTGTTATCTGGAGGTACCACATTACTCAAAGGATTCACTTCACGACTACAGCACGAACTCCATCTTATTAACCATCGAATACGTAAGATACGCACCCCAGAACATCGCAAACACTCGCCTTGGATAGGAGGGTCTATCCTAGCAAGTCTTCCTTCATTCGATGAGCAATATGTAACTGTAGATGACTATAGTGAAAATGGATCTCAAATCATCCAGAAAAAATGTTTTTAAATGTGAAGGTGACAAACAGAATGGTAAAATAATGCAATTTGTAGAAGATTGGTCTCGCCTTGGAGTACAGACCAACAGTTCAATAGAGTATCCACACTAACCGATAAGTACAATGATGTTGAATCAGCCATTGCATTTAATTCCTGTACCCCTGGTTAGAAATATTAACTGGTTTATCTTCTCTTCTCTCAAGATGTTTCATTAAAATTTTGACTTTTACCTCTCGTCAAATATAGATGTGAAAAGAATTCCTGTACTCCCACTCTTTTATTTTTCCAATACTATTCTTCCTCCCCCAAAATTTTCAGTCATTTTTTACTCTCCAATAATTTCTTGAGGCATTCACCAGGGAGAAAGAAGGGTTACAAGAAAACTACTTGCATTGGCTTAGTCTCATCTAAATAAGAATGTATGATAGAATTAATTCAAGAAAGGATTGAAAATCAAAAACAACTTTACTTCTTAGCTTCCTCTGATCTCGCATGCTCTTTGTAGTGAGAGCTGCAGGAAGTAACGAGAGAGTAAAGTGGGAGGGGAGGGAAGGGGCTTTTGTCACGAGAGCTGGAAAAAGCCAAGAGTTCTCTGGAGAGGGAGCTAAATTGTACTAAAGAATGAATGATAATTAAGCGTTTGTTTGGAAATATTGTATAAAAATATAGTGTATTTCTTTTGGCTGAAACCCACTTTGTTGCGAAAGAGAGAAGCACAAATTCCAGCACTTGCATGTCATTTTGGACTTCCTTACTTTGAAACAGGAGCCAGTCGAAGTTCAAAACTACACTGATCTAGTTTCGAGAGTTAACAATTCTACAAATATAAAGTTTCAAGCTGAATAGATACATCACAATTCATCAGAATTCCAATGGGAAACTCCTGACTAAGCCCCTTGTTATTTTTCCTCAAAGATGTTATTTTATTTTACTGATTTCTCAGTATTGTATTTTCATTCAGAAACTTGTGACAAAATATAATGATTGTGTTGCATTGAAGTCTAACGACCTTACTAATAACGATGAAACAAGTAATTATGTTTCATTGAAGTTTTGGCCATTTACTCGAGAGTCGTATCTCATGTAGTCGCTTCCTCGCTACCGTCATTAGTGTCCTCTGATACTAATGATACATTTGAAGGAAGCTAAATCTCATCACGAACTGAGATATATAGGGGTGTGTTTATTTGGTATGCATTGTAGACTCCTAAGCAGTAAAAGCAATGGTAAAACCATCCAGACAAAATATAGCGCATTTTTAGTCAAATATCTTTAGAATACAACCATTCCTTGCAAGTGTCTACTAATAGTTTGTCATCAAGTGAAGCTTGTTGGATTTGCCCTTCGTAGATTCGTACCAAATAAATGCAGCCCCTGACTAACTAACATTTACAAAATCAGAATTTCAAATTTGTGCTTGTAGAGTATAAACTTCTAGAAATTCATATTTTTTGTACCAAATAAATTCAGTTGCAACTGCATTTTAGTTGAGTTTTTCTTGAAGATTTTATGCTGAGAAACCAATGCAGAGATTTACCTTACTAGGGTGGCCCTTGGGGAAAGAAGAATACAAAAGGGCTTGTGTCCCCTTCCACAGGTCTCGTAGCATGCAGAGCCGCCCTTCAACAGAGTACTAAAGTGTGACTCAATCAAATTCCAAATTTTGCAATTCAGTTTTGACTTGAAAGTTGCTAGCACTTTACGAAATACGTCATTTCACACTTAAAATATTGGTAAGAGCTGACAAAACACGACTAAACTTCCGTGTCGTCACATACCCCTCACCTTAAATTAACATTTCTCCTGAAATGTTGATAAAAAAGGAAAATACACGCTAACATTAAAATAACTATAAAAAACGATTAAAAAGGTTCAACAAACATGTTCATCGTTCGTGAGTCTCAATTACGCTTTTCTTGAGTTTCTTGTTAGTTTAGGCACAAGCCTTTGGTCATGATCAGTAAACACATCGCCACGGCGTGTTGACTGGACAAATGGTTGCTGTACGGCGCATAACACTGGTAGTGGTTTACTCTCGCTCACCATCTTGTGGATTTCGGGAAGATCCCGGGGGGGGGGGGGGGGGGGTACTTTCGGGTCTTTTCATACGGGGATGCCTCGCCCGGACTCTCGACCCCTTACGCAGGCATACATATTGCGTTATTATGCTAGTTCCTTTTTCAACACCCTAAGAGATACCAGAAAGTGCTGATTTGCTAAACCTCAAATTTAAGACCCTAAAAGATACCAAATCGCAGATTCTTACCCCTAAGAGGTACGACGAGCATACCCGATACTTTACCCCCGGAGTCCCCCCCCCCCCCCCCCCCCCCGGGTGTATTCCTTCTTGATCGCTTCTTTGATTCGATGATAGTCACCTCGAATCTCAGCTGGAAGAGATCGATACCATTCGCCTGCACTGCCATGGGACTGCCATTGAGGTACAATCCAATAATAAGATGCTTTTCGTCTTCAGGCCGGCGACACAAGATCACCCATAAAAAGATCGCTTTAAAACGGCCAAAAAACACCCAGAATGACACCAAATACCTTTAACAATAACATAGGACCAAGGTATGTAAAAAGTACGTTGTATATAGTCCCATACATTTACTGTAAAAATAGCTAAAAATGGATTGTTTGGGCTGCCTGTGCTAAAACAAGCCTCATATGGGATATATCAGTGGGGTATATCAACAACTTTGAACTGTTCGACAGTCTCAGCATTTCTTAATTTGAAGTACGAAAAAAAAATTAATCTTGACGCAGTAAACATAAACACGGAAAGATAACTTCCGTACTATTAAAAACAATATCTGCTTGAAGTGTTTTAGCTTCCTTGATTCCTTCCTTCGTTTTCACTTCCACAGAACAGACACAATGTCTACCGCAAGGCAGATACGTCGGTAACCCCAACAATAGGCTTAAATTAGTGAAAATTAATGAAATTAAGAAATTATCATGATGGGTATGAAAGCATTCATCCGGTGAAGTTGCAACGTCATTTTTATCTTCCTTTAAAAATTCACATTTTCAAATAAAGTATCTTTGAAATATTTCAACAAAAAAAAGATCTTTTGTTAATAGTTTATTATAATTTGTTCAGACAAAGTGTTGTTTTCTTTAGTTCCCCTTATAAGCATCTTTCTCTTTCACTTTTCTTTGATTCTTCCTTTCACTTGATTTTGTTTCGTTATCATCCCCACCTCGATCTACCCCAACTACCCCACGTACTTCAACGTGTCCTTCAACGTACTTCCCATCGGAAATCCCAGACCTAGCTTGCCGCGGCCTATCAGCTGACTCGGTTACTCGGCTTTAATTTCAGTCAGTCAGTCAACTCAAGAAAAGCAGGTCGTCCAACATGTTTATGTTTACTTTGGAGGTTTGAGTTTCTACTCCACCAAACGGACGCCATCTGCCATCTATTACAACCAAAGACTATTAACTACCGACTTGGATGCATAAAGATGACTTTCGAATAGCTTTTATTTCACTGGAATTGAAATAAGATCTGTAAACTGTCAGTGTCGTAGTCTTCGCGGTACCAACCAAAGAGACGGGAAAATGGCAGAAGGGGGCTTTGATTTGAGGCAGAATTTTAACTTCTCTGACTCTGAGAGCGAAGGAGAGGACGATAGAATGAGGAGAGAAGTAAGTGAAAGGCTTTTTGTGTTTGGTCTTGACAGGGATGTCAGTCCAGATAGAAAAGATTCGCTCGAAGATGGCTTTCACTCAAGTCAGTCTACCCAACACAGAGACAATAACAACGAAACTGAAGTTGATGGCGAATCATCAAGTACTCATGAATCTTCTGATCAGTCGCTAAGTTGTCCTACTTTATCTGAAAATACAAGGTCGAGACGAAGATCTAGGGCTTTCTCATTTAGCCGTTTGGTTCGGAGACTGCATCGCAGTCGAAGGAGGACGGACGACGCGTATGGGGAGATTGAAATAACTGCAGACGGAAGAGGAAGAGTAAGAACACCTGGATGTGAAACGCTTTACAATTCAACTAGCCAACAAAATGAAACTGCTGTAGAAAGCTTCGATGATCGAGCAGTACGACAACGGCCTCAGAGCGTCGTATTCCGCCATAGAACTGATGCAAACGAGAGAGCCAACAGGAGAAGACCCCATTCATTAATCGAGAGGGCGCGCAAATTTTTCGATTCCTCTAATTCTACTCCTACGGCTTTAGATGACATAGAAAATGGTTCAGAATCCCTCCAGAGACAGGAAAATGGAAACTTTACCGAACATCGAAACTCTATACTAGATCCTGACGCTCCGATAAGATTTCCTATAGGTGTAAACGAACTGGTAGCAATCAGAAGAGAGAGGGCTCGATTAAGGGCCGAACAAACTAGGATTGAATATCATATCATTCCTGATATCCTAAAAATTACTAGCTGTCCTTGGTATTGGGGCAAAATCAATCGTTTCGAAGCCGAAAAGGTAAGTGAATATATGAAGTATCTAGAGTGTTTATGAGACAATCTGAAAATTTAAGTAAACTCGTATAATCGCATAACACTCGAGTTAGTAGCAGACGAAATGACGCAAAATAATCGAAAACTCATTAAGCAAAAAATCTAATGAATATCCAGCTATACCTAAAGGCATTTTAGTTAATAAATGGCAATATTTTTAAAGATTTCAATGATATGTTTTTATTTTAGTTTGGAAAACAAGTTATTTTTTCATGCGTGACATTTTTATTTACGTAGTTTGGAGATTCCTATGATTCCTTGTCGAATGAGGCTGTTTAAATTAACTTTAATTGTTTGATATAAATATACCTGTCTTCATAATTATGCTTGACTGTTTAAAAATCCTTTGTTTCCAGACACTTGAAAAATCAAGCTCTGAAATTAATTTTGTACATTTTGTGAATATTTTAGTTTTGCGAAATATTTTAGCCTTGAGAAGTTATTCCTCTGATAAGAATGTTTTATTTTTAGCGAGTTTGAGGATTATATATATCTTGATTAAATATTTAAGAGCATAAATAGCTACTGGTAGTCTATGTTTGAGAATGGATTAGCTAGATTTCATATGAAAACTTTCAATTTTTTCAAATTAATTTTATTTACCTTTAAATTGTAAACTTTGTGCAGCATTGATGTTCTTTTGGTTTCCTTTTTGTGTACATTTTAACTGAGTTTGTAAAATTTCCTCAAATTTAATATATTTATTCCTCATTATTGTTCATCAATATTTCTTTCATCAATTCATTCGACAGGTTCTAGAAGGACAGGCAGATGGGACATTTCTCCTTAGAGATAGTGCACAGTATCATTACTTGTTTTCGGTCAGCTTCAGAAGATATTATCGCACGTATCATGCTCGGATTGAGCAATGGAAGCACAAGTACAGTTTCGATAAACCAAGTGACTTTTCTTTTTGTTCTAAGAGTGTTTGCGATCTCTTAGAGCACTACTCACAAGCTGAACAGTGTATGTACTATGAACCCTTACTATTACATCCCTTCCCACGCAAGTCTGCGCTGCCTTTGCAGCACCTGTGTCGAGCAGTTATCTGTAATCAAACCACATTTCAAGGTGTTGAAGAGCTGCCATTACCTAAATCTCTGAAGCTGTACCTCAGAGAGTATCATTACAAAGTTGCTGTGAAGAAGATGGAAGATAAAGGTACACAGACCATCCCTTCTAGGAAAATCTTTGGAATTTACCGAAACTAATAGACAAGGAGGAAACAGGCTTCTTAATTAATACTTAAATTATGATGAAGACAAAAGAAATTTGAAGTCATTTGAATTACCAGATGGAAACATATTGAATGTCAGACTTTGACATATTTTCCTTGCATGTTTTTAGTACTAAGAACAAGAATACATTTACATTACTATTAGTCAATAATATTGTGTATTTCTCAGCACCAGTTATGATTAATATACTTAACTGCATATGAAATATTTTTTTTTTGTTGTTTCTAAAAGTAAGAAAGGTGCTTAATTCGATTCTGATATCAAAATCACAATTAAAAGAACCAAGAACCATTTTTGAATGGTGGTATACAGCAAGTGTTGCAAATAGAAATACATCACAAGGCCTTATAGTCACATGGTCTTTTTTCAAGGCATATAGAAAGATTTCAAAACAAAAATAAGACTTACAAATATTTTTAAATTAATCATGCTATATTCCTTGAAAAATGCCCTCCATGAGCGTCCAAATGACTATGTGAATAGGACTTGTGACATCATTTTGTTTGCAGTGCTTTCCCTATACCACCATTCAAAAAGGGTTCTTGGTTCTTTTAATCATGATTTTGATATCAGAATCGCATTCAGCACTTATCATTTTTCTAGAAATGGCTGTATACACTTAATTAAAACTAGGGATTTTACTAAGTTGTATTGGAATCTTGCACTATGGACAGTCAGTTTTCAACTCCTTTGATAATTTCAATTCCAGTTTGAAACCACTTTTTCTTAGTACTTCATACTTCACATGGGTCAAAATAACAGCAAGTCATACACCAGTCAAGATGTCTGGTGTATGATATTTTATTTTATTTTTTTCAAATATGACTGGTCAACATGTCCGTTCAAAACCGTATTTGACTGGTCAAGTACCAAATTTGGCTTGACATTGATCGTTGACTGGCCGTTACTTTGAGCCCTGATTTCAGTATGGTTGAGCACTGGCTGTCTCATGTTTATGATATGTTTCATGTTTTTTTGGGGAAGGGATTTCGATTAATTTTCAAATCTTTCTTTTTCTATTTCTTCTTCTTTTTTTTTGGGGGGGGGGGGGGAGCATATAACACAGTCTGAGTCAGTACACTGTTACTGTTGAAACTGAAATTCAATATCAAATAATTAGGAATATGATCAAAGAAACATTCATCTTTGAACAAATTAATATACACTTAGGAACTCCAATATGCTTCTAACATGACAGTATTCTAAACATTAACTTAGTACCTACCTTACAAAAAAATCTTTGTATTCTATGAAAAATTTAAGAAATGTATTTAAGAAAGTAGTCCCTATAATTGCCGAGGCTTTAAGTACCTTTGTAAAATGAAATTCATAAATTACTTAATCAGTGCCCAAAAAGGGCCCATATACTAGAGTGATCGTACTTGGCCCGTGAAAAAAAGTCATGTAATTAGTGACTACCAGTCAAAGTAAAACAAAAGATAATAATGGAATAAGTGTATTTATCCCACACCATAGAAAATACAGCCAATCAGAAAGCAAGAAAGAGTTGTATATTTGTTGGTATTTCACTCTTCCTTCCCATCATGCACTGCACGTTGAATCTATGCATTTATATTTTCTATGGTGTGGGATAAAATGGTTATACAATGGTTTCTCGTGGCATATACCGTGGATATCCCACTTGTCACTTGTATTTTCTTTGTATACACACTCGCCTACCTAAAGGCTTGTGCCTTTACTAGAAACTACAAGTGACTCGTGGGATATTCCATGGTATGCCACTTGAAACTATTGTATAACTAGTATATATTACTATGTAATATGCTCATTTTTTCACAGTACAAGTATGATCACTCTATTAGAGTAAATTTTTTTACAGTTTACTATCAAACCGGTCTACATATACTCTACCTATTGATTCAAGGGTCCAATTCAAGTAATAGACCTTTTTTGAGAAACAGTGAGCATGGCACATTTTGGTGGCCATTAACATGCATTGTTTTATCATTCATATGGTCCTGATGATTTTACTGAAGCTACAGCAGATATCTGAATACACAGTCTTTGCTTGTTCTCTCACCTGACAAGTAAGATATACATGTAGGAATTAAAAATTGAATTAAACAAGAGCATTTTTTTATGTCTGAATTGAAAAAACATTCAGTGCAATGGATAAGTAGTTTTACCTTGCACTCAGCACTCGTTGGTCGGAGGGTGTATGCTGTGTCATGCAAGTTTTTGCAGTCATGAAATCTACTTTATACAACTGTGCTTTGAAATTCCCCAACAGCTTAACCTAAGTATCAGGCCCTATTACCTCATGAAGACCTCAAATATTGACTAAACTTTCTCACATTGATTCTAATTGATTCTCTAATTCCCAGCATCTTTTGCTGGGGGGGGGGGGGGGGGGGAGGGAGGTTTAGGAGTACAAGTAAGGAATAGCCCCAGTGGCAATAGTTAAAGTACTTTGGCAATAGAGTGAAATCACTTAAAACCTGTGAAATAGATATTAGACAAATACACTTTAGTAGTTCTTAGATCCATTGTTTTCTTTTGTGTCATATTTTTAGAATGACAAGAAATTTATATTTCCTGGGTTTAGTGACTTTTCACTCCATTGTTATGTTATTACCAAGAATGATTATGATAATTTATAAAAATAGGAAAAAAATTATAAAACTAGTACTAATATCATGCAATATGAAAGACCTTTTCCAAAATTTCCTGGGATCAGGATCACGTGACAGGAACCGAAAGCACCTCACAGCGGCTGCGCAGGAAGCTAGTGATCAGAGGCTAACAGGAAAATAGAAAAGAAATGGCACATATTCCATTGAGAAAAATTGTGATTTTTGTTGTATATGTCCTTGAAATAAAAAACTAAATAGTACAAAATAGTACTAATAAAACAATAGAAAACAATAAAATTTGAACAAATTTGTACTATTTAGTATATCTAATGTTTCACAGATATATATTTTGAACTCAATTGAGTTTTGAAAAGAGGAATAATCTTGACAATAAATTTATATCTTGGAGTAAACAGAGATTCTTTTGTTGGTTTTCAAGTAGAGGTTGTCATTTCTAGTCTCTTGTGAAAGTTTTAGTGGCTGAATGGCAAGATTTCCATAAAAATGAACATATAGAGTCATACATGGTTGAGTGAGATTCATTCAGCTGATTGTTCAATTATCTACTGGTCTTCCTGTGGTGAGAGGGCTGGGACTGACTCGATAAGTGAGCAACGCCTGTTTGTATTTGACAGTTTCCTCTCGTTTAGGAACTTCTTGAATGGCGTAGCAGTGAATTCGGCGAAAAAAAAGCATGAAAATCTAAAAAAAGCCTTACGATCAAGCGAGAAAAATGCCAATGTACTTGTCTGGAATGCGAATGGTTGGAGTAGGATGGTAAGACTCTCCGAAACTTGGAATATTTTGGTAATATGCCTGGCTTATGCAACACCTTGAAAAGAAAATGTTCGCTAAGCTAAGACCGTTTATCAACTTTATACACTAGCTAAGCTTCGTTAAACAATTTAGGTTTACTGTCAAGTTCGAAACGGGTTACATTAGAGCGGTTCTCATAAACTCGTGAAATACACTTTAGAGTATAATTACACTCTACTTCACTCTGATTCTTTTGTTTTCTACTGTGTTTCCTCGACTATCACACTTTAATAAGATTCATTATATTTTAGGGTAGTGGTTATTACTGCTGGATTGTCATCATTTGTTGCTGCAAAAAGACATGTTGACAGGAAGAGACTGGAGAAGTTAAAAGCCAAAGCAAGAGAACGAAAAGAGTTATCTGCTGCAAACCAGTCAGAAATCACTGCATGACCATAATAATATTGAAACATTACCAAAGTCACTTAATGCATCCAGTAACATCCATGTCCTCAGTTCAACTCATGATTCAAGAATTTTTATGTAAATATTTCATATTAATTTATAAAATCAATGGATGACTTTCTAGTCCCCTAATACTCTGGTACTTTACAATCAATGCTATGAGGATTGAAATAGAAGAAAGCTTTATGGATGTTCAACCAATGGTATTTTTGTGTTGAAAAGCTATGTTTAAAAAACTACTGGCAAATACTACATGCAGCGCAGCAGCATTTTGTAAATGACATCATCGCACACATAAGACGCAAAGATGGAACTATGGATTAAAAATTCTTAAAACTGACTTCATTGCTTGAAATGAAAAGACTTTCATATCTTAAAAATACAATAAAAGGAGGTATAGGTTGCATAATCTCATTTTAACAAACATGTATAGCAATAGCCTGTGGATAAAAAAATGGCTGAATATACCTTTCTCATGTTCAAAGCTTGCTCTTTCAGTGACAAGTAATCCATTATTAAAATTTTGAAATTTCTTGAAATAAAACTATCTGGTTATTTTCATTTTGACTATCAACTATGATTTTATTCATGTTTATTCTTTATTTTGATTTTGTAACATACAATAAAATGGATGATTTAGACACTTACTGTACTTTTAGTTACAAATTTTCTCTTAGGATTAAATAGTTACCTTGCATTTATTTTTTCTCTAATTTCTATTTAAAATTTTAAAGAATACAGTTTCACATTCAATGCAAACCGCTGTTTTTGAAGACCAGACTCATTTGCACAGGCTAAGCCTTATATAACTTAATCCCATATAAGCCAGCTATTCAAAGACACCATTAAAAGTCTATAGGATTGGTATTTTTCAACTTGTACATTCTTTACATTACAGTTGGTTATTGCTAATGATTTCCAAACATCAACTAAAAATAATGTAAAGAATGTGCAAGTTGAATCAATACCAATTGGTTTTGAAATCCCATGGACTTTTAATGGTGTCTGTGAATAGCTGACTTATAAATGAGGCTAACCTTGTGCAAATAAGTCTGTGGTCCTCAAAGAGAGTAGTTTGCATCAAATGCAAAACTGGTGTATTGTGATGTTTCTGTTATCCGATATTATTTTCTGACTTTCTCTGCTACCAGACAAGGCAATTTTTCTTGAACTTGGAAGGTGATGAGGTGATTAGAGAAATCATTGCATATACTGTGGGTAGTCAGATGACCCAAATCTTCTTTGCAACTCACAATGTTGATGTCATAGTGTTGCACAATATCTGGCTTTACTTTTCTTTAAAACTTGCATAGGACTTTTTCATCTCTCAGTGCATGCAATGCTTGACCTGCAAATTATTTTCCAATAGTTTTGCATATTGCAAGAAGGATTGCTTAGTATAACATAGCCTTCATATGAGCAAAGAAAATAAGGGTGCAGCATTCAAGTCTAAAGCTTGATATGATTGGTTTGCACAGTTGTATTATCATCTTGCAGGTACTTCGACATTAAAAACTTTAGCAGTAGTGTCCCCTGATCCTGTGACTAGTTTGTTCCCATCTCTAAAGAAGAATGAATAAAAACTTTAGCTTTTTATCAAATTATCTGTTTTAGTTACAACAAAAAAAAGTACTGGTAAATAAAAACTCTTTGGATATGGTAAAGTGGTGGTGGTGTAGAATAGTGGTATTAGTGTGGAGTTGAAGTTTAGTGGTGGTGGTGATGTGAAGTATTGGGGTTGTTGGTGTAGAATAGTGGTGGTAATATGGAGAAGTACTACTGTGGAGTTTAGAGGTGATGGTGATGTGAAGTAGTGGTAGTATTGGAGTTGTTGGTGTTGAATAGTAGTGATAATATGGAAAAGTACTGCTGTGGAGTGGAGTGGTGGTGATGTGAAGTAGCGGTAATGTGGAGTAGTGTGGTATGGTGTGGAGTAAAAATGGTGTTGGATAGTTGTGGTAGTTGGGGTAGTTTATTTTTTATTTATTTATTTATTTATTTATTTATTTTTTATTTTCAAGATTCGCCCATAGAGCAGGTGTTGTATAATAGGACACAAAGTCCCCTTTAGAATACAGTACACCAAGTTGTGGTGATACATGTTGTATTGTCATGGTGCCAGGTGTGGGGTAGTGCAGATGCATAATTTGTAATACACACCATATGCTGAAACAATCCCACAAATATTCTTTTTGTTACCTTGATACTGCTAGGTCAAGAACCTCATTGGTATGTCCTTGCCATTCTTTTACACAACTCCCTGTTCTACTGTCCCACATGCGCACAATACCATCCAAACAGCAAGAATAAATGATAGGATTTGTTGGGTCCCATTGAAGACGAACAACAGAAGCCTGAAAAAAATAACATTAAAACACCTGACCACTCCACTTGTTAATTCCTGATTGTCACATGTCAATCAGATAAATATGGCAATCAGATTTCTTTTAGGTTTGATCAGTTTTTCCTCCAGTTTTAGCAGTTCCCACAGCCAGATTGTGATTTCTTGCAACACAAAAAAAGGCAACTGATCAAATTTCTCAATACCCCTTGCAGCATGTCAGAATGCAGCTCAATTTGGAGGACAAAATAATAGGTTCCAAATCTCAGGAGATTGAAATTCTTTTGTTTTGTCCTCCAAATTGAGCTGCTTTGACGTCATGTTAAAGGGAGATGTATAGTAACATTTAACTTTACTTACTGGATGTTTACATTGTTGTCGGAGTCTGTGAGTTGAAACATCCCAGAATGCCAGTACACCACTTAATGATCCAGTAGCAAGTAATGGAAGGCTAAAACGGCATGATTTACCATTAAAAACAGAATGTAAGCAGACTTTGTGCATGAAAGTCAATACTTTTGGGGATGGAATGCTTAAATGGCAAACACAATAAGCTAAAACATTATTGGTATAATTACGTATTTGAAAACAAAACAGCTTCAATGGATGGTGGATTTTCTTCTTGAGGCTCAGGGAATCCTGCATTAAGTGTTGCCAAAACCTACAAAATGGAAGAATCATTTGCGGTGAATACAAGTTAGCATCATGATTCTCCTATAAGTTTGATCGGGAGAGCCGCCAACTTGGAAGAAAATATATTCCGTATTGGCCTTCATCGCTTCATAACTACGGCCAATACAGAATATATTTTCTCCCAACTAGCCGCCAATATAAACTAGTATTGGCGGCTCAAAATTGCAATAAGTTATAAATAAATATACATATATTTGCATTTAAAAAATTGGTAAATTGATTATTAATAGAGTACAAACAATAAAAGCATGCAAAAATTATCACTATTAAGTCTAGTAAAAAGTACTAATTAAACAATAGAAAACCATAGAATTAGCATAATTTAGTACTGTTTATGTTGCACGATTTTAGTGTCTGTATTCTATAAAATGTCCACAGAATAAACATGGCCAACCTTGCCAGTATTTGAATTGATAAGTTTACAGAACGAGTCCTCAGCTCCTGTTGCAAGAAGAACATCATCCTTATGGGTGTCTATACAAGTTACGGCCCCTTCATGGCGTGTACTATCTAAAACAGTAAGCATATGCAAAATTAAAACTATATTCCGTGTTGCATAGCCTATCAGGAGTTTGAGACAGTAGTGGATTTAGGGGATGGTAAAAAGGAGCATGTGACACACACCCACCTTTCTAGCTTGAAATTAGTTGGTTAGTATAGTAAAAAATGCATCTATTTGATTTTTCGATTTTTTGATTTAAACATATTAATTTTTTTTCTCTGTGCTCTCTTCATTAAGGAAGTTCACTCTTCCTGTTTTTGTGATCCCCTCAACTCAAAATCCTAGATCTGCCCCAGTGAGGGGGACCTAAGACAGGGGGGGGGGGGGGATAACAGGGTACCTGAGGGGGAGAGAGGAACCACATTAAAAGTCAGATGAATATTTGGACCATGAATAAAGAGCATTTACCTGCTAAATGAAAAATTGGTGATCCCTTTCTTAAATCCCAAACCTTGATTGTCCCATCAGCATAGCCAACACTAGCTCTGGTTCCTGAAGAACATCAATCATCACAGAATGATTCAACTAATAAATTTAAAAGAGTATAAATCGAGAAATGGGAAAACATAATGTCCAAGAAGAATATGGCTATTGTTTTAGCCTTACAATTAGTTTTGGTTGGACTGGTCTTCAGGAGTGAAGTTTAACATATTCATTTGAGTAGAGCACATCTCGCGAGAATGTCCAAAATACAGAACATGCACAGTTTAGTTTCTGGATGTTATGGTATCCCTGTGGTGATCCTGTGATTAAGCATGTGTAATAGAAATGATGGAGCATGCGGTTATGTTTCTTGTCCAATGTAATTTATTACTTTCATAAGCTAGTCTTAAGCCTGAATACATTACAACATTTTTTTATCAAGTACGTGACTTACCATCTTTCATGAATAGCCCACAAGTTGCTCGACATCCATGGTTCTGGAATGTTTTGGTATCACCACTTGGTATCTTCCACATCCATACGTCACCATCAGCTGTACCAGCCAGAAGAACATGAGCCAGCTGGTGCCATTCTAACCACTGAAATATTTCATTATAGAATGATACAACTGAATGCTTATCCTCACCAGCAACCAATAGACCATTTCATGGTTGTCGTCCCTAAACCTCAGCCTCGATAGCGTGTAATTTATTCCTTCGAATTTGACTAAATCCCATGGAAGTTTTAAGTGTTTCAATAGATATTTTTGAAAGTGCTTGTGCATCTCAAAAATAGTCTATTGTTTGATAATGCATACATTCCTTAAATAACTGTGACTTTTAGTCAAATTCTAAAAAATATATTACACACTATCGAGGCTGAGGTTGAGTGATGACAACCATGAAATGGCCTATTTGCATATACAATGAATTGATCTAAGTCATGGCACAGCTTACTAAATCAAAATTTAGCATGATAGGATTCAATCTTTGGGCTAGCATAGTATGGAGAGTAGAGCTCAGCTGTGATTGACCCATGCTGTGATATAACAGCCAAAACTAGCAGAATAATGAAGAGTCTGGAGACCCTCAGGAAATCAACTCATGAAGTAGAGTCCAGGAATTAAACCCGAGACCCCAAAGATGAGAGGCAAGTGTTCTACTGTTGAGTCACCCTTTATTCCCCATACAGTAGATAAACTTACTTCAAGATCTCCACCAGTTTCAAAGTTCCACACTTCCTGTCCACTCTGGGTATCCCACACTTTGATGATACCACTCATATCACCAGTACAAACAAACTTAGAGTCATGACTGAATGCAGTACACGTCACTGAATCTTTATGCCCTGTAAGAATAAAAAATAAAATATTTATTTTTGAGGAAGAGGAAGAGACATGTACAGAAGGAAGGAGGAGGAGAAGTTCAGCCTTTAACTCTTCTCTTAGACCTCTCACTGTCAAGACTGGGGTATAAAATGACGAGTAGTCCCACCTTTACATTCAAATGCTACTTCTCCATCAGCTATTTTCCATACGTAAGCCTTGTCATCTTCACCACCGGATGCTACAAGAGAGCTGTTCTCAGGATCAATGGACACTGAGAACACAGATGCTGGGAAACAAAAGATAAGATTGATCAGCCAGAGGTTGTTTCAGGATATCAATAAAAATTGAAGGTTTTTTAAAAAACTTTGGAAGTGAGTACAAATTAATGTACAATAAATATGTCACATATTTGTACTCACACCAGGCTTTCTCCTGCAATATTTGGATAATAAAGAAAAAATTACCAGTATGTTTGGAAAAGGTCAACACTGAATTATCCACTGTTTCCACGTCTGCATCACCTTCACCACTGTCATTCTCAGCAATATCAATCTCTTCCATTCCAAATGCCAAATCATCTTCTATATAGGAATTCAAACATTTCAACAACCTAGAAACTTTGATAATAGTATCTTAACCAGCTGAATGGTATGGCAAGCCTCTTATACAAAATTTGGTGTTGATTTGATCATGGGGGTGATAGTGGCCAGGGTGAGTGGGCTGGGTGAGGAAGTAGTGTTTTTTTTCTCCTTATTCTAGGCCAATAATGAGATTCATGCAGCTGCAGCTGGTTGATACCAAATAATGCATTGACTAAGCATTCAATAGTTCGGGAATAGTTGAATGGCTGAGGTGAAGCAAGAACAATGAAACGAAATTCGAGATATTAGGTACCCTATTGTACTGAGCCCTTCGCAGAACTAAAATCTCCTATCAGCTTTAACAAAGGCTAGGATAATACCTAAAGCCGCATTCTTTAATAATGTGGAAGATTACTCTCATGAATTAACGAAAGCTGCGCCTTCCATTTTCCTTTCTAGATGAAAATACTGAAAATAACGAACAGATTAAGCCTTACCGCCTCCATCATCTTCAAAACCTTCATCCTCTGCATCTACTGCATCTATGACTTCCACCAGTTCTTCGTCTCCAACTCCTTCGTCTTCATTATCCGGTATATCCATTCTAAAGGCTTATACTCATGTAATAATGCACATGTACATGTGATATAAATGGAGTATTTGCACGGTAACTCCTGTGACACCGCGATACTTACCCGTCAGCGGTTACCTAATCGACCCACAGGCAGCCCAAAAAGAGTAAAGATAAAGATAAGAAAAAACGTTTGACTCAACAAATTGCTTCAAAATTCACTACATTCATTGTTTGCTTGTAGGATCTCCTGCAATTTTAGCGGAATTTATTTTTCCCCCTAAATCAACCCTAAATCCTAAAATAATTCGCCGCATTTGCTGAACCCAGGCTCTCACGGTCAAGTAACAAAACAAAATGGCGGTCGAGAAGAAGTCGTCCAGGGTGAACCTGGTTGATGATGGAAAAATCGATAAAACAGAGTCTCCTGTGGAGTTCCTTTGTAAGTTAACTTTAAAGTACATTAAATATTATAAACTTGTGCTTTGTGCTTTGTTATCAAAGAGATATATTTGCACATATGTATATAAATAAACCAGCGCATCTAAAACTGGCCATCTTGAAAGCTTCAACATCTTTATATAATCTTCAGATCGGACTGGTGTAACATCACAAATAAAAGAAGGAATGAAGCTACTGTTAGATAATAGACCAGAAGATCCAATAGCCTTCCTAGTGGAATAGTAAGTAACGTCTTTAACCAGACAAGTCGTAATATTTCCCGGACATTATTTTCATATGTTCGCGTTTATTTTTGGTATCCTAGGATACGTGAACGCATATATATTTTGATCAAAATATCTGAATTTTTTTTTGAATAATAATTCTTTTATTTCATAACTAAATGTGTTGCTTTGCTACTAGTGCTTTTGAGTCTTTATTCTATTGTTTTGTTTACTTTTTGTAGCTTTGACAATCAAGCAGATACTTCTACAGCACTGATCAGAGCTCATCAAAAGTTGTGTCTTGTTCCTTACTCAAAGCCTGGATTTTATGACAACCTTGTGGATGCCTATGATCTACTCAGATCACAAAAAGGTGGCATTTGAAATTCGAATACAAGAACTTCTTGTAATGCAATTTACTAGTAAATTTTAATTTATTTAAAAATATGAGCGAAAAATAGTACAAAGTTTCAAAGTCTGCATGACTTCATCATCATGCAGGTATTTTCTTGAAATTGCAGTGCAAAATGAGACAAACTACTGCAATGTTCTATAATGAAGCATTCAGTTTTATATGTAATCAGGGACAGCAGAGCGCATTTTAAGTGTGTATGTGGGGGGGAGGGGGGGGGGGCCACTATGAAAATTAATGGGAAAAAGTGTAGTGGGGCTAAAATTAGAAAATATAAAAGACTAGTATGCAAAAGAAAAAAAAAAGTTGGGGGGCCAATTAAAGCTCCCCCAGCTCCACCATCCCTGGTTAAGCAAAAGTGGAAATTTTAAATCTTTATGAAATTGTCATCATTACAAAATAAATTTTGATGAATGTCAAGTAAGGTTTTTCAATGGCATTCCATACACACTCCCTAGAAAACTTTAGTTTTTCAACAATGTCATGGACACTTCAATGGACGTCTAACAAAGATTTATTTTGTCAAAACAACAAATTGTATGATTCAGAGCAAAGTTTCATGAGGTTAAGTAATATGAAATTTAATCTAATTGCATTTTAGGAAGCAGTGGACTGAGAGGATTGACAGGCAAATCATATAATGATATATTAACCTTATTATCCAGGTAAAACCTTCTTCCTATTATATGTTAACATATAATGACATATTTACTTTGTTGTCTTAAAGTATTACAGTATTCAATAGACCTTCCCGAATTCGCTTGAATAACCATGAAACAATGGCTCCAATTCGAGGTTGGACTTGATAAATAGAGTAAATGTATGAACACATCAAGTCCAACCTCACCTTGGAGCCATTGTTTTATGGTCACTCAAACGAATTTGGGAAAAGTCTATTCTCGCTGGAAAATGTGGAAAATAATTTCCAACGTGTTAACTACAATGGTAGAGCATGATTAACCCTGTATGATTAATTTGGTCACAACTTGACGAGGACATATGTTTATTGTTATGATATACACCAAATCGAAATATGGCAACCAATTTGATTATTACTATTGTTCTGGACTGACTAGCCTCTTATACGTGTAAAAACACTTTTATGTTTCCACGTTAACACAAGGCTAGTCAGTCCAGAACAGTTGTTCTTCAAATTGGTCACCATATTTTGATTCGGTGTATATATTTCATCTGTTACTATTTACTTTTGATTATCTAGAGATCTTTCAAGTAATGAAGCTGAACCTCTAATCAAACGGATCATATGTTTTGACCATGAAGTAATCAGATATTCAATATTTAGAAGAGGAGTATTATCCTTGCTGATTTATCAAGGTATGATGTAATAATTGCAGGGACCGCGGAGCATAATTTTGATTGGGGGGGCTAATAATTTTGATTGGGGAGGCTAACGACCACCAAATACTGGAAGACCTAGGGGGTTTGGGGGCATGCTCCCATTATTGGGGGGGCTATAGCCCCCCAGCCCCCCTGCTCCGTGGTCACTGAATTTTAGGGATTTTCATTTGTTTGAGTATATTTGACTTTTTTATCCTGTTTTTTTCCTCTAGATTTTTTAAAGTTGGCTGAATCTCTCTATTGTGAACTGGATTTGTATGAAAGAGGTTAGTCAAAACCTTTTTGCATGTGATGACATAGCCATATCTGTGCTAACATTCCAACTAGCACCTTTCTTACAAAGTTAGCTATTCATAAGCAAGCAACAATGTCAAATTCATATTTTAAGATTAAAAAAAAATAGAAAATAGAAAAAAAAATTGTTAGTTTTGGTAACTGACAAATATATGAGTAAATGTACGATTATGTTTATTTTTGATCATTTCATAATATTTTCCTAGGGAAAGCCGATAAACAGCTGTGTGAATTATGTCTGAGATATTTGAAAGAAGCTGTAACAAAGTCAAGTTTGTCTGATCCCATAAGGTATGGAATAATAAAGAAATCACAAGAAATCTGTACAATTTTTCAAACAAACATGTGCACAAAGTATTGTAAGACATTGAACAGTTTTGCATATAAATTCTCTTGCTAGGTCTCATGCTATGTATGTTCATTATTATTATTTGTTATGATCAAAACCAATATTAATTGTATTTTGTGCCATATTTTTAGTCTTATCCAAGCTGGTGCACTATTAAGTTCCAATTCTTTCCAAAAGACTGCATTGGAGGTAAAATATTATATTCATTAAAAAAATTAATTTATTATTAATAACAACAAAGAATTATCTATTAGAATTGCAAATTCTAACACCACTTCTAAGAACATCAGAGTAAAAAGACAGGCAACCAATATGTACATGTGGTGCTAACAAAAGAAGGTATTATAATATTAACATACTTCCCATATACCATTTATGTCTCAGCTTCTATGTTATGTTTTAAAGAAAACAATGATTTTGCAATTGAGTGTATATTCTATGTGTGCAGGTATTGTCTAAAGGTGGCCATGACAGAAAGATATTAAGCAAAGAAGAATTCATCAAATCTGCAGCAGAAATATTCCTAAGCCAGGTATGCAATATTATTCTCCTTCTCATGCCATCATTATTTTTGGCCTCAAACCCTCATGGCTCTCTGCACTAGTTACAAAGTGGTATGGGAAAGGCTCATGAGGATCTGGGACTGCATGAAACTAATGATAGCTAATAACTTTTTTTAAATATTTTGTTTGCAGATTTCTGTATTCAAATAAATGCTGATTAATACAAGACTATGGCCGAATAAAGTATTTTAACAAGAAAGTAAGACCATCATATGGACAGAGAACGAAATGTTAGCAGTTAGCTAGGGAAGCACTAATTGTATTATTTTCTGTTAAAAACTTGAATTTCATCTTCCTAGATTTGTTTTGTTTGGCACATTTTGTTCTAGTATCTTTTGAGGTTGTATGAAATCTAGAGCGATAATGCACCTAATTTAAAAACCAGCCACACCCCAATTCTATTGTTTTATGTAGGTTTTAAGATCCAGGGTAAAACCCTCATTCTTAAAGCTGAGGGCGGCTTTGATTATCAACAGGGAAGTGGGGGGCTGAATTCAAAACCCGGGCAAGGTTTTGAATTTGAAATTGAAGTTGAAGTGTTATAATTATTCCTGATGTGAAAATTATAAATTACAAACATTATTTATAAAAATATGTAAAAATGGTTTCAAAGAATGATATATTTATTAATAAATTTGTGACACTTGTCACGTTTAATTAAGCGAGATTATTTTGATGTTGAGGGCACCAGTCATAAGATCTCTCCACCCTACCCCCCTTCCCCCCCCCCCCCCCCCCCCCCCAGTAATAAGCCTCCTTAATAAGCCCTCCTATGAGGATTTTTAATTGAACTTTAAAATTAAAAAATTAAATTAAAAAAATAAATATAAAAATAAGCCCTCCTGGTTATATCATTTTATAATAGGGTCTAATAGGTAAATGTGCATCAATGCTCACAAAGCACTCTGGGAACCTGAGCCCTGGAAAATGGAACAGGGAAATCAAAATAAATACCAGGAAAAAAATACTGTTATTTTCATCTGGTAAAATACTTACATTTCCATAGAAAATTTAGAAGGAAAAGCTGTCAGATAAATTTTAAGAGGAGCCAAAAAAGCGTATATAAAGACTCGGTTTCCCATCATGTTTTGTGCTAAAAACTCGTGCTCATGGACATTGGCTATCGAAGCCCATATTTTCTTTTCAACCTGAAACGTTTTTCCTCGTTGTGGGTTCCCTGTGGTACCAAAGGGATCCCATAATGCCACGCGTCTGTAATGAAACGTCACCACATCCAACATGGATTCCGGCGTTTTGGTGAGTGAGAAAGATTGTCGAGTTTTGAACGATATTTTGACCCAGAATTATTGCTTTTCTTAAACATCACGCTATTATTGGAATCAGACGTCTTTTATGTTGCTACAAAGATAATTGTTTTCTCGAGAATCATGACAAAAACCTTATTTTTCTAACATCTTAACTTTGGTCTTCGATCGTTCTTAGAAAATATCTTTTGAATTTGATTTTATTACACTTTTATTTTACCAGTTTTCTAATCACCAATATGTTGTCCCTGTTGTATTTTTGTTATTTTAAACTTGAATTACTTGGTATATAAGTTAACACGAGAATTTGAGGGATATTTTCACCGCTTCTGTTCTCTGAGCTTAGCTTATTTTGCCATTTGAATCGTGTTCAATAGGCGCTTAGTCTTTAAGCTTACTTATTATTTGCTATGTGATTGATAGTAACGGGTAGTAACGGTAATGTTTTTGATGTTTATAGGAAGCCTCTTTGTACACCGTTAAAGGTATAGCCATTCTTGATAACGATGGAGAAAGAGTTTTGGCTAAGGTAATAAGTCAGTCCAGCTTTAAATTATTGCTTGCTCATCATGCACAAAATACAGTATGTTGAGATTCCTGTCTAGTGTCCAGTAATCTAAGTAATGCTGTTTCTTTTCTTTGTTAGTATTATGATGACACATACACTACAGCAAAAGAACAGAAGGAGTTTGAGAAGAACCTTTTCAATAAAACCCACAGAGCCAATGGTAACCATACTTTGTTTATGATGTCTCAGTGATATATGAAATGTCTAACACCTTCCCCCACCCCTAACCCCTAAACATGATTTGGGCATTCACTCTTGACAGTCAAAGCCTAGGGCCGTTGAAGAAAAAGAAAGGTTAACCCCACAATAAGTCCTGCTAGCAGATCTAGAGGTACCTTTTTCCATTTTTTTCTTTCTGCTTTGTCTTTTGGCTGTACTGCCTTTTGTTTTTGTTTTTCTTTGTCGGAACAAATAGTACCTCTGCCCAGACTCAGTGAAGCACTAATATAAAGATGTAAGAAGTCTAAAAGTGTAAATTTATTTTAAGTTAATTGCAGGGAGTGATTACTCAGTATCCCAAGTCAGGGGCTCATGTTTTTATAAGCTTTTGATTTTACGTTATTCATCGTTTTGTTTGTTTGTTTGTGTTTATAGCTGAGATTATCATGTTGGAAGGAATGACTTGTGTATACAGAAGTAGTGTAGACTTGTACTTCTACGTCATGGGATCTTTCAATGAGAATGAGGTACAGTAACCGTACTTCCATTATCAAGGGAGTTCCGTGAGGTATTATCGATTGCGATACTGAATATGGGGGAAAAATTTCAAATTTTGTAACACTGATGTCATCTAATGATGTTCATGATCAAAGAGCACAGAGCTCTGGCTCTTAAATATTAAAAAACATTGAATTATTATTGCTTTTGAGGATTACTTAGGGACCAATCATTATTTACAAGGAGGTGGTGGGTTCTGATGCATTTTGATTTTCAATTGTGCTAATTTTCTTGACCCCTTCCCCTAAAGTACCCTCTGTCTCTCTTAGCCCAGTCCTTTTTGGAGCATAAAAAATGCTGCTCCCTCCCCCTCTATTTGCACCAGCCCCCCTCCTTGTAAATAATGTCTGGTCCCTTTAGTTCAGTAGTCAAGCATGTATGAAATTAATAGGTTACATATTTTCCCAAATATTATTTTAAATTTCTCAAAATTGTTTTGGTAATGATTATTTTTTTGGTTTTTCCACAGCTTATTCTAGTTAGTGTTTTGAATGCATTCTTTGATGCAGTAAGTATGATGTTAAGAAAAAATGTAGAAAAACGAACCTTGATGGAGAACTTAGATGGTGTCCTGTTGGCAATGGATGAGATTGTTGATGGAGGGTGAGTATTTGATAGAGCTAATTTTGATCTAAATCTAGCGTCTTCCACCTAAGTTTTTAGCTTGTATTACTAGTTGGATGTGAGGTTTTGAATTCCCATTTCATACTACATGTCATTCCCTTGAGTATTATTTCTTTGTTTGAGTTATGTATGGAAGATACATGAAGTCAAACAAAGATTTTGATTTTTAAGAGAATGACACATGGTAAGAAATGGGAGAACATTATGACTAAGGTTAAAGGGTCTGTTGTCTGCTCTTTGATTGATTCTTAGTAAAACCATGCAGCTTCATACAGTAGTCATGATATAACATCTGTCACAAATATGTTTCCACTTTTTTGCATCTAAAGATATTTAGTTGGGTAAACAAGTTTTAATGGCTTTTTACAAAAATCTTCTAGGGTTATTCTTGAGGCAGATTCCTCTGCAATAGTTCAACAAGTAGCAATGAAGGTGAGTATACTGACAATTTTTTAATTTACGTGTTTAGGTAGCCAATCATGAATGTTCATCTACCACTGCTGGTAGATGTAAATCCCAATACATACTTTAGCCAAGTCCTTGCCTTAATAATAACCTCCCTGTTGGCTCGGTTGGGTACCATCCTTTTGTGTGGAATATCTTGGGTCAAAGCTTTGGCCAGACCAATACTCAGTAGAAGGTACTCCCTTTTCTCTAAAAATATCTGCAAATGGTTAGACCTTCACCTTGGTTTGGATGTAAAACAAAACTTTAGGAGCAGGCATAGCTCAGTTGGTTAGTGCACAGCCTTTGGAGCTGGAGGTCCACAGTTCAATCCTCAGGATCTCCATGTCTGTTTCAACTTCTCTCTGTTCTGTGTAGCTTTAGCTTTAAATACCCGTAATAAGGAGCACTGATAGTTTGAGGGGGTAAAGTGTACACCTTCGAACACTTTATACATGAGCCCCTGGCTCGGGGAATTGGGCAACTACTCCCCATGTCATTGAAGTAAAATAAATTGCCTTTACCTTTTTTCGGAAACATTAAACACAGAGGGCCACAAGTTTATAATCAGTTGCAACAGTCATTGTCACCCTCTAAATAAAGTTGATTTTATTTTTTTACAGGCAGCTTAGAAATAAACCATAAACTATACATTTATTTTTGTTTTTTCTTTACCAGATGGATGATGTACCAATTACAGAACAGACTGTAGCACAAGTCATACAGACAGCCAAAGATCAACTTAAGTGGTCACTCCTCAAGTGATAATTTGATGACTTTTTTAAAAATAATTTCTTTATATAATATTATCCCACGGTGCTAAATTCATTACAACTTACAAGTAAACTAAATATATTCGTCCATTTTAATATACTACTACAATGTAGAGTTACTACTAACTAGTTGTATGAATAGAAGAAATGTTGAATTGATCTGGGAAGATTAAGTATTGTACAGTAATACCTGTATTAATCATAAGCAGACCCTTATTATGCAAATACCCTTCATTCAATGAAATTTTTTGTTCAATTCAAGAGATATCTCTGGGTTTAGTAGCAATATTAGAGTTCCAGGTCATGTCAGGAAAATTAAAGTTACCAATAAAAATTTACGACTGATTCTTATATTTTCCAAATATGTTTTACAACCATTACTCCCTGTAATGGGCTCTTCCATGAGGTTCACTCCACATGCACTACCACTACATTCTATATTTACTACTAACTACTAACATACTACTCTCAATTTAGATGTTGATTTTTATGGAGGGAAGAAAAATTGAACATAAACCCAGTGAAAAATCCTTGTAAAGCAAGCAAATGAACAACACATCAAACAAACTCAACTCCCATGTGATCCAGTTCGAGCTGTGCCTCTTTCTTGCTAGCTTGCTTGCTTCGGCTGACTTGCTTCAGCTTTCTTTCTTTGACTTGCTTGCCTTCAGCTTGCTTGCCTTAGGCTTGCTTGCCTTTGGCTTGCTTGATTCGGCTGGCTTCCTTCAGCTAGCTTTCTTTGGCTTGATTCGGTGTGCTTGCTTTCTTTTCTTTTCCTTTTTTTTTTTCGCTTTTGGTTTGGTAGTATGGCAGTCAAACCTAACCAAAATTTTGAACTGCATATCAAAATCCTGGATGCACCCCTTGCAATGCCAATGAGTATGTGGTACAGCTACTAAGGTTGGTCAATTTTTTTGAAATTAATTTTTTTCCCGCCCCAAATAAAAGTATAAAGCAACAATAAAAAAAAGTCAAGAAGAAAAACAAAATACTGGGAGGGTAGGGAGGGTTTGGGGAAGCAAATAAAAGAAAGGGAAATGCGCTTAGAACACCCTGGTGGGCTACCTGTCTATCTAAACCTCGAAAAGCATCCTGGGAACACCTGTCGGCGCCATTTTGATTTCATTGTAAAGATGGCGTCTGTTCGTGGATACATGAAGCTACTCAGACCTTGGTTTTTAATGCTTTTGATGCTCCTCGTCTTACTTATCACCTATGTAACGGCTACTGAAGATAACGTAGAAGCTGGTAGTGATTCGTCTAACGATTTTGCTGAATTTGAGCAAGAAGGAGAGGATGACGAAGAAGAGGCTCCGGCTGAAGTAGAAACTCCACAAGCACCTACGACTCCTCCAAATCGAGAACAAGGTATAAAATAATAAGATCTTTTCACTTTAAAACTGATCTTTCTGAAGTAGATGAATAGGTTGTTAAGTTCAAATTTAATTAAGAAACTTGTATTTTCTAAGTTTTCGTGTTGGCTATTAATAAACGTGATTTTATATATTGCCCTCCATATTCACGTGCAAAAGTGATGATAATTAACTGTTCATTGTTCCTTTCGTAGCTTAAAACATAAATTTAATCAACTTTGAAGCACTTGATTTCATTATTCTTGTATCACAGGCTTCTGTAACACATGATTTTTACCGTATTTTTGTTCAAAACGAATGGAATGTTGAAGCTTTTTTTGTTTGTTATTTATAGTTCAAGAAGAAGACAAAGATGATGATGATGCTACTGTAGAGGTTAGTAGAGAATGATTACAATAACGGACCAGATTGATTGGATGAAGCAACTTCTAGTTAAGAGGAGAGAACTTTAGTCTCTGTATCTTCAAATGGCCATCCATGCCATAAACCTACAGAATACCCCGCAAATCATATGCATGTACATATTAATAACCATGATTGTTGTATGACTCGTTCTTCAAAGAGTCTGACAACTTCATATGATTGTGGGGTATTCTGTACTTGCTCCATCAATGATACAGATATCAGGGTTACACTCCATTGATTTCAAACAATTATTTTGGGTCATGGCATTTGTTGACCCATATACGTCAACTTGAAAAACTGTTTAAAGGCAATAGAGTGTACTCTAATATCTGCTATTCTGATTGATGTTCATTATGTAATCTTCCACAGACTGATGAACCAGAGGGTGAAGAAGAATATGATCACTTCACAGATGAAGAAGAGTTTGAGGTAAAAATGCCTTGACATCATAGCTTTCAGAATTGGAATGCCATTTCAGTTTTATTTTCTATAAAAAAAAACTCCCACAATTTGATGAAACCTGCAATGTAATAATTTGTAGAGTGGGGTCCCTGTGGATTATCACATTTCCCCTATTCTACATTTACCATGGACTATGTAACTTACTATATCAATATAATGATACTATATAAACATAATAAATTAATGTTATCAGAACACCTTATAGGAAAAGATACTCACGTTTACTGACATTTCATGTCAGACCTTATCAGAATATAATCTTATGTTCGGCAATAATTACAACAGGTTTCATCAATATTTTGTAATTTGTTGATGTATGTACTCTGTATCTTGAATGTACATGATAAGAAGGGCAAAACTAATATTAAGGTTATTCAATCCCTAGGGTTACAACAAGGAAAAAGGAGCTAAAGGCAAACCAGGTCCTCAACCAGACCTTAAAATTGAAAAGGTACAAATATAATATCATTATGGCTTTTTGAATTGGTGTTCCCAACCATGTCTTTCATTTTTATTACAGCTCAATGCACAAAAGTATGACCACATTTTATGTTTTTGCATACTTTAATACACAGCTTTTGTACCTTAAAAGGACACATTTTGATGTGAAGCTTGCTGGTTTTATCAAATACATGTAAAAGCTCATTTGGCAGCAAAAAGCCAGTGCATAAAAGTATGCAAATACATTATATGTGGTCATTCTTTTGTGCATTGCACAGCAATGTGTTAGATATTTTAGTGATTTATCCCATGGCTTTTTTTTTTTTTTTTCGTTCCTGATTTGTCTTTTAATCATATTTGCTATATTATTTGTTCTAGGTCCCCCTTCATTTAAGAGCTAACTGGGAAGGTTTTTATGCTGAGATTCTGACACTAGCAGGACTAGTAGCATATGCTCTAAACTTCTTTGCTGGGAGAAATAAAAACTCCAAACTGGCAACAGCTTGGTGAGTTTATCTCAACTATAAGGCCTCTACTATGCTTTTCTTTTGAGCACTGTATTGCATCATCTCAACTATGAGACCTCTTTTGTTCATGTTCATGCATGGCACACCACTTACGTGTATAACTAGTACTGTATGATCTAACACAATTTTTGGGCTTTTAGGTTTAAGTCCAACAAAGAACTTTTGGAGAATAATTTCCATGTTGTAGGTAAGTTAGATAATGGTTAGTGAATACTTGTTAAAGCACAATCTCTTAGAGCTTAAAATAATCTGCCTTTTCTAATTACGACATTACTCAAATAAACACCAAAAGGTCACATAAAACAAACTAACTTTTAGTAATTTGAGAATTCCACTTTGATAGATGGGCACAATGTGCTGTACATAACATATATATATTATATACTTCCTGCATGTATTTTACAGTATGACATGTAAATATGACCACATTTAATGTATTTATGAAAATACTTACGTAAATGCAGGGGATTCTTGCTGCCAAACACACTTTTACACACCTTAGAGTACTTTGTAGAACCAGCCAGCTTTGCATAAGAATATGTCAGTTTAACATACAAAAGCGGTCATACTTTTGCATGTCACGCTGTAATATCCAGAAACTGATTAGTTCTTACCTCATTACAGGTGATGATGGTTCTGCTGATGAACCACAGCAAGGTATCTTGGTCAAGGAGAGTGAGAGCCTCTATACCCTATGGTGTACTGGTAGGGTTGGATGTAATGGGTTACTAGTAGAGCTCAAGGTAATATTATATCCTACTATTAAGGCATTTTGTCATTCACATAACAACCCAAGCATGGGTTTACAGTGCAGAGACACTAACTTGGACAACTTTTACATGGTTAAGAGTGACAGGAGCAAGTATCCCATCAGAAGAGAGCAAAATCAGTCAAGTTGTTTGTCAGATATATAATCAGATCTTGGCTTTGTTGCTTGCTCCCAATAGACCCTTTTCGATTATGGTGTCTAGGACATCAATTGAGGAGTCCGAGAATGTCCTGGATGTTATGAGTGATCCTGATTGTGTTTTGAAATCCAGGGTATTCTAATCTCAGAGGCTTCTAGTGGAAATCATTGGGTTTCGACATCCAGACATTCTCATTTTCCTCGCTTGATGTCATAGACGCCATATTTGAAAAGGGTCTATTGGCTTAATGCCTTGTTCTCATCCTTAATTTATTGTAACAGAAATTGTTGTAAGTCTTTCTCACAGTTTTTAATGGATATATTTTATGTGTATTTTTCAGTTACAAAAAAGGCATGACCTTGTAAATGTGATGTCCCATCTTGTCAAACCAATCAGGGATACTGTTGTGAGTACCAAAACATCACACAGCTTGAATTTAATGTTTTTTCCTTTATGGACTGATGGCTGGCGAACCGATAGGTTTCACTAGTCATATGGTTTTGCAGATATTGTTTTACAGAAAAGGATGGTTTCAAAAGGACAAATATATATTTTTACCAAAAAGGTTACAACCAAAATTCTTATTACGGGTAGTCAATATGGCTATTAAATTAACAAATTTCACTAAACAAAACAAAAAAATCACTAGTTTTTGACTAGTTAACTACCGCCAAGTTCAAATCCTACATCAAGAAAAATAGAAGAAGAAGTAATGGTAGGAAGGAGGAATGAACTAATAGGGTGAAGGTTTGACCAGGCTCCTTTTTTCCATCCCACTTCTTGATGTTTGAACATTAGTTAAAACACTCTTTATTGGAAAAACATCAAGAGCTTGCTGTCCTTCCAAAACTTTGTCAAATATTTGATTTTATATTTAATGTCACTCATACTGAGTTGCAAGCTATGAACTGAAGCTTCACTTTCTTACTAGTATAAAAGAGCTCTTATCATGTCTGGTGTTCATTTTGACACAACTGCTCATTCTAGGGGTGTAAGGGTCATGTGACCTCTGCAAATGCAATGACCTGTTGCTGATAATGGACAATACACAATCAAGTCTCTGTCTTCCAGGCCAAGCCTTGTGTTAATTCATTTTTTTTTTTAAATAAATAAACTATATATTTTAGACAATAACGGTACATATGACAGATGAAGAGATGGACAATTTTGTTCTTGCTGTTGTACCCAAGAAAACAGCAACAAAAATGCAGAAAGAATTGTTAGATTTGGTAAGTCATCTTTGCCCAAAGATTCATCCTTTTTTCCTGGGCAATCTTTGCAAGAATTTGAATGAGTTCAACAAAACAGCAAATTATTTTGTCAACACCACAAGATGTACTTATTTTGCCTGCCATGTTGTAGCAGTAGTACAGTTATCTCACACCTCTGGGGCCAGGTTCAATTCTTGGGACTGCCCTGTTATCTTTGGTTACTTAAGTACCCCAATAACTGTTATCATGGATGCATGCAATTGAGATATTCTTTTGTTCGTAGAACCATACAAGTGAGGATATCGGGTTGATACAATGCTTGTTGTCTCATTTGCATCTCATTCGTATCTCATCTCATCTGCATCCATAATAACAGCTATTTATTTCATATGTTTATTGAACTATAATTGATTCAAATTACCCTATCTTTTCATTTAGAATTTCTTCTGTCCAGACAAAAGGAGTGGAAATAAGTATGATCTTCCATCATCTCTTGTAGTATTAACAGAATCCAATGAGCCAGCAAATATTCTGTTATCGCAACAGGTTGGTCTTGATAATGGAAGATTTTGTGGCTAAAAAAGCAGTTCATAAATTTTACTAACATAATTTTTCTTTGCCGTCTATAAAACAGGTTACCAAAATGATAAACACATATGAAGATATGTTTGAATCAATGATATTCTCTGATCAATATGTTGGCCCAAAACAGGAGGACGAGTAAGTTGAATCCTTGTATCCCTGTATCCTTGAACCCCTACAATCTCTTTTAGTTAAGAGGGAGGGTAGGAGTCTATTTGTTTGTGTGAATCAACCCTTGAATTTGTTTGAGGTAATTTTTTGTGAAATGACTTGTGCAAAAAGACCAGGTATTGAGAGCTGGGTGGAGGGAGTACATGTATTTTTGTTGCCAGTGACTACCATCCTTCTTGGTTAAAAATGTTGCCAAAAATCCTTGGTAGTTTTTTTGTGATGTGTAGTAGTATGTATGAGTATCTTTTCCTTTGTTTTTTATAGTGATCAAGGAAATGCTAAACCTGTCAAACCCAAGAAAGTCTTGATTTTTAACCTTAAAGGTACAGATGATATCTTTATAGTAAACCTTAAAACCATATTCTTAAAGGAATGAAAAATAGAAGTTGAAAAATATTATGTCTCAGCTGAACAGGTCTATTTTTGAAACAGAAAACCTTATCGCTGTTTCCAATGAAGAGCAACTGCTAGAGTCTAAATACTTCCTTTGTACTAATTCTTTAGGTGGACATCAATCATTCAAGTGATGTCACCCCCCGCTCAATAACTAGATTGTTTGCTTGCTTGAGCTTCGCTTTTGAGCGAGAAAATTTAGTTGAAATATGCCTTGGCTGCCACTTCATTATCATAATTTTTAAAATAATATTTTAGTTGACCACTAAATTAAAATTATAGATTAGAACGACATCAAAAAAGTTAGAAAGTTTGAGACAAAAATATTAAATTCTTGAGAAGTTATGAGAATCTTAAGAATGTGAAAAACACCATAATGAGGCTAGCAAGGAAACACATCACTGAACACATACAAATCTCTGTAATTTTGATTCCAAATAGCTTCACTTGAATTCTATTTATAGCAATGAAACTTTCTAGAATACATATTTCTGCTTGCTCTTTCTGATGGTGGTGCTTATTTTTTAACATTAAGTTTTTATTTCTGAAAGTCATTTGCGGCCATATTGGCATTCGGTCTATGGGGAGGGGGGTTTATAGTATCTGGGAATACATTTAAGATCCAAATTTTGCAAATATTTCAACGAGATTACAAATTTAGTATGTTAATTTAGTAATTAATTTGTTTGTCGATTGTAGATTGTTTGCTTGCTTGAGCTTCACTTTCGAGTAAGAAAGTTTAGTTAAAATATTCCTTGCAGTTCAACTATATGCCTCCCTGGTACATAAGAAGATAACCTGATATTCTCTTCTTGTGTTTAGTTGGTAACAGTAAAGGTAACACCAAGGCTCAGGATATGGCCAAACTAGAACCCATGACGAGGCTGGTCCTCTTTTGTATTGATAGAGTACGCAGGTTCAGGCTGGGAAAAGATGTAAGTAAACAAGATTTCTTTTGTGCCCTCGGACCATAGAGCTGGTGGGTCGTGACTGAGTAGATTTTTGCTGAACCCGATGGTTATCAGTGTGTCTTAACACTTGTCTTGTGTTCTGATATGACTGCATGATTGTGTGCGTTATGATAGCTCACTTCAGAGATATTCTTTGCCTGTCAGGCACAAAGGTTTCAGCATCCAGTAGTTCGTCCCAAACCCCAAAACCTGGTCAGGGCAAGGCCCAAGAATATTCAAAAATCTGTTTTAAAAAAAAAAGAAAAAAAACCCAGAATTGCTTGAAATCGAATTCTGACAACGAAAATGGTTTATTGGGGACTTGAAGATTACTCTCAATTTTTATCGATTTAGGGGTTATATGCACTTTAAATTTATTCTTTTATCCTGTCACGAATCACTGAGCATAATGCACGAAGCTTTACAGTTTAACACGCATATACACGCATTTTCTATTTCTTTAGTAATGACCGCTTCTCCTCAAGCAACCCCTTTCCCCTCTAAGGGATGGATCTAAGATCTGCCTCTAAGAGACGAGAGTATATATATTATCTACAGCTATTCTATCTAAACTACAGCATCATCATAATACCATCATATCTCTTGACAGGCTAAAGCAAGAGCTGAGAAAAACCGTCGTGATCTTGAGGAGAGCATCTTGAAGCAAAACCATGCTCAAAGACAAGAGGTAACCTGGATATGCGCTGTTTATTACTTTATACCTTGGTCAGTTTGAGAAAGAATTATTATATTTTATTTCAAAAAGGCTGCTCAACTTCGTCGCGAGGAGAGAGCAAGAGAAAGCAAGGAAAAAATGATGCAGGAAGAAGATCCTGATAGACAGCGGCGTCTAGAGGTGAGTTACCATGGGAATAATAATCATTATTATTATTATTATTATAAGCTTTAATTCCTACTTTTGGTGAAAGAACTACAGTAGAATTACAAACACATATTGTATTATATATATAACTCTAAATAAAACGATGATAAGATTAGAAATAACTATAGAATTCAAGGAAGAAGAAAAAAGCGAATCTGAATGTCTCACAAAGCTTTCGAATCTTTCTGTTATATTTTCTCTAGGAACGTGAAAACAAGAAAGAGGCAAAGAGAAGAAACCCCTTCAAAATCAAGCAAATCAAAGCTCGTGGCTAAAGAACTGGTTTCAAAACTCTGCCTTTAACCAGATAAACTTAATCGTCCAGTAATTGAACAGTTTAACATGTTAACAACAACAACAAAAACAACGAAAACAAAAAATATATAATTCTCAGTTTCAAGTTTCATCCCTTCGCAACTACGGCCAATGGGGAATATATTTTCTCCCAACTAGCCGTCAATGTAAACCCGTATTGGCGGCTCAAAATCGCTATTAGTTATGAGTAGCAGGCTGGTAATTCAAACCTGCGCGCAACAAATGTTCTTTATTGTAAAACCGGAAACGATAAAGCTTGTTCTTCGTTGGCATTTAAATGGTAATACGAACAACATCGCTAAGGAATTCGCAGCAAAAAAACATGATGCGCGTAAGCTAAAAGTGGATTGTTTCTGAGAATGCGCAATGACAATAATCTTGATAAGCATTATATTAGCAGTATGTAGCAAGGACCAGACGAAAATGCATCGAGTTCTCACAATAAGCCAATGGACTATGAAAGTTTATTATTTTATTATATTTCTTTTTGTACTCGTTTTTAATGGGCAACTGGTATTTATATCCCCCGTATGTTACAATTATCATTGTACCTTATTGTAATTATAAAATTATTCCATCTTTAGACGTATCTCACTACTAAAGGTACCGAGTTCTCAAAGCTAAAAGAACATGATGATGATTTGCCAAAACCTTGCCATAAGTTCGAAAATAATTTCACAGGGTTCAAACGATCAAAGCCTTTTCCGAGAAGGATAACACGTGGTTCACTGCGTCTAGCTTGAGTACAAAAATCTTTTGTTCACCATGCCTTATATGGTGTTGTTTGTACCCAAGCTAGACCACAATGCATCATGTTTTAGTTATTGAACTTTGCAATTTAGGCCTGGTGAATTTATAGAGGATAATATTTGGGTAATGGAACTTCAGATTTTTTTGAAAACATTTTTTCAGTTGTTGGTAATAAAGGAATTTAGAAAACTTTGTATTATGCATCATATTATGATTAATGTGATAATGTTGGTTTTGCGTATGGTGATGAAATATGAAATGTATATGTGAGCGTACCATACTGAATGGACTCAGAAAAAATTCTGAGCCCCAGATGGGGGCAGATGAAAAAATATACATTTCATTATGATTAATGTATAATGTATAATGCATATACATTTCATTATGATTAATGTTAAACATTAACATATGCATAAAGAATGACAAAATGCTTTGTAGGTTATGCATTTGGCATCATTAAGTAATCATGGTTTCGAGTTTAATTTGGGATTAATTTGCACGAGTGTGTTTTTCAGAGTTCAAATTGAACTCTGAAAAACACACGAGTACGAATTATCCCAAATTGAACGAGAAACCATAGGATTACTTGTTAATAATATACATGAAAAACCTTTTAAACTTTACCGTCCGACATTGAAAATCTCAAGAAAAAACTCTGAGCGCGCGCACAATGACGCGAAGGAACAAGTTTAAGCGGTGAAACCGACAAAAAATTATTCAAAAACAAACAAAATCACCAACTTCTTAGCCGTTTTCACCGCTTAAACTTGTTCCTTCGTGATCGGAAAATGCATAGTCTTGATGCTTAAAAATATTATCTACAGCAGAATCAAAAAAAGTTTGGTTTCAAGACAGTTTTCGGAAAATGTAATTTGCACTAAGGTATTGAAGTTGTCCTTCAGTAGCATGGTTATATAATAAATAAGTTGAGATTTGGGGCCATACACTACTGTAAAAGGTTTTTATTTTCTTCTCGAGCTTTCGTCGGACGCCGACATCATCAGGAGATAGAATTTACATATACACAGTGAGTTAAATAGAGTGGAGAACAATGGAAGTGAACGGAATGTAAACAAATTAAGGAAACAAAGGAGCTAAAATAGCAGCTCTTTTAGTAATAACAGTAATTTGCACTGTGTTACACTTTTTTTGCACTGTGTTACACTTGAACTGCACTGCTCTCGAGTAATTTTTTCATGTATATTATTAACTGTATAGAACATCCTTGTCGGTCACATACCAGCCAAATCAAGAGACCATGAAGGACTCTGTCCCTCATGGTCTCTTGGCCAAATATATCGTTTCGTTTCAGATCATGCACAATGAAACGAACCTTTGATCGCATTGCTATAAGAACAAACTACAACGCACGTGCACTGGTTAACTCTAAAATTAGCACACATCCTCGTCTCGATGGACTTAATGCTAAAAATATGTTTTTAAGTAGATATTTATAAATTTATCAAAAACTTTTATCAGTTTTGGTTGGGTTTGCAATAAAAGAAATGGTCAACACTTAAGGCGCGATTACACGGTGCAATTTTCTCTGCAACTTGTCTCGCAGGGACGTTGCGAGACAAGTTGCAAGAGCGTTTGCACGGTGCAACTGAGACGCAATCGTTGCCGAAAGTAGAAACGAATTCTACTTTCGCAACGATTGCTGCAACTTGTCTCGCAACATTTTTCAAATAGCACTGTAGGTTACACGGTGCAATGCTTCGTGCAACTTGTGTCGCAACCCCGTTGCGAGACAAGTTGCAGAGAAAATTGCACAGTGTAATCCCGCCTTTAGCATGCGTCCATTGAGGTTCGTATGCACTTTGGAGGATTGCTGAACATGAGAATGTGCACGCCCGTGCGCGGGAACATTCCCATTGCTTGTCTCATTGCTTGTACCATTGCTTGTTCCATTTGATAAACATTGAAAACGCGTACTATAATCATTCTTTGTCGATAAGCACGGAATTGTTTTTTTCAATGGCTTCATTGGTTCTATTGTTCGGCAGAAAACTATTGGTTTTCTGAAGAATTTTCCTTCTTCGTAGACTTGACCGTCTTGTTAATCAAATTAATTCCACATACCACAAAAAAGAAAGAGAGAAATATTGAAATAGCGGCATCAAAGTACCAAAGTTTAGGCATCATTTTCATGTATAGGAGCTCTGTGCTAAACACTCCAAGTGATAGCAAGCATGCAAAAATGGTATCTATTGCTAAGGCCAACAGTATCGGGCTGTCGAGCTTACGAGCAACTTTATACAAGGCAAATGCCAGTATACTCGAGATGAAGATAAACACAGCAAGAGCGATCACGACTGATATTGGCTTTTTCGGATGTAAAAAAATAAATAGCCGATATGTTGAGATTATGAAAGTTATGATTCCTGATATAATAAAAGCGGTTCCAAAGAACAAGGAGCCAGTTTTTTCGCGGTAGACTATCGTACCGTGATCGTCAGGGGAACATAGTCGCCACATCACAAATCCTGCTCCCAGAACAGCAAAGAAAGCGTCTATTCCCATAGCTATCGTTGAACAACTGTCCACTTCCGATGATAATACAAGGAATATCACACTGAACGAGAGCGAAAAGATCGTAACCAAGATTGTTAAGAACACTGCTACATTTTTCCATTGCTTGATCTCTTGTCTAGTCAAGGACGACTTGGATGATTTAGTATCATAGATGTACGATACACAGTTGTGTTCAGGAGAGGTCTCCTGGTCTGTAGCAAACGTGGCTGACACATTAGATGGGATTTTTAAGTTCATATTTGGTTTACCTTGTTCTTCAAGCTCATTATTGACTTTATTTCTCGAGACTGGTGAACTTGCCAGCACTAGGATTTTCTTCATCTTGAGTAAATAGTGATGTAGTTCCTCCAATCTGAGTTAATTGTTGCTTCGCTCACTTTTCGCCGACGGCACATGATGCTGTGCCAACTATCAAGCTCGCAAAAATCATATTTTTTTACGTTCACAACAGACCAACAAACACTTCGCTTTTTGTTTAACTGCGGAAAGATAATTCACTGGATTTCCTTAAGTAAAATCAATACCAATTATTGATTCAGAGTCAGTCTTTTGTAAAACTTCGTTCAACCAGAAAGCATTAAAATTCAAAATCGAATCATTGACTATTTCTGGTCCCACCCATAGAAAAGTTTGCAAAGATTTTGGTCTAATCCATGATCTTGTTGATACAGTCTATATTTAAAACTATTTTCAGGGGCTTTTGATAGATGGATTCAAGGCATATATTGCTAAAGAGAAAGAAGTTTACTTATAATTGAATCAGCTGTTATTGCATAACCGAATGTAAGGAAACAGATCACTGGACACACATATACAAATCTCTGTAATTTTGATTCCAAATAGCTTCACTTGAATTCAATTTATAGCAATGAAAATTTACAAAAATACATATTTCTGCTTGCTCTTTCTGATGGTGGTGCTTATTTTTTAAGATTAAGTTTTTATTTCTGAAAGTCAATGGTGGCGATATTCAGGCTTGTGTTCAAGTGAGTTGAAAAGAGGAGATGATGCAGAACATGCATTCTTATCGTATTTGCATGCATAATGTTGTGTGCTACAACTTCGAGGATTCGCTCACTCATCCATGTTATCTCCTCAACTTTCCCACCTTTTGCTGATGGACTTTGCTGCGATGGAATAAAATGAATAATGCATTAAAAATGGGCCATAATTAAAGACAATCTTGTTTGAAAATTATTATCGATATACGTATCAGATATTGAAGCCTGTCTGATGATCGCGTAAGCGTGAAACTCGCAGTAACAGCTAAAGTGATGTCTTGTCGGCGGAGTCTATAATTTATCTTCAATTCACAATTTATTACGCTCTACATTTTAATTTATAAAATAACTTTGATATTACGCGCGCTCTGATTGGTCGGAAAGCCATGTTTTATGAGAGTATAATACATGCTCGCGCTATTTTTTCTCTCTCTCTGCTCCTTAAAAGCATTTGAGTGCTAGTTATTTTATAAAAGCAATAAAAAAAAAACAGTTTTCCGTGTATTATACTCTGATAAAGACACTTGGGATGTGGAGAGAACACTTGAGAAGCTGGAAACCACTCCGCTACGCGTCGTGGTTTCCTACGCTTCTCTCGTGTTCTCTCCACATCCTGCGTGTTTTATCAGAGTATAATACACGGAAAACTGTTTTTTATTCCTTAAGTATTGAGCACTCTACCGACAGCATAGACATACATCTATATTTATATTTAACAAATAAAAAACGTTTGCCGTATTTACATAGCCTGATATAAACACGAGGGAAGTTTGGGAGAAGTCGAGAGCTGTTGTGTAAAACCGAGCCGCATTTTTTTATCTCACTGTTTTTTATTATATATTTTTATTTTTTTGATCTCACCGTTTTTATATTTATTTACTTATTTAAATGTAATAACGAAGAGGCAAGATTTGCTGTTACTCTAATTTTACTCTAAAGTTACGTTACTTTAATGGGATCAGCTACTTCCTCATATGATTATTTACTTATTTATCTATTTTTTTTATATCGTAATGTTATGCCCTTTTTAAGAATTAAAGTATTATTATTATTATTATTATTATTATTAATTAATCCAAACTTATATCAATAAGAGGCATAACATAAAAGAATGAATATTTGACATTACTGGGATGATTCAGCTCTTAGCATTTGTATCGAAGGGATTCATAAGGTGATAATGAACATCGCCGCAACTGATATAGTCATGTAGTTCACACGGTTGATGGCTTAAGTACAAAAAGAGCCAGCGCTAGCACCAGTGTACGGGATGAGTATTCAATTTCTTAAGCCAAGTCATTGTCATCGCTAGCTTTAAAAAACAATTGCAAATACCTACACGATCTAAATTGTTATTCTCTCAATACATGAAATTATTTCAAAAGTTAGATAATATTGTGTGATGACTAAATGCCGCCTGAATTGATGTGATTATGATTGATGTGACGAGAAAGAGTGTTTCAGCGTCTATCCATCCAGACACCTCGAAGTTGGTTGAAAATTCGTTTATAACTCTGTTTTTCAAACCACTCCAATCAGTGGCGTATCGGGTGTTCCAGGATTAGCGAGAATTAAGGAGGGGGAAGTAAGCTCACATTCCTGTTTTTATTTTGGCGCCCAATATATCTACATAAAAACTATTAAGAAATTAATGATAATGTCTCTTTGTTATAAACTGAATAAATAGCACAACTTACGAACATTGAGTACGATAAGTCGCAAAAAGCACAAAAACTCCCTTATGGGTTTTACGTGGCAAGGTACAATTTTGTCTACAATAAAGATAATAATTTTCCAGTTGAGTTTTGAGTTAAAAAAGTATTTTTTCATGGATATAATAGTAGTGCGCACTATTCCAACGCGGAGTGTAGATACACGTGTCTCAGACATTTTTACTTTTCTTGGCAAAAAAAAAAAGAAGCATAAAATAAAGACCTGAATTTTATAAGACTATTACTGTTAAATATTACGTACTACTGTTGTTAAATGTCGAAAATGTCTCCAAAAAAACGCTGTTCGAACGCGAATGCAGGATACACTTTCCAGAAATATCAGTCCAAAAACACGCATAAGTGTGGGTCTTGGTCTCGATCTTAATCCAGATAAAAATAATTGATAATTGATTTTTAGTGAAATCTTTAGTGGGTTTCAAAAAGGCTCTCACCAAGCTAATCTGTGTGCGCTGTTACCAAATTTCGCGCGCGCGAACTTTCATCCGAAAATAATTGTGATTCCACGTGCTATGTATGCACCTTGCATGCATGAATTGCGACATGATGAGCCGAGATGCACGTGCTGCGCGTTGCCCATTGGCAACAATTGTCTTTTCTCACACCTGTTTATTAGAGAAGAATCGAAGGGCTGCGACGAGTGTAGGTCTATGCTACATCAAATCAAAACGAAATAAAATGGAAAGCTTTGCATGTGGAAACGAAATGATTCAACTGATAATTGTACACATTGTAGAACCAGAAGACTACCATAAATTTCAGTTTTCATTCTTATCTGTCAGAACCGCAATAAGAAACCGTGAATGCTTGGCAAATTGATAAAATAAGACAAGGAGATATCTTACCTTACCTTATCTGACCCTTGCCTCAGAAGCAAAACATGAATAGCTGACTGAACTCGTAACTGAAACAAAAGAAAACTAGGGGAGTGAACTACTAATACAGTAGTAACTTGAACAGCATGTAGAAAAAAAGGTTTACTTACTAGCTGAATTGAAGTATCAGGCGTTAGTCCCTCGTCGGGGTGTATAGGATGGCAGCAAGCACGGATATTTCTGACATGAGGATGATTAATAGAGAGTTCACAAAATATTTGGCAGTATGGAATGGCGGGTTGCAATGATGTTCACTACCGTTTTCAAACGCGTTTTCAAAGCGACAGAAAAACTAGAAGATGTGCTTAAAGTGATGTAAACGTTGTCCAGGAGTTGGTCAGTTCTCAATTTTATCTCTCTCTTGAATCAGAAGAGTCAACTGAACTGGACGCAACTAAACGATGTAGTCCACGTGTGACTTTATTTCGCACTAGTGAGACCGCTGGCTGGGATTGCATGATGACGGATGCAGTTGTGAACAAACAAACCATAAATTTTGATAGCTTTTTTCAGGGAATAAAGATTCATTTTACGTATCTCTGTGGGGGATCCAAGGGGTGGTCATCGAGTGTGACCGTGACCCCCCTTTCCTGCTTGGAATAAGGTTGGTTAGTATAGCAAAAGGTGCGGCATTTTCTAAATGTTGTGACCCCCCCCCCCCCCTCCCCTACTCAAAATCCTACATCCACACCAGTATCTATTTCTTGCGTGTGAAAGATATAAGCTGAGATTGCAATAATATGTGAGTGTTTGTTCAATTGAGCACTGAGACCTCTCGCAAAAGCTGAGATCAGTTCCGAACTCATATCGGTTTCGAGCTGTCGGTTTCTTCCGTACCACGAGTAGAATCTCCCGGCATGTCATATAATCTGGCCGGGCCCATGTCGAGACCACGGCAACCTGCTCAGCGGTCTGCGGTCTTAGAAAAAAAATTGCCTCCCCTGCAAATCAAGCATCACGGGAAAACTGAAGTTCACAAATGACGGACCTTTTTTTTTTGATCGAATTTCACGAATCGCGGTCCCCGTCGCGGTCCAAATCACGGATCACGGGAAACCCCTTCAAAATGCTCTTGACTCAGTATCGTATATTTCCAACTCATACGAAAAACGCTCTAAAGAAATTAGATAAGTAAATGTCATTATTGAATAATGAATAAGGTAGGAAATGTTTTGAAAATGCTGTGCTCAAGAGCGAAAAGGAGGAACTGCTTCTCTTATCGCGCGCGCGAGGAATGATGGGAACGTGTCAGCGGTCACTACCATTTGATGTTGGCCGCCATGTTTTATTTTTTCAATCAACGTAAAGTAATCGATTCTTAATTTTGGAAAGTATTTCTATCCTTGCTGAGTAAAAATGGCATCTGAAGATGATCGTGAATCGCCTTCTAAGGAGCTAGAACGTGAAAAATCAAAGCAGAGGGAAAGAGAAAGAGACCGTGACAGACGAGACAAGCACAAGCCAAGAGAACGTGATAGGTCCAGAGAGAGAAAGAGAGACAAAGATCGTGATAGACACAGAGATAGAGATAAAGATGATAGAAAACGGGATAGAGATAGGAAAAGGGACAGGTCTAGAGACCGGAAGCATCGAAGACGATCAAGGTAGGTTGATATTCTGAACGTCCTGTGATACCTTAAATTTTGAGAAGTTTGAAGTTTTGTAGTTTTTTTTACACACTTTACACACTGCTGATATTTTTTATTATACATTGTCAAGGAGTGACGAATGTAGCTAGTTTAGCAATAATAAGACCTACTAGAATATTAAATATAGTTATGAAATTTGTCAAGATAACATTTTAAACTTCCATCTGGGAATTCAGTACCACAGGGAGCCCAGCAAAGTATATTAAACTAAAGCCTGTTTCCAGAAACATGTTTACTATGAGATTGCAAAACATTGCTACTTGTAACATTTTGCTTTTGAATAGCAAAATATGTTTCTGCAGTACGGCAGAAATATTCCATGTTTCAGCACGACAAATTAAAAACAATGGGTCTGGGCTTCATTAAATGCCGGCCTAAAAGGATATTTTCGGTATTGTATCAATCATGTTTATACTCACAATCATTTGTATTCTATGTATGACAAGATTCTATTGATGGCTATTTTACTGGTTTATGTTCAGGTCTAGATCCAGATCACCTCATAGGAGAAGAGAGGACAGGAAAAGGTTTGATATTCCTATGTTTTGAATTACTAGCCACACAAGTCTCTTTCTATTACATTCTTACTTAAGGTGCCGACACATGATGTGATTTTTCAGGAGATGTAGCAAGCAGCGCTGTAAAAATTAGAGATCGCACTGTGACCACCCTTGTGACATTGCAAAAAGTAGAAGCAAGTTCTAGTTTTGTGATGTTACATGTGATGAAACTTATTGTGTAAACACAATGTCAGATAGTTAGTCACATGGTGCATGCAAGTCCCATGCAACATTGCATGAAAATAGGATTAAAGAATATGTTAGAACTCATTAAGCATCTACATTGTATATTTTCACACTTACAGTGAAGAAGAAGAAGAACAGAAGAGAGTAAAAGTTGAAGTATGTTGAACATTGTGTTTATCCATGGACCATAGTTGGTTGATAAAAAAATAAATTCAACAAAAGTCAATTCTGTAATAATTACTATTTGCAGAAAAAGTCTAGAATTAACAATATATTAATAATCGCTTTCCCTGTGCCGTTTTGAAAGTTAGCCAAGCCTTTGCATTGAAGTGAGACAAATAGTGAGCTTGCAATGATAGAGTCATGTGATTATAAATGTCCAAGGTGTTGAAAAAGGTTGCTATTATTGCAAGGTCTCACCGTTCGTCTTGCTTCAATGCAAAGGCATATCTACCATTCAACATGTCGCTGGGAACTGTGAAAGGGACTATTGATTGATTAATCATTCTCATTATGGTGTTGCATGTAGTTTTCATTGATTTTGAGTAAATAAATAATTAGTGTTGTACTGTATTACTGACAGCCATTATCATTGGAAGAAATGATTGCCAAACGAGAAGCTGAGAAGAAAGCTCTAGAAAAGGTAATGATGTGCAGAAGCACAAAGATCTTTAATATATTTTCTTTTGGTTAAAACTAATCAAGTTCTAAGTTTTCATTATAAAACAATCCAGTCTTCAACAGTACAAAGTTCACCATCTTGTTCTTGTCGGCCATCTTGGACAAAATTAGTAGGATCTGCAAATGACAATACCTTCGCCAATGGCAGTAACAATCACATTTTTAAGTGGGTACTCCTTATTGTAGAGTTAGGAGTCCAACAGACCCCAAAATGAATTGACGAAAAGCCAGGGCTGTCGAAATATCTGTCATTAATTTCTTGTTTCAATTTTGCAGCCAACATTTTTGACTAAAGAACAAAGGGCACAAGAAGCATTGAAAAGACGTCAGCAGCAAGTGGAAGAACAGAAAAGAAAAATGGAGGTTTGCAAATATTTCACTATCATTATCTACTAGGGAATGTACTTTAGATAGTTACCATTAGTTCTTGGGGTGTGTGTATAGGTGTTCATGTTAGGTGACATAAAAGACTAACTTGTTCTTTGGTACTTTTGTTATGCCAATCAACATGGCTGCCATGTCATTCATCCTTTTACACCTATTCAAAAAAAGGTTATCACAGCTGAAAGCAACAAGCAACAACAGAAGACGGCAAAGAAAATCTCTATTTTACTCATTTTTCATCATTTAGACATGTTTATTTTAGTTGTTTTGTAATGGTACAGTAGGCGCAACTGTTTCAATTCTTTAAGTGTTGTCCTGAATCTTCAGCGGACTAAAGCATTGTTTACCACAGGTAGCCCAATCTGGGTTTCTGTGTTGTCATATTGTAGAGAAAATGTATTGGGATCTATAAAAAAACCTTAAAATTGTCAAAATGTGAAATAAAGTAAAAAAATCTTAGCTGTCCTTTGAGAAGTTATACCTCTATCGCCCTGCCAGTGTGTGTTTACAGGTGGTCTTGGCTTGTTGCTTGCCTTTATTGAAATAGGTGTACATGTATATCATGAGGAAGGATGCAAACCCAAAATAATGATAGTTTAATTGGACTAAATGTTTTAGTTTTGTTCACCCCCATCCCCTCATGCCCTAAGCAATGAAAGTTCCTACTAGTAAAGTTCAATAATTCATGCAGTTTTCTAAAGATTTTTTTAATTGATCATTTTTACTTTGTAGGGAGAGAGACAAAAGAGAGAGACATTTTTGAGAGATGCTCAGAATTCTAAAGGTACATGTATACAATCTTGATATTTTCAGAGCTGTTGAGTATTAGTATAATTTATCGAATTTTTCTCGTTCGATAAATCTAAAGAAAAAAGTAAAGAAAAATGGAAAAAATGGAAAATGTAGAAATTATGGGAAATGTTAAGATGTATAGAAATGTAGAATGTAAAATTATGTGTAAAAAAAAGAATATTTGTATATTTGTATTATTTACCAGTTTCTACTTTTCCCTTGATGAGTTAACATTGAATTATTTCTCTAGAGGATGAAATGGAAAGAGAAAGAAGAGAAAGGAGGGAGCGACGTGAGAAGGCCGAACTAGAAGGGGTAGGTACAACACATACCTTTTAGTTTAATGTATGACTTTCCTTAATTGTATGTTTAATTTGTGTATATTCTTTGTTTATGAAGTTGGTACTTTGACTAAATGTGTTGTAGGAAGACGAGAAAAGAGACAAGGCCAGGCAAGACAAATTCCTTGAAAAAGAGCTTGATGCTATAAAGGTACCTTTTGTGTAATATTATTATTATTATTATTATTATTTTTGTGTGTGTAATATTATTTAAGCAAGACAATTCAATTAGTAAATCTCTGCTATTGTGTGAAGTGGACATGATAAATGTATTATCTGTAGGTTTTACCTATGAAAATATGTTTACCATGTCAAGTTCACTTAAGGTCACAATGGAGATCGGAATAAGTTTGCTATTTTTTTGAAAGTAAAAATTAAATCTTTATTCTTAGTTTACAAAATGTATAATAAAACCATAATTGTTATTATTGAATTGGGTTTTCACATATCAAAACCTCAGACATTTCCAAGACACAGCTTTCGTCTTGATAATTTACAATGTCATGCTCAACCTCATCCAATAATTGTTTTAGTATCAGGTGTACACAGTTGCTAAGCACATGCCACCTAGACAACTCTGGATGTGGCTAGCATACTTGGCCTAAACCCATCACATTTCCATTCACTTCATGTTTGGTTGACAGACGTCAAACCTTATTACATGTACATTCTCTTTTGTTACAATTTACAGGAGAGATATCTTGGATTTCATAAGAAGCGTAGGAAAGTTCGCAAGTTAAGCGATCGAAAATTTGTCTTCGACTGGGATGCTCTAGAGGATACATCAGTTGATTACAATCCAATGTGAGTCATATATCCAGTCACAGAGGTGATAAGAGAAATTTCCTGATTAATTGCCTTTAACTAGTACTTGCGACAGATCATGTGATCTCACAATGTGGTATCTGTACCATACCTCCCCCACAAGTCCCCCAACCAATTAAGCCAACCAGGAGAATGGTCCCTAAGTTGTTCACAGTTGAAGATATAAAATGGTATGTTTTGATGATGCTTATATAGATACAAAGAGAGGCATCAAGTTCAGATGTTTGGTAGAGGACACATTGGAGGAATTGACATCAAGGTATTTCTCCCCACCTTTACTACTGTTTCATTGTTACCCACTGATTGAGACAACAGTTTCAACATGGAAATCAGGCGGTACACTGCCGTTAATCAGAGTATATAGGTACAGAACAGTTTGCTTGTGTGAAAAGCCTGTTGCCCTATTTCCATGTCACAACTGTCTCTCGATCAGCGTGTAGCAATAGAAACAGTGATATTAAGTACAAGAATACGTATCTTAAGAAATCCTTTGTCTCATGTCTTTTTTGTATTCTTGTAAAATGTGACAGAGCCAAAAGAAAGAAGCTGGAAAATTTTACCAAGAAATGTTGGAAAGAAGGCGTACCCAGGCAGAAAAAGATCAGGAAAGGTAATTACATAGCTACACTGTCATAGAAAATACTCCAAATTATTAAAATGTTAAGGAATACTCCCTGCTAAAGGTGTGTATATCGGCTATGCCTCATGTGACTCTTAAGCTTCTTTAGTGGTTAGGTAACCTCCTGCATGCATCCAGGACTGGATATACACCCAGCTCAGCATTGACCATTGCTTTTATATATTCTTTCCTCAGTAGTTTCTGTATATCTTCAGATCCAGAGTATTAAACTGTTTTTAATCTAACTATTCAGCACACGCATCCTAAAAGTCAAGGCAAAGGAAAAGAAATTGGCTCATGATGATCGTCACTGGTCCAAGAAGAAACTGGATGAAATGACTGACAGGGATTGGAGAATCTTTAGGGAAGACTTCAACATCAGCACCAAAGGTTAAAGCTCGAAAGTACTACAGAAATGCCATTGTCACACCCACAAACATTAATGGTCTTGTCTGCATTCTTAAAGGCACATGCAACTTGGAAAAATCTTGAATTTTTTTCTTGACACTTAAATGGTTGAATTCTCCCTATAAATACATTTTATATTTGTACTTTAGATTGGTTTCATATTTGATTAGTTTTTCTTTGTGATTTCCCCAAACCTGGCTTAAAAAGGCTCCTAGCTTGCTCTTGGTTTGCTCTTTCATCATACCACCACTAAGGAATGTAGATATGACAGTTGATGTTTGAGGGCATGACAATGGTATGTTTTTTTCTTGTATTTCCACAGTCTGGTGGTTTCCGTAGTAACTGTATTTTACATAACCTACAAAAGGAATCTTAATTTTGTTTGTTGAACAGCTTCCTTCTTTTGTTTGCTTGTGGTCAGTTGGTCAGTCAGTTGGTCTCAGTGTAAGGATCTTATTACCAACTTTATAAATAACCTGATCAATTTTCTAGGTGGTCGTATTCCTAACCCTATACGAACCTGGGAAGAATCTGATCTTCCAACAGAAATATTAGACATTGTTAAGAAACTGAACTATACGGTAAGTTATGCACGAAACATTTCCAGGCCTTTTTTTGTTAATCTTGCTTTATATGGTGTTGTTTGTACCTGGGGGGGTCTAGTATTTCGAGTAGGGGGGAGGGGTCACGAAATCAAGACAATGCACATTTTGCCATACCAACCAACTAATTCCAAGCCAGAAGGGGGGAGGCGGGAGTCAAAAATAAGATGCACCTTTTGGTGTACTAACCAACTTATTCACAGGGTCATGGGCACCCTGTGACCACCCTAAATCTGCCACTACCCAACCTATACCAGAATGCACCTCATCTGGTGAACTCAGAAAAGGCCCTCATATACCTATGTACTAATACTGTACTGAATGGTTTTGATTTAAGGATCCAACACCCATTCAGCGTCAGGCAATACCAGTTGGAATGCAAAACAGAGACATCATTGGTGTGGCAGAGACAGGTAAGAATGCTGATCAAAAGATGAAGAATTTTTGCTAGTATTCTTGGATTTCATGGTTTTTACAAAAAACAAATTATCTATAGACCTGTTTTACCTTGGGTGCAATGTTTTCACATTTCAGACAAGGTGTCATTCCCTAGAGTATCATTTCTTTGTTTAATGGTTAATATGAGAAGACACATGAATATGGATATAAGAGAATTACTGTGGTATGAAATAGGAAAGCATTACAACCAAGCTAAAGACCTTGAGCATCCAGAATGTGTTGGCTAAGACATCCACACATCTTGTTTATTGGCTTCTGTCAATCAAAAAGATGGATGGAAGTCAAAACATGCCGCAGCTGGAGCTCATATCTCAGATGCAGAAATATGAAAAGTGCTCAAAACCCTATTAATCATCATTCCTATGTGATGTAGGTAGTGGTAAAACTGCAGCCTTTACCATTCCCTTATTGTGTTGGATTAGAGGTCTACCCAAGCTGGACAGGTCAGTTAGTACTTAACAGAAATTCAGTTTTCTCAGAGAAAAATAGAATTAAATACATTGGAAACTACTACTATCCATTACCATTTATTTTATTTTTTCCCTGTTTTAATATATATTCATTTATTTTCTTTAATGGTATAAAGTATTATTAAACTTAAACTTAAATGAAATTACTAATTTTTTTTCAAATTAAATATCATTGAAATGAAGTTACTGAGATCTCTATTGTCTATTTGTAGGGCTGAGGATTCAGACCAGGGACCTTATGCACTTATCATGGCCCCTACAAGAGAGTTGGCTCAACAGGTGCTTATTGATAGAGTATTTCTTGATTTAACTAGATGTCATTTCCTGTCTCATGCAGAATAATCATCTGCTAAATCGCAAGTTTTCAATAGAATTCTTTCTGGCTGACAGCACACGGTGGTCAGTGTTTGAAACCATTTGGAGCAGATAATGAGATTCAAAGAATTTTATCAGCTGATTGAAACCCAACAATACACTTACTTCCATGGTCTTCCATTTGTCTTGAAAAATCCTTGAATAATTAAAAATAGTCCTTGAAAAGATAGAAATGTTCTTAAAAGTGTGACAAAGCTGTTCTTAAAAAGTACTGGTAGAGCGTTATATTGCCAAAGTTGTACAAACCATGATTTTGCATAGCATGTGTTGTCATATTACTGTGACCAATTAGGTAGAGGTCATTGAAGGTGTTTCCATGACATTGTCACAAAGTTCGTAAGCATACATCTCTATAAAAAGTCATGGAAGAAAAGCATTGATTGACCTACATCAAACCCATTTTGTTGCAGTTGCATAACATACTGTAAAGATATCCTAATATAAAGCTGTTCTGTACTTTTCTAGATTGAAGAGGAGCTTCTAAAGTTTGGTCGTCCTTTAGGAATAAGATGTGTGTCTATTGTTGGTGGGGTGAGTAGATATGTCAGATATTAGTGCTAACAAAATGTTTGGGCTCCTGGCTTATGACCAAACAACAAACTTATTACAACACTTTTCATATTTCTGTGACCTAAAGACTCCAGACATTTGGCATTTTGGCTTCAATTAGACTTACGTGTGCAATAGGCTGAGTTCATTCTAAATTCATTCTGAATTCTTGTAACTAAACAGCCATTTTGACATGTGAATTTCTTCATCACTTGTGAACGGAATTAACTTGGCTTGTGGTAAATTTGATTGACGGAAACCAAAATGCCAGATGTCTGGAGTCTTTAGGTCACAGAAATATGAAAAGTGTTGTAATGTTCTGAAGTAGTGTATAGTCCAAATTACAATATGTTTTTTTTCTTTTTTTTTTCTTTATAGTTGTCTCGTGAAGATCAAGGTTTTCAACTGCGTCTTGGATGTGAGGTAAATATCAACATGTACAGTGTTAGCTGAGGTTGTTACCCTTGCAAATCTACCATCTCTTGAAAATATTTCTTATTTTATGCCATTATATTATATGCCTTCAAAATGTCTTTCTTTTATTCAGGTTGTCATTGCAACTCCTGGTCGACTGATTGATGTATTAGGTAGGTGATACTTCTCTTCCACAGTTCAATCTTTTAAATTTCATTTTTCACATAGGCCTGTTATTCTCAAAAATATACCTTAGGTTTTCATACTAGAATTTCTTTTTTTTTTCAAAACAGAAAATCGTTACTTGGTGTTGAGTCGATGTTCTTACATAATTCTTGATGAGGTTTGTAGTTATTTTTACTGGTATTCATAAGTATTAATTTTAAAGTCAATTTTCCAATAGTCTGAATAGAGGCTTTGTACCATCACGTGTTGGCAGCCATGACAGAAGGCAGGAACAATTGAATCTGGTCTAATATGATTTACATGAGAAAGAAATCAGTTTCCCAGAGGGAAAGACTCCATTTTTCCTGCCTCCTGTCATGGCTGCCATCACGTGATGGTGCAAAGCCTCTATACTCATGCTTGCCTGGTGTTCGTAGGCTGATCGTATGATTGACATGGGTTTTGAGCCTGATGTACAGAAGATCTTAGAATACCTCCCAGTGACCAACCAAAAACCAGACAGTGAAGTTGCTGAAGATCCAGAACATTTGTTAGGTCACATGGGCAAAGACAAGTATAGACAGGTGAGCCTGATAGAATACTAGATGGTGACCTAGACTGTGGCCTGACCTAGGTAAATACATGGAAATTAAATGAATGAAAACAAAGAAAGGAATAAATGAATGAATGAATAAAAATACAAAAATGAACCTAAATATTGACAGCATTTTATGTATGTATCTTATGTATCCAGAAGGTCATGGGTTTGATTCCTGCAAAAGCTAGTGACTACTGAATGAGTTTTCTAGCATTTTATGTGTCAGTGTAAGTGGATGATAAGAATAGTTTTACAGTGAGGTACACATAAAGCATGACATTTGCATACCTCTATGCACAGGCTTTTACATGCCTTATTTGGTAAAACCTTCAAGCTTTGCATCAGAATGTGTCAGTTTAACTTACAAAAGCCTGTGCATAAAAGTATGCAAATACATTAAATGTGGTCATACTTTTGGGCGTCACATTGTAGAGGATTTACATAGTTCAGATAAAGTAATGATTGTTCTTTGCAGACTGTCATGTTTACAGCTACTATGCCACCACAAGTAGAAAGATTGGCCAAGACCTATTCAAGGTAAGTCAATCTCCTTGAGCAGACTGTAATCCACTTTGGCCAACTTTTCCAACAACGCAGGGAGTATCCAGGATTTTGATTAGGGGAAGGGAGGGTCACAGCATCAAAAAGATGCACCTTTTGCTATACTAACCCCGGGGGGGGGGGGGGGACTCCCTTATAAAAGGGGGCGGAGGTCCTCGTCGAAAATTCTGAAAATGGCCCCTAAAAGGGACCTGTATTTTGAGATGATGGGCGTGGCAGTGATGAAATTTCATCCCTAAGAGGGACCAATCAATAACGTATCATTTTGGTTCGGTTTCTCGATTTTATTTTGTATTTTGATACTAGCATCAAACGCCGTCTGCTCGTATGAGTTTATGCAGAAGTAATCTTTGAAAAGAAGCATCGTTGTTGATTTTATACCCTAAGTGGAACCACAAAACTCAGCTGGTGGGCATTCTCATCATTATCACCCTAAGCAGGACCAAAACACTGATTTCAAACCCTAAAAGGGACGACGAGGAACCCCGCCCCCTTTTACAAGGGAGTCCCCCCCCCCCCCCCCCCCCGGGATACTAACCAACCAATTCCAAGCTAGAAAATAACAGGCACTTGGTAACCACCTGCTAAATCTGCTACAACCAGTATTACATTCACATGATTCCCCCAGAAACTGCAGATGTGGATTAGTTAGACATAATAGAGACCAATAGGAATCAAGACCATGCGAAGAATGAAAAGTTTTGCAGTGTTTATCGGTTCTTGGAGAATAACACAGAAAAAATATGGATAAATAAGAATTAAGTTTTGCATCTCCACCGTTGTTACTGATCTCTTGACATAGATTTTCTTTGCCTTGATTTTTTTTACTTGTAAATGCAGCACTCACTCGTGGGACCAACCTATTGAGGTCGCGTTAGCTCATTGTTATGTTAGGCCCCGTCCACACTAGTGCGTTTTAGTTTGAAAACGCATACATTTTGATGCGTTTAGGCCTTCCGTCCACACTAAAACGCTGAATGTATCATCGAAAACGCATCGATTTGAAAACGCTCTTGAAAGTGGATCAAAATGAAAACGCATACATATCGTATTAGTGTGGACGGTCGAAAACGGAGCAAAACGGTAGTGTGGACGCGAATCGATCGATGCGTTTTCAGATCAAACGAAAACGGATCCAAATGAAAACGCACTAGTGTGGACGTTACAAAATTCATTACAAAAATCATTCAGTAGAAAGACTGAATCTCTTTCTTTATTCGTTAACAGGAGACCTTGTGTTGTTTACATAGGATCAGTCGGTAAGTTTTTGAACTGCAAACCTGTATTTTATTGAAGCCTTGTAATATGCCATTAAACAATGAGTGATTTGTTTCCGCAGGTAAGCCAGTCGAAAGAACTGAACAGCGTGTTTACCTGTTGAAGGAACAGGGCAAGAGGTAAGTTATCCCACTACACTCACTCTCGTTGTCATATCAGGATCATCTTGCATGACTATGGCTCATTTCTCCTAACCAAGAGGAAAGGGTCTGCTAGCTGTGTTTTAACAAAAGTCGATAAGGTCATAAGTTGGTAGATCAGTTTTCGTATGACTTGAAAAACTTACGGCACGGACCTGTTCTATTGATCAGTTGAATAAATTTCATGAATCTCACTACCAGCCTACAGTGAGAAGCAAACACTGTCCTTCATGCACCATCATCCACCCATAACGTCAAAGCAGCTCAGTTTTGAGAACAAAGAATTTCAATCTCCTGAGAATTGGAAACCAATTGTTTTGTCCTCCAACTGAAATTGAGCTGCATTCTGAAGTGCTGCAAGGGGTCTATTGCCACTCAGCTGGTAAATATTCCACACGGTACCGGAATGACAACTCGGTGTTGATAGCAAACTATTGACTAAAATGTTTGACTTAATATTTGCAGGAGGAAGTTGCTGGAGATCCTTAACAGCAATGTTGATCCTCCGATCATGGTGTTTGTTAACCAGAAGAAGGTAAGCTTTCGTTAACTTTCATCTAACAAGATTCTTTTTTAGGTGTATTTGTTGCTTGGTAAATGCTTGACGTTCTGAAACTAACAAACGGCAACGCCTTCCATGTCAGGGTTGATAATGCAAATTGCATTGGTCAAGATAATTTGTGCCTTTGTTTTGTTCCCTCGTACCGGCGCTGCAATATTGATTAACAAATTTAAGATTGTGTTGCCATGCTAAAGATGTTGCAGTCCTCTAGTGCTGTCGGTACGAGGGCGCGGATCCAGGATTTTCTTCAGGGAGGGGTGCTGCGTTGGAATGGTACCCACACGAGAATAATATCTACTGATGTTCCATTGCCAGCTCAAAAGCAACTTAAAATTTCACTCAAATAACTCAGTGTCATCCTTTTCTCTCACTAGGGAGCAGATGTACTTGCGAAGTCTCTAGAGAAAATGGGCGTAAGTACTTGATGTTAAATACCATGATATTTTGATCAAATTCTGAGATTTGTTCTGTAACGTTTTGCAGTTCCGCGCTACGGTCTTACACGGTGGTCGTAACCAAGAACAGAGGTAAGAACTGAAAGTACCATTTGTAATGCATTTTGTACACCTCGGGAACTATAAATAATATGAACCTGGTAGTGATGGTTCTTGATGAGGATGATGAAGCGATGCCGATAATGGTAATGGTCCACTTCACAGATGCCTTCGCCATCTTCAAAGGTAGGCGTGCCTTTGCATCGAAGCCGGCGAGACCAACGGTGACCTTGTAATGATAGAGACTTCTTATAACACCTTACGTTTCTATCACTGCAAGGTCACCGTTGGTCTCGCCGGCTTCGATGCAAAGGCACGGCTCCCTTCATGATGGCCGGGGAACTGTGAAGGGGACTGTTATGATCGGGGACAGATAATGAAAAAATGAAATGAAGGTGATGATGGTAATGTGGAATGATGAGAACCATCAGATGATAGCGGGGGAACTGACTGATTATTCATCATCGGTAATAAAGGCGAGGTAATATGAGCAACAAAATCGCAACAATGTTACGTTGAAAGTTGCAGAGCGAACTCGTATTACCACCCCGCGCGCAACAAATTTTCTTTGTTGCAGCGAATAGAAAGAATTTCTACTTCTGCATCAAAGTTGCGCAACAAATTTGTTGTTGCACGGGGTGGTAATACGAGCAACATTCGCTCTGAAACTTGTAACGCGATTAACTCGTGTTACCGCACCTTTATTTTCGACGATGATGATGATGACGACGACGACGACGACGATGATGATGATGATGATGACGACGACGACGACGACGACAATGAGGCATGAGATGGCGAGGCATAAGGTGACGATGGCGATAATGGTAGTAGCTAATCGACGTTTCCATTCTTGCAGGGAGCTTGCTTTATCTAGTTTAAAGAGCGGTGCTAAAGATATTCTGGTTTGCACAGATGTGGCAGGTCGTGGTATCGACATCAAGTATGTAACATGCATTCATTCATATTATATGCTTCATATCTGACGCAGCTCAAGCTTGTTTACTTCCTTGTGTCCACGTATTTTATATGCGTCATGAAATGTGCGCTGTCTTGCGCGAAAATTCAAATTTTATCGATACCCTGAAACAACCTCTGTAGACTGGGCTGATCAAAGTCAGGGCACGGCTTACTCACAGATCGAATCCTGAAACAACCTCTGGGCTGATCAAAGTCAGGGCACGGCTTACTCACAGATCGAATCCTGAAACAACCTCTGGGCTGATCAAAGTCAGGGCACGGCTAACTCACAGATCGAACCCTGAAACAACCTCTGGGCTGATCAAAGTCAGGGCACGGCTTACTCACAGATCGAATCCTGAAACAACCTCTGGGCTGATCAAAGTCAGGGCACGGCTTACTCACAGATCGAATCCTGAAACAACCTCTGGGCTGATCAAAGTCAGGGCACGGCTAACTCACAGATCGAACCCTGAAACAACCTCTGGGCTGATCAAAGTCAGGGCACGGCTAACTCACAGATCGAACCCTGAAACAACCTCTGGGCTGATCAAAGTCAGGGCACGGCTAACTCACAGATCGAACCCTTAAACAAACTCTGGGTTGATCTAAGTCAGGCCATGGCTAACTCAGGCATCAAACCCTAAAACAACGTCTCGGCTGATCTAAAACTGGTCAGGGCACAGCTACCTCACAGATAGAATTCAAATTTTGCGTTTGGTTTTGCGTCAATACTTATTGTGCGACGCGCCTAACCGTGGCCACCCAATTAATTTTTTTTACAAGTTAGCCAATCAGCGAACGAGAATTTGTACATTTTTACGTGAGATCAAAGTCGTGTCAGCAAAGATTTTATTTATATTTACAACAGAAAGGACCAAAAAACATGCCAAATTGAAATAATTGAGCGAGTTTTCTTGTCAAAATTCGAACCTTTACCTCAGCGATATTGATTTTAGTCTCTTTGCTTGCTAATATTCATTGAACAACTTTAAAAAAATTAATTGGGCGGCCACGGTTAGGCGCGTCGCATTGTAAGTGCTTGGATAACCATTCAGTTTCTTTTGATTATTAGGGACGTCTCTCATGTCATCAATTACGATATGGCTAAGACTATAGAAGGTAAGAGATATCTTTAGTCACCCCACGTCACACCCTCCCCCTCCAACCCTATAGGCACAAAGGTCTTAGATCTTGACAGAGCAAAGTTCAGACCCACCAACCCTACTCAATTCTTTGTGTCCAATGTTTTATCGTGGTTTGCAACCATTACCGTACATTTCTGTACAGTTTATCTACAATGGCGTTGCATGGTCGTACCTTTACGACTGTGATTTCTTTTTTTTTTTCATCTAGACTACACCCATCGTATCGGTAGAACAGGTCGAGCAGGAAAAACAGGTGTGGCCATCTCCTTCCTGACTCAATCTGACTCGGCTGTATTTTACGATCTCAAACAAGTACTTCTTGCAAGTCCTGTAAGTATTTGACTGCAGAACGCATTGAATGTTCGCCAGTAGTTTTAACAGGCTACGTTTTAGTTCTTTGCTCGTGGCTGATATTTTCAGCGCTACTTGTTTTTTTTAAACCATTTCTTTTCCCAGTAAAATGGGATAAGAGGAAAAAGAAGGTAATACTTATACTTGTGTTACGGAATCACTGTGAATGTCACAGAAAATTTCGATAAGGGTCAAGGGGCGCTTTTAGAATGGATAACACACAGCAACAATGCAAAATGTTTACACATTCCAGCATGTTGAACTGTGTCTGTATACACTTGAAATGATTGAGTATTCTGCCATCGCAAAGAACAAAGATCAGCGGCTAAAAAGACAGTATTATCTTATACCCTTTTCTATAATTGTGCGACCAACGCAGCCCCAGACATCTGCATTTTTGGCTTCCATCAATCACATTTCCAATAGACCTCATCGACTTGGGTGTAATGTTTCAGACCACGCTACCAAACAAAGAATCTTATTCTCAAGAGAATGACACGTGGTCTGAAATGGGACAACATTACCCCAAGCCGATGAGGTCTATTTTGATTCATGGAAGGCCAAAACCCTTGGAATTAGGTCGCAATGGTACAAGTACAGAGCTAACATAGATTCTATTTTTCTTTGAAGGTAAGCACTTGCCCCACAGAGTTAGCTAACCACCCAGAAGCTCAACACAAACCTGGTACTGTACTCACCAAGAAGAGAAAAGAAGAAACCATCTTTGTCTAATAATAGTTTTGTACTCAGTTCTCAGTGAATAAGGGCACGGATATCATTGTATCTTATTAATAAACCATGACTAGTACGGAAACCATATTTTATTGACAAGCATGTTTTGTTACCGTTACAATTACTACACTACTACTACTACTACTATTACTACTCTCTTAACTCAACACTACTCGCTCTACTAAAAATTAAATTAATCATTTGAATTAATCATAAGCTTTTTTGCATCAAATGTTCATTTTGCGTTGACAAATTATTTTCATCTCAACTATTTATCACAAAATACCTGGTTGTTAAAAACTGAGAAACCTAAAGAAAATGAACATTAAAGTTCTCTTTTCCATAACCCGATTTCATTTTGGTTTCCGCAAAGAAGCACGGCAAGAGGAATGCGGGCTGTGGAAACAAGAATTGAATGAGCGAATTCACGGTCAACTACGAAGTAGGGTAGACAAACATTTGCGTCAACGCGAGCTATACAAGACCAAAGACTGAGAACACTGCAATGATAGCCTTGTGATTTGCTTCCCTCAAACATCCCATAATGCAATGCATTACTACAACTCAAGGCCATGGGCTGACATACTCTCGCGAGGCAAATTTATATCCACCCTATCGTAGAAGACGGAGAATATAATAAGCCTACTAAATCCATCTTAACTGATAAGAGCAATTTTCGTATGAGTGGTAACAGCACGGCAACTTCTTAGTCGCATTTCAACGTAGCCTTACCTGCGCGATTTGATTGGATGAAGCGCACGAAAACAAAGAAAAGCCATTTCAGTGTTACCACAACCTGTACCGTGTACGTGTCCCACTAATACGAAAACCCCTCCAAAGAATCTTTTAGTTTGCTCACCTTTTTAGTACTAAATTAGCGCTGCTATCCGTTAAAACGTAAACAGGAGCACAAAATATTGCTGACAGAGATTCATTCCTACAATTGTGTAGAGCAACTACAATAATCAGTAAATCTATTTATAAAAAATTCCTAACAATGTCAAATAAACGAAAAAATCATCCATTTCTCCATGTCAATTTCATAAAAATGTAAATCAGTTAACAAAAAAAAAAAACACGAGACTCAGTCTCAATACTTGTGCTGCATGGCAGCGTCTTCGGTATTTCAGTCTAACCAACCCTACCATAACCTACAATAGTGATTCAACGCCTTTAGACTGCTTTCTTTATCTGATAGGAAAATGTTTGCACTTGAATGGCTTTGTAGGGAAATATGCACTTCAAAGTTTCATAATAGTACCCGCGAGGTAGAAATAAAAGGAAATGAATTTCTGGGAGATCAAAACGATAACTAATATTCTGTCACTTATGGAACTTATGGGGGGGGGGGGGGGATGTATAAATACCGCGATCAACAAATGGCTTCCGATACGTTCCAATTAAATTTCACGAAAACTTTTTAACCAGTGTTACAGTTTGAAAGCCACACAAAGCCGTGTCTCCAAGCAGAGCTATTATCCTATCAGATAAACACCCTTAGCACCATGACAATAGTAAATGTACTCATAATGTCTAAATAAATACAAGAGTGTCACGTGGTCCATTTCGGCTGTAAATTCGCAAAATTAACCATTTTTTGGTTGAAAAAATGTTTTAAAAAAAATCATTATCTAAATGGTAAATTGAATCGTTTTTATATGCATTAACCCTACAAGTTGTCCTAAAATCTACTGATATCCTCTTATCCTGGACTAAAAAATCCTTCAAAAATTAGCGGATTGCGCATGTCTGGAAGATGGCACTGAGATTATCAGCCCCTGAGAGCCCGAGCAAATTTCCATCCAATCTAGATCTATCTTTAGCGGCCTTTTTATTACTTTTTCTATGGATAATCCCAGCGCTCATGTACGAAGTATAAACTGTCAACAAAAACAATCTTCAAATGCCCTAGAGACTACCCAGGGTGCCAGAGGCTCTCTCGTTCCTCTTCTCGAAACCTAAGACTGAGAAGCACTGGATCGAGAAAACGCCTGTTACCAAGGTTACCTACAGACTACCAATATGCTTAAAATTACCCTTGTTGAGCGGCAGAAATTTAAAGAATATTTATAAGCCAAATTTATATACGTTTTGTTGAAGCACAAGGGAGTTATTTTCACGGATAATTCTGGATTGCCAATTCCTGAGACCAGAATTTGTATTTTTAGAAATAATAAAAACCTCGGTAATTTAAAGGGATTTGTGTAAAGTGCTATCAATATAATCATCTATGAACAGATCGGGGAAATATAAGTTAAAATATCACGTTTGTATGTTGTCGAATGACTGATCAATAAATATCTGTTAGGATCACCTAGATGGAAGTAAAATGTTTCCTTTTGTTTGCCACACTCACTAGGGACACTATTTCATGACATGTCAGTTTGAAGTATTCTAGGGCTATGCAGACTAAGATTCTTAGGAATTTTTAATTCAAATTTTAGATTTTTCTAGCTTCTTCGTACTTTTGCTCCCGACAAATTTCAATGAAATGCGAATGAAGGAAGATGATGTATGCCAGTGACAAGCCCCAGCGAGTTGGACTATACCCGGCTCGACTCGACTTGTGTCGGTGCAGCGTAAAGGCACAATAGCAACATTTAGCAAAATGTTACCAGAGAATCGCAGAGCATCTGATTCTTTTTGTTTTTGTCCGAGCCAAACAAAAGGTAAAAAAAATAAAAAAATTAAGCACGGGAGTTTTTTTTTCAGAAATATTTTCGGAATGTCTATGTTCAAGGTTCAGTTTTTTTCTTCTTTTCTGAGAAAAAAGATGTTGTATTACTTCAATTTCACAAATTTCGTCAGACAGCCAGGTTTTAAATGGTGTTTATAGTCTATCCAAACGGTATTTTTACAGCCAATATAGATAGTACGTTCATCCAATCACACGTTAACAATTCAATCACGTGCCGCTATAGCCTTCCAGAAGTATCAATAGAATATGTACAGAGTAATAAAGATCCTCACACACTATCGCCAGCGATAAGGGAGGAATAACAAGGGTCCCGCCCTCTATTAGAAAAATCAATAATATTAATACCAGGTTCATAAATAGTACAATATTTGAGGCCATCGATGTATGGTTCTCGAGTTCTTAGACATGTCCAATACATATATGTGATTATATATACGATGTCATACCAAGATACATTGTATCTAGAGATAATTTAACGATGAACGCTCAAAGTACGACTGCCTTTCTTTGATTGAATTCAAAAATTTTCAAAAATATAATAGTGAATTTGTATGTGGAAATGGTCAGTAGGAATGAAGAGAGTTGGTTATGGATAAGGCATCTGATTGGCATCTGATAGGCAAATAGGGTCGCTACATTGTTAGCTTCATTTCTTGACAAACTGAAGATCAGTTCAACCGCCGTATCTTCATCATGAACTATAGTAACTATTAAACTAAGACAATCGCCAAAGCAAAGGAAAGCAAAGATGACACAACCCTGTCCATTTTCATGCGCGCCCTCTTCGCCTTCAAGGATCGCGCCCTCATCAGGGCATCATGTTTAGCTGTTTGGAGTCCTGAAGATGTTAAACTTGAAGACGATAGCGCACGCAAAGAAAATGCAGGTTCCGTTATCTTATGGATAAGGACAGCATTCAGGAGATAGATCTTTCAGGTATTGAAAGAACAAATTAGTTTCCAAATAAAACACTTAAGGTAATAATAGTATTCTTGATGATAGTCATCTAATTTTGACTCAAAAGAAAAGATATGGCTGCGTGTTTTCTTACGAATCGACTTCCATTCTAATTCGTCAAGTGAGACCGTTTTATTCCTGCATTTTCATTTCAATAGCCATCTCTTTTTAAAGAGTCAAACCTAGGAAAACTAACAAGGAATTCGCTCCAAAAGTCCGTTTTAGAGTGAACCGCTTTATCAAATAATTAACATCCTGCATTCACGGTACGGTCATATTATAGCCGCTGCCTTAGAATTGTATGTCATTTCTAGTTTATCTTATTCTCAAAAACACAGGGCTTGATTTTGTCAAGAGTATTCATCCTCAATCCTGATTGGTCAATCATTGTCTCTCTGAACCAATAGGAGACAAGTCAGAATCGACCTTACTCCCGATTGGTTACCAATCATTCTCATTCTCAACCAATGAGAGACAAATCAGAATGAACCTAATTCCCTGATTGGTCGAACAGTTATCTACAGAATGTCTCAATTCTTGAAGAATCAGTCTTAAAAAGGTTGAACATCCGCGGTTGGTACTAAAGTCAGAGAAAAAAACCTAGCCCTTGGGAGTCGAGACTATAATTGTCTAATAATCGTTTACAAATGTGGACGATGTGCTTGAATCAAGTATCATTAAAAACCAGCTCAGCAGCCTGCAGTCTTTTAATATCTAAAGCTCAGAAGGCTTGAAAATCAGAGAGCCTGGAGCGGTTAGCGTTTAGAATAAAAATAGTTAAGCTAGACTACTTTATAGCCCCGCACAATCAAAACTAGTTATAATCTGTTCTTTATCGTATAAAAGGCTATCATCTTGGAAATTGAAAATAAAAAATAAGAATGTATTCTTTGACCAGGAGATTAAAGCACTAAACGACCCAAATTGCGCGCACACACACACCACTGCACACATACGTTCTAGACATTACTTACATTTACTGACAACTACCTAGAGACAAACATCATCAAAATTCGTCGCATAATCATGGATGCCACTGCTTCACCTATGATAACAAACAAAAGTAGTATAAGAAGGCTGAATGATGATTGACCAATTTTATACCCCTCCACAGCTTTGCCCTCTCCGCACTACACGGCTCCACCCAATACATCACCCATACATCTATATCTCCTCTTCTTCTATCCGATTCTCCGAGCTCTTGCTCCACATACAGATGAATCCCCAGTTTAGCAACAAAATGTTGTAGCCCAATACACAAATTCATCAAAATGCACCAAGAAACTGAGCTCTTATAATAGAGATTTTGCAATATCACGTGACGGCAGCCATGTTGCATGCAGGAATAATGCAATCGTTTTACATGAGAAAGAATTCAATTCCCGAGAGGAAAGGGATTTTATTGTTCTGTCATCCAACCACAGGCAGCCCAAGCTATATTATGGGCGATGGCACGTGATGGTGCCAGACCTCTATAACCTTGACACTACATTTGAAAGTGGATTACCAACTCTTATAAACACAAGTACGCGTCTTAGTATCGCATTTATTTTTTGAAAAAGACAAGCCCGGTTAATGAGTAGTACACTACTAAACCTACGTTTGTTTTTTCTGATGCTAGTGTGAACCAGGCTGTAAGGCGACAGATGGATTAAGGGAGGTGCAAGGTACGCCCCTTACGTACGCACATGCTAAGAATATAACTCTAACCAACTTGGCAATATTTGCTCTATAATAACTGCTGGTTCACAGCTGTGTCAATGTGCACCACTTTCAAACGTGATTATCAATTTAGCATGCATTTAAAATACCTATTCCTGGTGTTTTTAAAATCCTTACACAATTATGACGAGAGGTCTTATTGAGATACCTTGGTGCTGGATCCAACTGCCATCTTTGTTGATAAGCAGCTGGGTATGCTGCCATGCGTTGCTCATCTAATGCTTGTTCTTGCATCTGTTGATGTACTCCTGCAGCGGCCTGAGGTGATAAGGGAGGCCCAGGGTCACTAACGTCACTGCTTATCATTGTAGGGTCCTACATTAAAGTAAGATGAGTGGTTATGTGCTTAGGTGAGTGCACACAAGCTCAGTGTTTACAAGCTTTTTTATTTTAATCCTGGCCCTATATACATCACCAAAAGCTCAGCAACTGGTTATGGAAACTTCTGATAAAGTTATTTTAATAGCAAGAAGTTAGATAAAACACAGCCTTATAAATAAAGCCAATTAGAAAAAATAAACATATATAGCAGCACACAAGCGGGAAAGAAAACCTCAAGCCCAACAAAGAACAGTTAGAATAGCACTCGTTCACAAGGTTAAGCATTAACATTCTCTATACTTGAGTACTGAATTAACATGTTAATTTGAACTAGTTTGCTTACTGATACATTAGAGCTTTAATCCCATCACAAAATACACTGAACAAATGATTATGTAATATCATGCAGCTTCATCATGCTTAATAGAGTGCCGTATTGTTATCATCACACTTAACCACCTTTGGACCTTTGGACCTAGTGAACTAGTATACCAGGGTATCGCAGCGAATATTGCACTAAGATTTTTCACTGCGGCTCCCTGGACTTATGCATCAGTGATTGGGCCCAAGCACTGTGCTGTGTGGTGGGTGCGGTGCAAAGCTATATTTAGGAAGCCCTCCCTAATGACACAAGTGAAGTGCGTCATGGGATGCATTTTTAACTGTCTACAAGCATTTTTTGGTCCTATTTTGCTTAATAATACAAGACTTCTGCAAAACACGAATGCTACAGTACAAAGCCTGTAGCATACAAAACAAGACGAAATAACTGTACCTCCATGCCAACATAATGCTGATGGGGATGATGCTGTCCTTGACCAGCTGAATGTTGAACAACTTGCCATGAGCTTTGAGGGAATGAACCATGGACAGGACTTGTAACATACTGAGAGCCTGAGAGGTGCATTTGATTCATCTGATTGGCAAGTGCCGATTGGTGAACTGCACTCACGTTGTGATCTAATGTACCTGGACTGACTGCAAGCTGACTCTGTTGAACACAAGATAAGTATAAGTGAGTATGTATAAACAAACTCCGTAGTTATTGTTAAGCATTTCAAATCAGCACGTGCACATCTTTTGACAATTGCAGACATTTCCACTGATGAAGAGGCAGCAGCCTCAAAATGTCTGGAAAACAAATTTATTTAGCGCTGTATATCTTAATTCCTTTTTAGGTAAACAAACTAGTAGACTACTGGAATTCATGGATTCTGATTGGATAAGCTAGTAGTGGTCTATTTCTCCTCTCCTCTCTGGTTGTGAAACAACAAACAATAAGATACAATTAAGAGAGTGAAAGTAAATGGCTTGCAGTAGCAGTAGAGTGTGAGTTGTTGTGGTTTTCTGGGTGAGTGTAAACTTGAGAAAGACTGTTGTTGGCGGTGACGGATGTTTCAACAAGCTGAGCAGAAGCAGATGGCAGAAGTCATTTCCAGAGTACAGTGAGGAATGAAGGATTAAGAAAAAATAGGAGAGTTTTGGATGGACTTACATGAGGAAGTTGTGCCTGCATCTGAAGATAGTGCTGTGGTGTCACCCATCCTCCTCCTCCTGTTTGTAACTAAAAAGAAAGGTTGGAGTGTTAAAACATTGCAAGGAATCAAGCCTTCCTGTGATAGAGCAGGAACAATGAGATGGTATGATTTTTGCACAAGAAATTTTTCTGCTATATGGCCCTGCAACTACATGACTGCTGTACTGCTGTAAACCTCTTATTTGTTGACATATCAGTGTTCAATGTCTTGATCATAAGATGGTTCCCAATTAACTTTCATAAATTTTCATCCCATGGAATCTGACCTAGACTAACCTGATAGGCAGCTACAGGAACACCTTGTACATATGCAGTCTAAGCAAAAAAACAAGACCATAAGTTAACAATCTGGGAATGCATTAAAAAAGACTAGCATACCACAGATTTCGTATGTGAAAAGTCAGCACAGTTATGGTGCAGTGCAGACACCACACAATTGTCAAATGTTTTCATACAGTCTACATGGCACAGCAGGATGCAGTATGTGTCATTAGTTTTAATGCATCAAGAATTTAGAACAGATGTAGTTTGGCTATGTTTTACTAGGTCAATAAGCAAATATAAGCAAATTATTTGAAGGAAGTTTTTATTAATACCTGACTTGGAATGGCTGTCCCATGTGATGTTATTACTCTAGTATTACTACTAATACATAAAGAAACATTATCAATGATACAGTTAGACAAATCAAAAAGATGTAGATAATTTGAATAAAGATGATAAAAAAGAAGCATTGAAGATTTGTAGTTGATGATGATGAAGGGAAGCACGGGTTGCGTAGTGGTGAGAGCACACACTTCTCAACAAGGAGACCCGGGTTCAAGTGTTGTATGTGAGTAGAGTTTCTTGTTGGTTCTCTCCTGTGCTTCCAGGGTTTTTCTCTGGGTTGTCCAGTTTTCCACCCTCCACAAAAATTAGCTTTTAAGTTCCAATTCATGGAATGAAGGCCACAGGTTGGCTATTAAGTGCTACCATAGTAAAACAAGGTCGGCTTTAGGTTTATGATTAACATACCCATTCTGCAGTACAACAGGATCATAGCCAGTAACCTGGAGACCACTCTGGAAGAAAAACAATAAAATAGTATTAAAACAAATATTACGAATCTGTGCTAGCCATATTATTACACTATATCGTTGATCAAGTATCTAGTGTATCCACTGCATTGAGAAGACACTTGCCTCTTGCTGACTCCTTTGCCATGTCTGATCTGAAAAGGAAGAAATGGCAATGACAATTAATACTCATGTTTATCATGATCAGGATGATGACAACGATGCAATGATGACAAGATGACAACAAAAATATACAAGCCACTACCTGGCTGTCTTTTCTTGGGACCCCCATCAGCAAACTTGACCACAAGTTCTTGCATAGATCCTAGTGATAAAACAACATTGTTAGCTATGTGGTGATGGAGCACCTTTCATGTTTCTGCAATCTTCCATCAATCAAAAAAAATACTAAGCCCTTTAATTAAGTAAATTTGATGGTCAAAACACAAGAAAATGTGCTGCTTCTTGAGTAGTCTAACATGGTAACAGAACCATATAAATGAACTAAATACGAAAGGCAATGCCCTTATATGTTATAAGGTAGATTAACTAATGCAGAAGTGTCACACTCTCATACCCAAAACTGGGTCAAGCGTTGTGACATCAAATCATTTAAAAACAAAATAGCTATTTTTGTTATTCCAATTATTAATGGAACACTTCCGGCACCTTCAAGATTAAGTTTTTCAAATAAATCTGAATCTGTTAATAAAACATTGCTGCTATTTTAAAAGACATTTCTACAAACCTGGTAAACTCTTTTTGTTGAAATCTCTAATGACTAATTCACATTTTTCCGAGCTCTCCATTCTGTAAAGAGAGATTTAGTAGAGAGATTTAGCATACAGATATTTATATGAAAGGAATGCAATTAAAGCCATGTGTTTATTTATTCTTATGAGGTCATGATCTTTCTTTTTTAGGATGATAGATTTGTTTATTTATACTATGAATGAAGAAAAAACAAAGCTTATTACCTTGCAAATCCAACACCTTTACTGTTAGTGTCTTTATCCCGTAGTATTCTTGTAGAAATAACTTTGCCGTACTTGCTAAACATATTTTCCAGCATCTAAATGAATGATAAACAATACCTATAGTAAGTTACATGCATGTCTAGCATATACAGTACCTTAAGACTCCATGCACCACTAAAGTGTGTAGTGGGTAGAAAAAAAGAAATAAAAAAACAAAATATAAAAAGAAAGAATGAATTAATGGAAGGGATGGATGGAAGGAAGGAATGAATGGAAGGGATGGATGGAAGGAATGAGTGGATGGATGGATGGATAGATGGGATGGGATGGATGGTTGGGATGAATGGATGGAACGCATGTAGGGGTGAAGGGAAGCAGATATTTCATTATTAATTCTTCTTCTTCTTTAGTTAGTTTATTTAGATAAGTGAGTTAATAGTGGACTTACAGCTTCATCATAATGAGGTGGAAGATTCTGAATATAAAGATTGGTAGGATCTTGTTCTTGTTGCTGAAATAAAAGGATTTTCTCAATGACAAAGCTAGCTTAGTTAATTACCAGAATAGACTCCTTTCATGTAATGTCAAAACAGCTCAATTTGGAGGACAACACAAAAGAATTTCAATCTTTCCTGAGAATTGGAACCTATTGTTTTGTCCTCCAAATTGAGCTGCATTCCGATGTGCTGCAAGGGGTGTATATCATTATTGCACATTAACAATACATGTTTATGGACATGAATATAATGGGGTTCAGTTCAACTGTGACAAAAAAGACATCTTTGTAATCTTGAAAGAAGCTAAGCAAGGGTTGTTTACTGGCTTCTATATCTAGGTAACAATTAAAGTCAAGCCCACACTCTAATAGCTAGACTCTCACTAAATACAGACTCCCTGCTATTTTTTTATTATTATTCTGAGGGCCATGTGTATATTATCTCAACTAAGATATTTTTTTATTCTCGGAGGCTAATGTGTATATTATCTTAACTAAGATATTGAGTGATACCCCCAATAAAAGTGTAATAATAATTATAATGACACTTGTTTTTGTCCCAGTGGATTCCATTTCCTCTTAAAACCATCGTCTTAATAAGTACACCCTGTTAATAGGGACACTTTTATCCCAGTGGATGTTCTTCCAGTTATGCAAAAGACAGTCAACAAACTACAGTAGCTACATGAATGAACACAAAACATTTAAATAAATTTGTAAGAATAATAATAGTATTAAAAGAATCCTATGTTTCAATAATTGTAACTGTACTGTTGGTCTTTCTCAGTCCCAAAGGGTATGGATACTGATTTTGGACCCTATTGATAAATCTGGGTTTTTTTTTTAACATTGAAATGACTAAATGGGCTGCCCAATTGAAATAGAGGCATCTATCCATGTAATAACAATTATATTGATCTACCATTAAATGCCTAAGGCGTTTTAATAGATTGAAAAAGGTAACAGTATTAGGTAGACCATGTGTTTGCATATGTGTTCATTTTGTGAAGGAACAATGGAAGGCAGATGTTATTTTCTAAACCAGCTGTAGTCTCACAGCATGAAAGCAATTTGTATCATTTGAACCAAGACAAATCAGCTTTGCGTAACTCTAAATAACAGTGTCCTTGTGTTTATATGTCGAATTGAAAAATCTATTTTATTCTTCTTGACCACATACCATGAAGCAATATAACTCTTACTCTTTCTTTAAAATAACACAACAGCAGGTATGTAGCAGTGTAGCAAGCAGTATTAACAATGAACTATGAACTTGATCAACACTGTATAATTAACCTTGAGTGTACTTGCTATTTATAGATCACAATCTCTCTACTCTATGGCCAGTCAAGAGCTCTTTTTCAAAGTTTTTGAATTCCTTTGGCAATAAATTATTCATTTCTACTACTCAAGACTAAAACTAATGAAGAATGGACTATCTAATGAATCACTTTTTATTCACTGGTACCTGCAAAAAGGGAAATTGGCAGAGGTTCAACCAGATAATTAAAAAGCTTTAGAAACATATACATTTTGATTTATTTATCATTGATGAACAGAAGCAGGATTAGTTATAGTTACTATAACTAATATTAATAATCACCATACACATTATTCTTTGAAAATATTTTCTTTCTTTCTAGTTTCAACTATTGGATATAATACCACAATTATTGATTCTTACCAGTGAATTTTAACACAATGTGCTAGATTATTAAATATTAATGAAACTTTCAGAAATTTTGAAACAACTTTCTAATTTGAAAGAGACTAGACTATAGACTCTTCTTTACTCCAGTACATAATTTTAATTTTTGAATTGAAGTGGAACAAACTAATCTTCTGAGGTTGTATAATTCAATGATTGGATTAGGCACTTTAAAATTTGTTCAATTCAATTAACTAAAGGATCACCAGTTATTTCCTGTTAACAAGTTGTAAATCTATTACTACTAGTGGAAATATTTGACTTCAAATCAAGTTAAACATTAGTACATAAATCATTAATTGGAAACAATTTGGTGTTCCCATTGACATACTGGTAGGTCACAGTGTAGTCATGGGGTGAATTCAAATATTTAGATAATATCTCTTGAATAGGAACAAATTATCTTGAAACAAGAAATTAGATGATTTATTTTTCTATATTGAACATATGCAAAAACAAGATGACTGGAAATATTTAGAAGCTTTTGTTCACAACAAAACAATTTATGATTACTTTTTTGATAAAGCTGTATTATATCTAAATTCTCTTGCAGATATTAGAGCTATACTGCCTTCAAACAATTGCTTTAAGCTGTGACATTTGGGTCAGTTTCTATACGCTAACTGTATTGTTGACCCAAAAGCCTTGATTTGAAACAACTGTCTGAAGTCAATATAGACAAGTGTAACTCTAATGTCTGCTAACATTTGATATAATTTCAACATTTTAGGATACAACACACTTTCATTGAAAGAGATTTCAGTGTCATATTTTAAAGTTATGATTACCTTGCGTTACCAAAATATGAAGGATGGGTTATACCCCACAAACCACTAAAATCCCACAGGCACCTGGTGTATTGCTATTCTGCCATCCATGGTCAGAAAAATATTAAAGCCTTCTGTGGTCAAGTTATTACCCTTACGATTTCATCAAAATCCAAAACACTAGTTTGTACTAATACTACGAGGAGAAAATTGAAGTACGTAAACAAGTTTGAGCTATGTTTAGTTTGTGAAACATAAATGACACAATTTAGTATATGAAGGTGGATTGATGTAGTGAATGCAGTGAATTTAAAGTAAAAATATACCAATGTTTATGATGTTAGGCCTTCAACATGATCAGAATATACACCATTCAGTTTGTCTAATACATTTTTTCAATTGTACATATTAACAAAAAAAAATTCTGAATAATTACATCAACCATAAAATCCATTATTCAATAAAATTTGGTAATTATGAAAAACAGAATCTGATAGGATGCCAATTGATGCAAAATATCACTTAAGAAACCCAGAAGAAACTAAGGGAAATTTAAAAGTACAGTGTATCTATCTGAAATGGTAACATAGTTAGATGGCAGTCTGATATTTGGTGCTGTAAAGGATAGGGAGATGTTACCCCAGCTTTAACTTATAAGGTGAACATGGTCTACAAAAAGGGGGATTAGATCAAAAGCCACAGTAGCCTCAAGGAAATTAAAAGTATAATTATCATAAAGCATTATATAGTTTGCATAAGTACCTTTGCCATCTGTGCTTGGATTCCTCTATTAACTAAGGCAGCAACTGCTTTCTGTGCAGCTGCTGGACTTTCAAAATCAACAAAGCCATAACCTTTAAAAAGAGAAAAAAATGCAATCTATAGATTAAATAACAAAACAGCACTCTAGAATTCTTGCATAAGATAGCAGGTCAGGATATATGAGTGGTGATTTAAACTGTTTATTCAAAAACTAATAATTTCGAAGACAAACCAACTAACAATAAATTAGAAAGGTTTGAACATCAATAATGTAATTTTCTAGACTGATGGTCTCGCTATACTTTGATTTTGATTCGCAGTTATTAGAAACCTTATTTACAGAAAACCTTGCAGCTGATAGATACCGATGAGAGAATTAACTATAATATACCAGGGCTTGAAATAACAGCCAGTTAACTGACAATGTCTGGCCAGAAATGAAACTTGTCCAGTCAAATCTTTGCCTTGATGGTCATGTTAACCAGTAACTTTGAGCCAGAAACGGGGTATGACCAAGCTTGAGCTAAAACTTATTTGGCTGGTCATAATAACCAGTGACTGACTGGCTGTTATTTCAAGCCCTGATATACTGATATTATTCTTTTACATAAATCCTTACCTTTACATAAATTAGTATCTTTGTCTAGAATAGCTTTAGTTGAAATAATTGTTCCATACCTAAAAATTAAAAATTGGTTAAAATTAAACTATGAAATATGAAAATGTGTTCTTAAATTATTATAGTCAGTGGTATTTTATGTTTAAAAATCTGGGTGCTAAATGCAGTCATACAAGTAAACTAGTCACTAAGTCTGCATGGCCCTTGCCTTGTGCAACATGTCTACTTTCATGAAAAAAATAGTGAAATGAAAATAGTGATGCATCAGAGTTTTTATTGCTGCTACCAATTAGGTTCATGAGGCCTTACACCTGAACCGCATTGCTGCTGACAAGAATATTCAGCTAAAGAGGATGCTATCTACAGTAAAATGGGCTCATTGACCGGAGCAAAGACCTAAGACCAGAAAGAAGACCAGACCATTGACCAGAAAAAAAGACCTAAGTTGGTTATTAAAGCAAGTTCAACTATGTTTAATATTATTATTTTTTGCAGAGCTTTCAGAGATATTAAATGTCCATCTTCAGTCCAATGATGGAATAAAAATAGAGTTAATTACACAAGCTATTTGTACAAGAATTGCCAGTTCCATAAAACAACAACAGAGCTAATGGATGATGCTCGAGAGGTCTAGTTGCAAGAGTTACTAGCCTATATGCCTAATCATAAGTCAGTCTAATTATTAGTATACACTAGATGTGTCTTAACAACTAGTTGCCTTAGTGCAGTTTATGGTAATAATGAATGTGAAAATTGTTGTTACTCTTACTTGTGGCATAGTCTAACTAAGTCTTCATCTGTAGTGTTGGCCTTAAGCCCTCGTATATACAAATTAGTCTTGCTGAGTTTTTCCTCTCCATCTTGTAAGCTGTCACCTCTATCACTAGAACTTCTACTACTTAATCCAGGAGAATTTGAAGGCTGTACAGAGTAAGCCTAAAAAAAGAAAAAGAAATAATAAAATTCGTAGCCTTTAGTGCTATGCTGTGTGTTTGCTTAAGGAAGCCATTTGAGTCTCAGTTTTCCATATTCCAGTTTGTCATATATACCCTGATATCCTGTTATAACCCATGCCATTAGTCATTCTGAGGATAAAGGGCAATGGAAAGGGAAAATACCAGGATATACAGAAATTTGGGTGGGTGGACAGCAGAGGATAGCAGGATACTGATAAGATTTAAATGGGTATTGAAAAGAGATTGTTTAATAAGGCTAGCAGGGATAGAGATACATATCATTCATTCCCCAAATGCAGCCTTAATGTATTGTCACTTAAAAATCTGCTTACTCACTGATATTTTCATAACCATGTGAACTCTGCAGTTACAAGTTGCCCATTGGAATTTGGTTTTTCACTGCCAGTCAAAGATATAAAAGATACCAGCTGATTATATTTGATTGACGGAAGCCAAAAACCAAATGTCAGTGTGCAGCTTGCAGCTACCAAGTTTGCATGTTTATGAAAATAGCAGTAAAACAAAACTAAACTAATTCAGATTATTATGACAAAAAAAAGAATTTCATACTCACGTTAGTCTGATGATATCCAGGATACATAGGGGCGGGTGCATGAAATTGTGGTGCCCTAAATCCAAAATGCCAAGCTGGGGGGTATGCTGTAGGCCAGACAGTGCCAGGGTTTTGGGGCTTTACACGACTACTATACACTGGTGACTTAGTCTGCTGAAATAAATTACAGCAAGACTGAGATTAACATAATTATTGAGCCAAGGTCATCAAAATATCATAATTAAAGGTCATTATCAACTTGTTTTCCAAAAATGAAAACACAGCTCAATTATATTAATTAAGGCCTGCCGAATGAGAAAAACAAGATACTCAAGGCCATAAAATATTTATATATTAGGGGAATAATTGCAAAGTAAATATCAATCTTATCTTTTTATTAGGAGGAGAGGTGGTTGCTGCTACCTTAAGATTATATATTTATACTACATGCGCAAAAAAAAGTCATTCAAAAATTACAATTAAATGGATAATGAAATTTACAATTTGGATATAAATAACTCGTTTCAGCATTTTTCCGTTAAACATCTACAGCATGAATACCAAATACATGACTATTTTGAATGTATTTGCATACTTTTATGCACTGTTTGTAAGACAAACGGCTTTGTACCTTATTTGTTGAAATCACTATGAAATTTGTATGACAAATACTCGCGTATTTATATAAGTATACAAATACCTTAAAATTAGTAACACATTTGGAATTTACACTGTAATGCAGATGAAGGTTACACAGCTTAAAGTCGTACAAATATACATGGTGTAAATGGGGGATGGATATGGTATAATGTCATTCCAATGAGTAGATATGTCAAAATATACATTAATTTAAAGACATAATTAAAATTCCTCTAGGCAACCTTGGTTATATTTGCTACTCTTCCTCTCACTACATTGGGAGGGGAGGGGAGGGGAGGGCTGTATCATCTACCTATGCACTTACTAAAATCACTAACCTTCATCTAAAGACAAATATTAAAAAAGCAAAACAAAACAAAAAAATTACCAAATAAGTGATTAATTTAACCAGAATGAACAAATTCAAAAGCTTAGAAAAATTGTTAGAGAATTCAAATTCATAAATATTAAATATCAGTTCTTAACTATTAGTATTTGAGATGGGAACCTTTAAAACTAAACTAGTCTTCGTACTAGAGACACATTAAAAAAAGCAAACAACTCTTTAACTGAATAGTTATTAAGTAATTGCTATTGTTTTTTTAAAGAAAAATTGATAACAAAATGTTGTTGGAAGCATCAAATAAACATATCTATTTATATACATTTGTGTTGCATGAAGAAACCATAATATAGAGTTATTTTTACATTATTTTGGTGGGAATAATTTTAGCCTTGGGTGGTAATATCTTCTACAAAGATTTGTATTAGATTCGTATTAAATTTTTTTTATGACTCACTTCATATTGTAAAATACTTCTAAATAATGTAATGAATGTATGGATGCAGATAAATAAAGAAACCCTATATTTTTAGTCAATATATCCCCCAGATATAGCTGGGTATTTACAAACCGTCGAGTACCAAATGGCCTTGGGAGCTAAACTGGGATTCTGGGTCAAGAGATAACCATACAGTAATTTCAACAGATTCAAAATATTACGTTTCCGTTAAGGATCCGGTTACAAAACAACAAGACGAAGCAAGGGGTATATGAACTCATCTTCGAAGTATAAAAAAGTCACAGATGAGATGATCAACAAATTTACTCCTTATAAATACATAGGTCAGGTGGCATTTTCAAATTCAAAACATGATTTATTTCTATTTAAGAATCGTTTTTTCAAAGCAAGAGAATAAACATCATGCCTATAATATAGCTCTTGGACAGTTGCCCTGATTCTTGATATTTGAAATATCTGGATGCTATCAAGTAACAAAACACATGTTTTTGTGGCTGATAAGTCTATGTTCTTTGCTGTTTTTGAGGAAGAAAATATAGTTTTAGAATGGTTGATGTTAGTGCTAGGTTGATTTACCTGTCTTGGTAAGTTACTTGGGAGTTTTCTCTTGTTTTGCTGTTGTCTTGCTTGTGCCTGCTTTAGGCATGAAATCAAAGAACACTGTCATGTAACAAAACCGTAAAATGGACCACATATTTATTTACAGGAAGGAAAACTATTTGTAACAGGGGGTCGAGATGCTTGGCAAGTACTTTATCACAACACAGTAATGTCTAGCAAAAAAAATGGCGCAAAATAACGAACTGTTAAGGTTATTTTATGGTACAAACGTTTTAATTTTCAATAATAGTTTTAAATTATAAAAATAAAAACGAATTTATCAATAAAATTGATTACTTCCTTTGTATCCCCTACGAGCCACTTAAGTCTGCTCCTGAACTTATCAGGGGCAAAACAGATTCAAAAACATCAAAGTTAAGGTTCAGTGAAATTGCATTTTCATTTGTTTCAGTGAAACTCGTTAATCAATGTAATACTTTACATTAACACAAATATGATCGTCGAGAACGTATGTCTCTTGTTCTGTCTTCATGAGAACGTTGTCTCCATTTTTTCAAAGACACGAATTTGCGATCAAAATAAAAAAACAACAACGCTGACGGAGAAAACTTTCGAATTAGCGAAGTACTATCAACATGATTATGTCTTCTAGGAGTAATATGCAGGAACGAAGAAGCAAAGTTAGTGTCGTTATCGATCAAAAGAATGCTTTTAAAATAGCGCTGGCTTAGTATACCGAAGTGATTTGATAAGCACTGAGAAGGCTTCTCTTTCACAAAGATGAGGGGAAAATCATAAAAACATAATGATTGTATTCACTATTTTGATGAGTTTAATTGAATTCTAGTGTGAATTCGTTTATACGAACAGCCGACTGGTCACGCACAACGAAACACTGAATTCTGAGCTCACGAACAAAATAAACGATGCCGTTAATACAAAATCTGTGTTATTTAGAATTGTTATAATCTAATAGGACTTCATTTGAAAACGCCTACGGAGTGAAACACGGGCTACTTGTTTATGCGGTGAGGCACCATCAAGAGACTCCTTTTTTCACTAACATGCAATTTAAACTAGAACATTTCTGGTCAAAATACCGCCATCAAGATCGCTACTCGCTACATTTAAGATGTAAGTAGCGAAAGAATTGAAACAACAAAACAAATTATGATTAAAAAACAACATTTGTTATTTGATGGGAATAACCTATGTAGACCATAATGAACTGAACATCATTCGGTATTCGTAAGTTACCGACGCGTTACAACCTACTAAATCAGTTTTAAAGATCACGCGAAAGAATCGATGTAACGATGGCACTAGAAAGCCATTATGATGCAGATCTACAAATGAAAACTCTGTTACATGTTGTTTTCTTGTGCTATTCGACAAATTAACCCTTAAAATATGCTAAATCTGTGTAGAGAAAGGTTGTTTACAACAAAGCATGTTGTGGAACACGACACCTAAATCAAAATCATTTAGAAGCCCATTCGCTGGTGTAGTCGTGTCCTTTCAAACTAGCAATGTTGTGAGCTTAACTACAACTGAATGGCGAAGCTTACACTAGTAATAGATGGATGGTTATTTACGAAACTCGTCGAGTACTATTGGTTGACAATAGTACTGGCAACTACCCTTTAGTCAATGTTTGCCTCGATCAAAGGATGTGAACAACAATACCCTCATCTACTGGGGTCCACAATCGTCTTGGCTGTCTTCCACCAGGAAGAGCAAGTGCAACAAGAAACAATGAGGTCCCGATCTTCTGTTTACGGTGACCGCTAAAAACGCGGGAATGTGAGGAATTCGAAGACTATATCTTGTGTCTGCACGCGAAGCCACTCTACGATTCTCCATAACTAGATTTCATTATTCATGAGTTCCAAGAACCACTGATCCCTTTTACAGAAAACTTAGAAATGTATTAGGTCCCCATCTCACCTACCAAACAGCACTAAAAAAATGATGCTAAGTGTGGCTATCGACTAAGCTGTCTTCGCTACAAATAACAGAGGTCGTGTTACAACGGGATCATCTTTGGACTCGCTAATTCAACTATGAATATTCAAATACCTTTTTGTCATCCTTGTCTTGTAGGTTTTTTATTTTGTTATCAATATCGCTGGTATCTTCTGTAGCTCGCCCGCCATCAGGAGTACCACACTGTCGACCTCCAACTTCGTCAGAGGCAGGAGATCTTTGGGTGTCCTTTTCCTTGGCTTGAGGTCTGTCCTGGTTTGCAGCTCGGTCTGTCGTCATTGTCGGAGAACGAGTTGTATTTTGAGAATCGTTCATTATACGCGACCCACTCCTTTCTAAAGGCAGTTACGAGGTAACGTACTCGTCCTCATTCCAAATACTCGAAGCCTGAAAAGACACAGCAGAAAATAAAAGTCATTTCTAGCTGTCGAGTAACTTAGTAAGAACAACAGGGATGTGTACGACGTTCCGTGAACGAGAGTTGCTTAATCTGAGGCGATTGTAAACACCGTCGTAAAGAGCGAGCGAATAGGCGGCCGCTACATAAAGATAAAGAGGTATAATAACGAACCACAATTTGACTTAACAGCTCAAAAAACCTACAAGAATAACAGTACAACACACCATAGACTAACAAACAAGAACGTAAACAAATCACACGTGGCGAAGAATCGCCGCGATTGCACTACTTTCTGGTAAGCCCCTCAACGAAACGAATGATCCTGGAGCGGTAAACGCCGAGAAAAACCTCTGTTAAATCTAACAACAAAGCATCACCTTCGATTCATTTGCTTGTTTCCTTGCCTTAAGTTCAATTATGATTTTGTTCAGTAGGTAAACACTGTAACGCCATCAAAGTTAGTTTCCCGCCATACAGCTGAGTGCGCGCTGACTCCTTTCAAAAATCACCTCTCGAACTTTTACATTCACTATCACCTCTACACGCAAACCTTTCACTCTTTTCGTGAAGCTCTCGTTGACAATTGGACGGTAATTATTGTCATTTTCGACAGTACAAGACATGTGACCATATTCTGACCAATCACAGCGCTGGCGGGAAAGGAGCTGGAGTACTCTTATTGACCGATACATTATTTATCGCGAAATTTTTTCACGAGCGCGCCGTTCAGTCCGCCGCCAATACAGCGGCCGTCAAATTGGAAAGTACCACCAGTTGAATGGTTGGAAACCAACTTTTTCTTTGAACCACAACAAGCGGTTTTCATAAAACTGTCATGTGTTACCGTTTGGCTAGTAAGGTTATACAATGCATTTAGAGATATCTATTATAGTAAAGCTGTCAATTGTCAACAGTCGGTCATGTTTGACAAGACATTAACCAATCATAAGCGAGTACTTCCATGTTTACTTGTTCCGTTCCATTCAAATTAGGACCCACAATGATTAGCATTCAATTTAAAAAAAAGCTGGAATATCACAAAAGATCACAAACAGATAGGATTTTAATATAAATGTGAGATATTCCATGTCTAAATTTAAGACGTTGAAGCCTTGCCTCAGATTTTGGCAACGCTATAAATCATGGATGAAATGTAGAAATAAACAAAATCAGGTAACAACACATGATAATCCATCACTACAGAAGCCTCAAAACAAGGCAACCCTTCATAATATATTTTCCTTTCGTTCAAATATTCTATTTTCAGTTACACTAACAATAGTGCAATACTTTTAGGTTAAAGATAATGTACTAATAGTACGAAATATGGAATACTGAGAGTGAAAGAAGAAAATGACATTTTCGAATTTCAAAATACAGGACATCCATTTTTTTCTTAGTGAAGCCTTTATAAACTAACTGTCGTGAATGTTAACAAAAAATCACGATAAATATTTGACAGTGCCACTTTTTTTCTAAATTACAGTATATATAAATTTTATGTCCGATATTGGGAAGTTCTTCCTAACAAATATCCATCAGTTTGATGAATTTCTGGTAATTTAATCTTGTCAATAAACCAAAGAAACTAAAAAATACTAAATGGAAAAATAAATCTTAACACATGGTGTCCGTATAATTGATATCCGATTGACAAAAATTGTTGAATATATTCCCTTATTGGCGATCTTTTTTATATTGTTTAGTTAGGAAAATTCAAACTGCATTTGGCGAGGTGCTTTTCTTCAGCTACCTAGACCAAAAATAAGCCACATAAAAGGAAGAGAAAGACACCAACTGGATTTCATTATTTTTTGTTTTCTTGGCTGGAAATCATTCATAGTTATAAATTTTGCAAGTTTTATCAATAGCAGTAAAACCCCACGGTAAAAAGACCAATTTGTTTTCCGTCTTTTCCCATCAGGGCGCTTCCGTGTATAAGTTCATCCCGATTTACATTAAAACAAATTTTTTTTTGAATATTTGATTAATCAATGAAGTGAATTTCTACGACTAGTTTTAGGACTATTTAAGATTTTAATTATTTTAGCCTCATATGTCATATATGCCACTAAACAAAGACATTTATTTGTCGTAATGGACCCATACTGGTACCAGTCACGCAATAATCTTAAAAGATAGAAAATCTAATGGCAGTAACTAGTTATAATCAATAGAGACAACTCCACACACACTATGCATTATTTAAAGCCGATTATAGTTCAAGGTGAAAATATATGTTGAATGTGACACTAAGATTTGAAATGATTTGATTGTCACTATAGTGGGTTTTTCGAACGTCGGCCATCTTTGTTCGACGAATATTCATTCTGATTCACGTTCCCTTTTATGTTAACCACACGCTGTTTAGAGAAAATGCTTCGTGAGAAAACACACAATAAAAACAAAGATAAGAAAGCATATTATTCAGGACACAAATATTTTATCATCACTGAAATAAAAAAATAATGAAGTAAATGAAAAAGTGAAAAAAATGGAGTAGAAAGAACGGGAAAGAACTACGAGGCTGATGCCTAAATATTACGATAGCAAATAAAGAAAACTAAGAGTTTTTAATCGTAATTTCTTCCTTTTCGTCATCTTCTTGTAGGTTCTCTACGTTCTGGGGTATGCAGTTATATGGTTTTTCGTGTCTTATTCCAGAAAGAAAAAGAATAGAGAGAAAAGCGAGTAAAATTAGTCCCTTGATCACATTTTATATTAAGCAATTATATGACGAATACGGCTCTGTTACAGCGAACATCTGTTTACTGAGTCTCAACTCCCCTCATCTCATTTCTTCCTTTGCTTTCATGTCATCTTTTCCCAGAATAGTTTTACCAAGAAGACTCCTTTGCCTTGAAGATGCTATACGAAGTGAACACTGCTTAAAGATGAATGTTAATGTAGCATTTTTAGGTGGCTAAATATTCTGCCCGGTACACTGACACAGCCGCACTTCATCTTGTTTTATAAACTTCTTGAAGAAGTTAGAATACGTTGCTTTCCAAAGAAATGAGACTGAAGTGCAAAGAGGGGTGGCAAGGTATATAAACCCTTTGAAACCTCTCACATAGGAATTCTTTACTCCCTTAGTCTTAATATAAGAACGAACAGGAGAAAAGGAATAAAGAAGAGATAAAATACTATCGGTACAAAATGGTAATCTAGCAAATTGCAGTTAAAGGTAAACTGAAGATGGTTACAGATAAAATCAACTGGCAATCATAGTGACGCAGAAAGCCGGTATCTTTTGACACACGAGTGCAGTTGTTGCCAAGTCAGAAAATGGACCAAAGGAGTTAAATAATGATTGGGTACTCAGCGGATCCATTCAGAATGACAGCCAACTCATCAAAACAAGCTAACAAGAAGAAAAAGATACCTCGTTTGCGACCTTGGGAACTGACAAATTTACTAACTACGAATGTCATTAGGGATCAGTTAAGACAGACAGCCACTCATGCGGCGTCTTCGTAGTTTTGTAAGTAAGGATGGTAACAACATCGTGGGACTTGAGAGCAGACTTACCACCGCAGAGAATTCCTAAGTATTTATAACCCACTGATATGACGTCAAATTGTTCGTTCCGTACAAAGGCGCAAGAAATAACCAAAGAGGTATTTTTAGATTTTCATGACGTATATGTAAACAAGAACGGTTTATTTTTATCATCCCAAAAGGGACAGCTTCCTAAAACGATGTCTGTCACTTATCAAATTTTAGTTTATATCATATTACTACGTTCGTGCCAGAGAATGCACTTAGACGGGCATGATTTGAGAAAACAACTGCAATAGCTAGCTCGCAGTTAAGAACTGATCCAGTATTGCGGGTTTGGGATGGACTTTTGTTTGACACTGTACTGCGGCTATTAGTACCTTTGAAATGTGTTTACTATCGGAACATTTTGTGCCGATTTCCTGAGATGTCACTGTGTTTGCCCATGTTCAAAACAAGACTCATTTTCATTCCATGCTGAAACTCTGGCTAAAAGTGGAATAACTCTTGTACTTTATCTAGAGTTGAAATAAATCAAAGCCACTCACACTCGATTCGAGGACAGCATTTCGCGGTTACTAGAAACCAAACTTCCAATATTTGGAATAAACTCTGTTGAATGAAATTCTTGTAAACATGCAAGTTGACTAGAAGAAGTTGTGCATCCCCTTCAGTCATGATGCTCCCATCAAAGTTCAACTGGGTTATAGAACAATAGGCTTTTTCCCCTCCAAACGCTGATCTTGGAAATCATCGTGCAATTCATAGCAAGCTTTAGAGCTCATGGTTTTCCTCCGCAACCTTAATGCAGCATATCGCTCATGATGAACCAGGGTATAGAATAAGCAAGTAAAAAGGCAGAGCTAGCATATCAAGGAAGCCTGTATAATTAAGCCTAGAGATTCAGTTTTTAGCTACTGAATAAATAAGTGACTCCTCTTATTGGCGATATATAGGTTCTACTTCCTCAATGAGTACCTGCCAAGGCAAGACAAAGGTATAACTGACCTAACACTAATTACGAAGTGTGTCTGCAGCCAGTAAGCCATTTATATACATTGTCTCAGAAAATCCCACAGCTAGTAAAACACTTATTATCCTGTTATCTGAACTAAACCCTCAATCGATACCTTAGATACATTAAGTAGAGTAACATTTCAAATGGAATACAATATTGAACAAAACCGAACCAATTTTGAATCGTTAATGATCCGGCTTAAAAATACAAATGTTAAGCTTAGTTCAAAGAGTTTTTCAAGTACGGAACGGTATAACAAAACGTATCACTTGCTATCGTTATATTCATAAAGCTTTATCAATAAACTACAAGTTAAATATGTCGATTTTCCTTGCTTTGTTCAGCTAACCTATTTGAAAGCTGGATAAGTTAAGTGTTCTGCCCGGGTGAAGGAGAAGCTCTAGTATAAAATTGTCGTTTTTGTGAATTACTTCAACACTGACTAAACAATAACGCAGGTCTAAGTCTTATCGCACTGAGAATTGTAAGAAGAAAATGTCAAGGGATCTGAAAGATTATGAATTAAAATGCATTTCAAATTATGCATGAACTAGATATTAGTTTGAAAAACCACCAATAAACAGCTATTGGTGATAGATAGAAGACAAGCGTCTTCCAGTCAGTCATACTTTGTATTTCACTCAAGTCAGTGATGATGAGGGAGTTTAATTAGAAATCTTGTATACACTTCTTTATCCTGATAAAGACACTGAGTTCCTATGTTACAAGCTGCACGGGTACAGCACGAATTAAGATGCAGGTGCAAAAACAACATTTTTAGAAGATTGGACTCCATAATGATGCAATCGCAACTGAAATATTCAAAGATAAAAAAAAAGTCTTATAAGATTAAGACATCTAAAAGAATCTCATCAAGCAAGTGACTTCTTTTTTCTTGTATGGATCCTGATTTCTTTACTTCTTAGCCAAAGTGAGGAGGTACATGTTGGTTTGGAAGTAGTCAACATTTAAACAAAGAGATCCACGAGACTGAGCCTATTGTAGAAAGAACAGCATCATTTACTGGATTCTGAATACAATTTGTTTCCGTTCCCGCATAGAAAAGGTATTCCCGATGTATTGAGTCACACAAAAAATAACATAATTTCAGGAATAACTAAAACTCGTGGCTCAAAAGTTTCGTCCCTCGTCGTAACTTCTCTATCAAAAATTTCAGTGATTCAATTCTTCTTCTCCAAACTAGAAGCTTTATCAAGAAGTCATATTTATTTTCTCGTGCTTTGGAGTTCAAAGATACCTAAGGATTACGTTTAATGTTTGTTATGAAAATGCGTTAATTTTCGGGAAGTTCCAAGCATTGTTCCCGGCTGCTCTCCAGTATGTATGCTCTCCAACTCATTTCTTTGATGAAAGAGTATCTATTGCAGGCGACTCTTATGGCAACTTTTCAAGTGATACAAGACTGTGACATTAGGTTACCGAACGTCTTGTCTCGATTTAATAACGATAAATTAAAACGGCCATCGATACTTGGATTTGTCAAAGTCATTTTCAAGCATATGCAACTAAGGTTTGTGCGACCATGAAGGATTCCTTCGAACTTGCTAACCGGTTCAAACCTGACAATCGCATGGTTCCTTCGCGTTTTTGGTTTCGTTGTATCATATTGGAGATTCGAAATTAAGTAGCTAGTGAAATAGCATAAGCATGAATCTACCCTGGTTCAGCCCGGCCAAGCCATGCGCGTGTTTGTAAGTTCTATTGTATGTTTAGATGTTCGAGTGCGCATCGAAGAGGAACATTGAATAAGGCCTAAGAGTAAAAAGAGCTCCTTGATGTCCTTTTCAAGTCCTTACGTGGTAATGAATGTCAACAAATATTTAAATGAAACATGCAAACACGTTAATGCGTTGTTAAAATGCTTGTAAGCAAGTAATAAGCGTTAGGAGGCGATTCCTATGGTCAAAGGTATTATTTATATGTACAGTAGTAGCATTCTAGTCATTCTTACTCGTTATCAAACGGCTTTCCGTTCTACAAGGTCCGAGTCATTTACGAGATCAAAAAGCTAAATAAATCAGGGCCCGTACACTGTTGATATGCTGTGAAAACACAAAAATATCATAACCAATAACCACAATAAACTGATATGAAAAACATCTTACAAAGGGATAAAACAGCAAGTCTTTTGTCACGCTATGACTAGAACCACACATCGGTAAGGAAGCACGGTAATCCTATTATCACGGAACAGGTTCTAGTCAATGGACGTAAATGAGAAACGACTCTGCTAGATTAAACTTCACATAATACGGTAAACACTACGAATACATTGACGATGAATTCTTATTAATGAGAAGGCCTTGGATAAGCGAGGATTACGGTAGCGCGTCTTATGCAAATGACAGAGCACACAAGCCTAAAGAAGGGTAGCCATAAAGTGTAGCGATGAACACGAATATCACGATACATTGTTACGACAGTAGGGAACGGCCAGAGGCAAACAAGAATAAGAATAAGATATATAGTATTTATAGATATCTACAGGATTCCATTCAAACTTTCGGGACCAACTGAACTAGATTCCATGTAACTAATCACGCAAGCAAAGGGACTTACGCACGATTGACATGATATACGCGCATCACAAGAAACACAAGAGATGTTCCCTGATTCAAGTATCTACCACACTGGTTCTACAGCTAAGGATTTACCTGAAGAGACTGAATGCCGCTTGGGAATACCAGTCAACGGATCGTGAATAGAGTACTCCAGCGAACTACCAATGTTGACAAAATCGTTTCCCCTGATCGCTCTCAAAACTGACTAGTAATGAATGGACAAACAAGAACTCTCTGAGCATGCGCAAAATTCGCCAGGCACGTGCTTAGTAGGTTTCCAAATAAAAGGCAAAAAATGGGTAAAAATATTCTCGATTCGCTGGATGCGCGCAAGTCGTAAAAGAAGCAAGATAGAAAGAGGTTAAGGTAGGCTACTTTTGGCAAGCAAAAGTTATCAAGCGTGTACATTTCTTATCGTCTACAGGTCCTTGTAATTATACGCAAACATTGTGCTGTTAACATTGAAATGATAATTGCTAATGAAATCAACTACAAACAAAACAAACTCGAAGCACATTCAGGTTAGTTTGTGTAACACTACTGGACTTGTGTAACGCTATTGAAAAGAAAGCCTGTGTGCTACGATGAGTCTCACACTACACACATGTACACATGGATTAGGTGAAGTTAAGTGCACCAAAATGTTCGAATTAGAATATATTTGTCATGCTTACTTATTACGGCCGCAAATTGATGTACTTATGAATTTATTCATTCACTTATTATAGTAGCAGTGGTCAAATATCAGAGTAGCACAAAAATAGAAACAGAATTGGAATAAATTGAAAATATTAGAAGAGAATAATTTTGGTAAATTTAATGAAATCAGTGCTAAAACACCAAGCGAATCATGGCGCTTTTGTTTAGTGATATTTCAAACATGCCACGCATCCGACAATTAAACGTTAATTGAAAACCTCTAAAAATGGTATGCTTGGAATGCGCGGCACCAGTACACCATTGACAACATTTGGGAGCTCTCAACTGTGACCAGCGACGTAGCGATACGGAATTTGATTTGTTGAGAGGCGTTCTAATCATCCCCAGCGGACAATGACAGGCTTGGTCTGATTTGCTGCGATGATTCATTGTTGAGAATCAAATCTAATGTACTTTGACCTTTATGTACAATTTTGTAACTAGGTAATTAATATGGTGGCATTTATGAATCAAGATTGACCTTAAAATAATGCGGTAAACAGGACGAGTCTACTTTGACAATACCGCAATGCTCGATGACTGTTATTGACGGTCGTAAAACAGACGACAAAAACAATGTCACGATTAGAAAAGAAAAGCCGACTATTTTAGAAAGACCTCCCAGACCGACTAAAGGAGTAAGTAGTAATCAGATCTGCGCAAACGGGTCAAGGTTTGAAGCGGCGAATCACGGTGGCCGTTAAGGTCTCTCGCCAAGAGGGCCACCCTCCTTTGATTTGAAGCATATTCCATATTGGAGGGAGGAATAAGGATGACTTTCTAAGGGAAGGGTGTTAGGATAAAAAGTTTCCTTTACACACTCCTGAAAGTCAATTTTGTTGCGTTAAAAGAAAACCTCTGGCACCACAAAACTTAGTTTCGTCATAGTCATCATGCGAAAACTGTCTAGCACAGTGACGATATGTCATCTGTAACTTCCGTTTGAGCCATCGATCGAACCAATCACTAAACGATAGAGTCAGATTATCGCTTGTGCAATAAGAATACCGAAACTGAGAGTACCATCATTATGACACGGAACCTCTGTAACGTGCCGTGCCTTTCAACGCCCACGAAATCTGCATAATGGTATAAAGAAAATTTACTTTACAATATGCACGAACAACATGGACCTTGCCTCGTCACCAGGCTACTCATTGTCAACTCTCCCAAATCCAAAATGGCGGACACTCGAGAGCTAACACAGTGTCAGTGTTCCTGTCAATGCAGTGCTCCGAGTAACGACAACGGGGTAACTGAAATTTAGGATTCCCGCAAAGTAAACGTATCAGTACTGACATGAAGCAATAACACAACATCAAACTTATTGCAAGCCAAATGTAAAAGTTTATTCCTTGCACTTCTTGTTTAGCCTGTCGTGTGGAGCCCGATTTTCTATCACTCCCATCTTTGGTAAGAATGTTACCAATTTACTGGCCATTTTTCCACACTTTCACTCTCGCGAGATTAAGTAGGTGTAGTAGAAGCCAATCAAAGTATTTTAATGGTACAGTCGGAAAGCACAAAGTTTTTAAGACCAGGGTTTAGGGGAAGTGCCTATTAATTGCTAAAGGAAAACGTCTTGATTGACGTCCACCAAAACGTGCAATTTTACTGGAACGACAAAATGCGATTCCAACCTGAATCCCGAGTGCTACTGAAAACAAGTGTAGTCGAAAAGACTTGATGTCTTTCTTTTTTTTTAAAGAGAACATATTTCTAGAAGATATTCGATGCTCAGCAGAGAATAATAAACCTCCTAGTAAGAGATACACCATATACAGCGTGCAATGAAATGCACTGAAAAAAGAAACAAAGAAACAGAAGCCGACGTGCAGGAAAACTGGCAAATGACAAGACTGAATATTTCGATAGTGGTAAGCGTAGCGGTAAGAGCGTTCGCGCCTCACCAAGGCGACCCATGCAAGGTGACCCGAGTTCGAGTCCCCCCGGGCTCGGTGGTGTATATGAATAAGAGTTTCTAGCTGGTTCTCCTGTGCTTCGAGGGTTTTTCTCTTCAAGGGTTCTCCAGTTTTCCTCCCTCCACAAAAATCAACTTCGAAATTCTAAATTCCAATTCGATCATGGAAAGAGGGCCACAGGTTTGTTAGCCACATGTTTGTTAACGCGGGTTTTCTAATTCACTTACCATACAGGATTCAAATGTAGGAGGGTGTTAAAAAAGGCTACGCCCTCAAAAAAAAACACATAGTGAAAGTTTCGCATCCGTCATAGAACACGACTTCGAATCCGATTACTTCAAAGATGTCGGATCTTTTTCTCTCATTTATTAATGCATGAAATGCTGAACACACCTATAAATTATAATTTAGGTTATCCTTCCCATCTACCTTAATTCAAATAGTAGACTAAAAAATAAGAATAAAAATCTTGAAAAAAGAACTGACAAAGATACTCACCACAAACAGGTGCCAAAACTGTTGAGAAATCTTGTCCACGACTTGCATGGTACCGGGATGAACGCAACATGGATCCTGATACGAAGGATTAAACAATCAAAATTGAACAAGTAACAAACAATAAACGGTCTAAACTGCATTGGAGACCAAGCGGGTGGCCTGTTTAGAGATAACTGTTTAGCGTCCGCTCCGGAAGACCATGAATTGAGGTATTAGAACAATGACAGACTGTATCTTCGGGGCTTGGAATATCATGTCGCGCAAAGTATTGCAGTGTTGTATTTTACATAACAAAACTAATTTATGCATGGTGTGATGAGAGTAACAGTGCTTAGCAACGGACACTCCAACAAGTTGTACGATCAGTTTTTCACGCATATTAATACAAGGCTCTAAGCTTACTGCTTATTAACGAGAAACATATTCAAGCACCACGAACTCAAAATAAAAGCTCCAAGATGGTTTCCAGACAACCAAATATTGCAGCCTGAGCACGACAGTATTTAAACCTCCAAGACAGATTTTTATTTGCAAGTGAAAATAATGATGAAGAAGTCATTAAACTCGTACCTTTTAAAATTTGATATTCCACTTTTTATGTTATGCCCATGCAGCAAATTTTGTGCTAGTTTTCAATATGCACATCTTCTTGGCCTTTTGGTAGTTTACGGTAGAATAGCACTTCCTGAATGCAACTATGGGGATTATGTTGACACATTGACGTTTCTGCTGCACTGCTGGTGACCATCTTCTTCCTGATCTGTTCCTGGTTCACAGTAGAATACCACAATTCGTTAATACAACTCTTCCGGGCCTGGTTCACAGTAGAATACCACACTTCATGAATGAAACTTTTCCTGGCCCATTCTTGGTTCACAGTAGAATACCACACTTCGTTAATGCAACTCTTCCGGGCCTGTTAATGGTTCACAGTAGAATACCACACTTCATGAATGAAACTTTTCCTGGCCCATTCTTGGTTCACAGTAGAATACCACACTTCGTTAATGCAACTCTTCCGGGCCTGTTAATGGTTCACAGTAGAATACCACACTTCATGAATGAAACTTTTCCTGGCCCATTCTTGGTTCACAGTAGAATACCGCACTTCGTAATACAACTGACTCTTCCGGGTCTGTTGATGGTTCACAGTAGAATACCACACTTCACGAATGAAACTTTTCCTGGCCCATTCTTGGTTCACAGTAGAATACCACACTTCATGAATGAAACTTTTCCTGGCCCATTCTTGGTTCACAGTAGAATACCGCACTTCGTTGATGCAACTCTTCCGGGCCTGGTTCACAGTAGAACTGATACCACACTTCATGAATGAAACTTTTCCTGGCCCATTCTTGGTTCACAGTAGAATCCCCCCCCGGGAGAATACCGCACTTCGTAATACAACTGACTCTTCCGGGTCTGTTGATGGTTCACAGTAGAATACCACACTTCACGAATGAAACTTTTCCTGGCCCATTCTTGGTTCACAGTAGAATACCGCACTTCGTTAATGCAAATCTTCCGGGCCTGTTGATGATTCACAGTAGAATTTTGCACGCATCTTTTCCTGGTCCATTGTTGGTTCACTATACTGTACTTTCTAAATGCAACACTTCTTGGTCTGTTAATGGTTTACAGTAGAATACGTGTACCACAATTCGTGAATACATCTTTTCCTGATCCATTGTTGGTTCTTCCTGCATTTTGTACAACTCTTCCTGATCTGTTCAACTGACGGTTTACAGCAGAATACCGCACTTCGTGAATGCCACTTTTCCTGATCCATTGTCACAGTACAATACCGCATTTTGCGCAACTCTCCCTGGTCTGTTGATGTTTCACAGTGGAATAACTCACAGCCTCGTGCAACTCTATTGGTACACTGTAAATTACAGCTATATCGGAAAAAAGTTGAGGGGACTGCGATTGGCAATTGGTGATTGGTGAATTCAAATAACAAAGTAAAATCAGAACTTTTCAATTGAAAATTCACAAGATGAACGAGCCATACTACTCGCCATCTAAGGTCTTCACTGAATGGTGCAGGCATTGTTTAGGTGCGAATATGATGAAATTCTTATTGTCTCACAGTTCCTTTCGATCGTACAATCGCCAAATCTTCCTTCCACGTAAAACGGAACTTTACAAATGTTCCGTTTATTTATTCATTGGACACCAAGTTGCATTTGCTGTCGAATGGAAGCCAATGAGACCTTATTGAGACTGTATAATCTTCCATCATTAACACATCTGGTCTGGCCGTCTTGTCGCTGTTTTGAGATGAAAGTGAGCGGGTCAGTCTCATTTTATGATCCGTCATACCAAAATTTGTTGTGCGGTATAACCACTAGTTCTCGCTTCGTGGTATCCAGTAATATACTGTTAATATAAGCACCCTAGCCATCCGACTCTACGCAGAGAAACCATGGTCACGGTACAGCCGTGGATGTGGTCTTCGGTCCTATCAATGAAAATCATTCAGAGATTACTATCATGATTGTTATCAGGGTATATTAAGGATTGTTAAGCAACTGCAATAGGAACCTGTTATCCTTTTAGTTTTCTTTTAGTAACTGAAAAACCTAGAGAAAATGCTGTCAAAAAACAGTCATTATACGCAATAGGCGATAGGTCATTCATCCAAGAAGAGAAGAATGACGTGTGTTTCTGCTTCTTCAGTATTCTCGTCAAGAATACGGAGCTTAGTGTCGAGATATTCAATGATGGACGAATCCATTTATGAGGCTTCGATTATTCGTGTTTAGCAAGAGAGCATAAATCAGTAAGAGAGGGAAACTTCTTAATACCACGCGCGCCATGTGAATTCCCGGTTGGGCTATTTTTAGCACCCAAAGTCGTTTGGTTTTCTATTTTTTGATGGCGTGGACGTGTGCACGCGCGCTCAAAAACAACATACTTTTCGTCGATTTTTCTCACCTTTTTCGACAAAATCTATTAAATTTTTGATTTTTGACTTTTTTTGACAAAATCTAAAAACATTTTGACGCACTGGAGTAGGGTGAGGCGAAAATTGACTTTATGCGAATGCTAAAAATAGCCGAACCGGGAATTTACATTGCGCGCGCGATATTAAGAAGTTTCCCTCTCTTATTTATGCTCTCTTTTTTGTTGTGTTTAGTTGTATGCCCCATAAGCCCTTTCCAACTTGGAATGACCTATCACCTGTCTCCTATCTCCTTGGCTTCGACAACTGATCTTTTTTTAAAATAGATGTTTATAGCTGGTATATGGCACTAATACTACTTTTATTTATGAAATACTTCAATGACTAAAGTACAGAATCAAGATTTGGATTGAGTAGTAAGACACCGACAAAATGTTAAACAACCAATAATGGATTAGTTATAATATGAAGGAGGATTTCTGAAACGACGCCCACATAAGACGAGAAAATGTGAAAAAAGTCGTTCGATTCAACTCTATGGCAAAATCCATATTGTGAAAAACATTGAAAAACATTGTATATACCGATACTTACAGTCATTGCCAAGCAATAGTTGAACATCACCAAAACGGTTTCACCGTGCCTTAGAAAAACAGAATTCATTTTTTGCGCCACTAAACTTCCTCAGACATGACAGTGAACGTCAGTCTTAAAGGCCGAGTCTCGATTGATTGATTTATCACGGTCTCTTATTGCTTTTTACTGATAGTAAGACGATAACGGAATCATAATGTGTCTTTTAGGGAAATTATTAGGTACGATGAATAATCTAAGACTTGCCAGTCGGTATGGATTGTTGAGTGTCTGAAAAGGAACGCAATAGTAACTAAAGCAATGGTTTTCCAATGCGGACAGATATATAGAACTCTTGCTAAGAAAAGTCAATTAAATAATAAATAGCGGTCTTTACACATTTGAAAGATCGCGGAACCACTCACCATCATCTCGGTGAAGAAATAGATATGTTCTTTTATAAAGCTGATAATCATACGGCAGAATCTATTCATGGTGAGAATTGGTTTCCATACTTTTGACAATGAAGATGCGTCGAAAACGTTTAGTTTCTGAGATCGAGATCTTGAAAAAAAGAAACAGGATGGATTGTCTTTCGTTCCAAGAGGTGTCAATTGTAAGAAAACTAATAGATCAATCCCAATTGTTGATTCATCTTGAAGCATCGCGCAAACAGAGTGGCTTACTTCGATAAGAAAATAATGCCACACTTGAAGATCCAGACAATAGTGCGCAGCACAAATCCTCACCACAGACAAACCAATATACTAGTTGAACCGTGCACAGGAAGTAAACAGCCACGAGGCTTGCATTCATAAATCACAGTTTTTTTGTGATCATCAATTTATAAACGAGAAGATATTTTCCCATCAGGCTGCATGAAAGCTAACTGACTCTCAAAAGTTGGTGGTAGTTTTAGTCAATCACTCTCACCATAGGAAAAATCAATATTTTACAAAGAGATTATCTGACGGACTTAGTTTGCTTTCTGTATTTTCAGACACTTTTTAATTTGGTTGTTATAAAAATTTGGAGTCGTTAGTTTATAAATAAAAGATCAACTTAACATTCTATCAATTTCTAAAACGAGAAATGCGGAATTGCTTCTCCATCCTCGTGTTTCATCTTGCCGTGCTGTCAGTACTGATGTACCAGCAATTTCTCGTGTCTTACTCAGGAAGTCAGTATAGACAAAGTAGTCACTCTATGAACTTCATACACGCCAGCTATGTAAGCACGCACAAGAATATTTTATGAATTTTTACACCATTCCCTAATACAGGGAAATGCTAGCATATATGAGTCATAAAGACCGACTTTTACTGTGACTTAACACTAGCTATAATCAGGCTAAGAGGAAAGGCTCGAAACAAGATCTATGTGTAAGCGGAAAATAAAGCGTGGCCGTATAGTAAGGATATAATATCCCACCGGCGTTACAATTTCTTGTGAATAGGTATCAATGGTACGATACTGTACGTTCTTGAAGAACTAGTACTCGTAAGAGTATCTAGCCGTTTGTACACGTGAATGTACTACCTTTCAAAACTCTTACTTACCATTAGTTCACACTCATCGTGTTTGATCGGCACGTTTGTACATTTCTGGTGCTATTTTGACTTGATGTACTTCTGTTCTCAGTCAACCGATGCAAGATTTACAATGCTGTACCGCAACAATTATTCTTAGAAGAAAACGATCAAAGGAGTAGAATAGGAAGGCGGAGAACATTTTCCTGACATTTTTTTACTTAAATAGGAATTGGCCACCTATAGGATTGGAGTGGAAATACACTCGACCAAGTATGAATAGTCTTTGAAAAAATGTAAATTAGAATGGGCACTAAAACGAGGGCTGGACGTCTGGTATCATACAATAAACCCAGACAAAAACTGTCCATAAATGATAACTCGTCATCATCGAAAGCGACGAAATTACGTAATTAAAATAATCATTGGCGGTTGTCTCAATGATAATAGTATTCAAACCACGTTCTTTGGCGGTTGAGAGAGTTTAATCAATTGATCACTAGCTAGCTGGAACTTGCTACCAAGAAGGTCAACAAGGTATTTTACAAATATTTGTAAGGAAGTTAAAAACTAAAATAGACATTTTTCTTAAGGCGCTATTAAAACAAGGAAATGCTTATGATTTTGTGATAAAAACGAAACCTGTCAAAAAAGAATTCACAGGATTAAAAAATTTTTTTTACATTTTCAATAAGAATAGTAACCAATCGATAATATTTTTAGTATGCTTAATATTTCAACAACAACAAAATAGAGCATTTCTGGAAAAAAAATTAGGTTTTAAAATTATATAATATTTATAAGATATGTACAACTTATGTATCCAAGTGTGAAGACCAATATCTATGTCCCAAGACATGATAAACATTGCATAATTTGTTTTCAAGATTAGGTCCTAACAGCAAGTGCTTGCAGTTAGTGATCTTGAAAAATAAAATGATGGGAAGCTATTTCCTATCCATTCTAAAGTGGCTCAAAATATGTTATCTTTGAAAGATTATAGACCATGATAAAGTATTATATATTGTTTTCATCATCTAAAGTAGTTCAAGTGACAATTACAATGTCATAATAATATTATTGTTAGAGGTGCTCAAAATTATATACAGTATTTTTTCACACTTTTATCATTAAGAATTACTACCTTTTTTACAACCCTTCCCATTTACACACACAATTGTAAATTTTTCTGTCATGGCAAATTTGGTTTTGGTGGAAGTCAATCAAGGCATTTCCATGACAATTAAGCCATTTTATGACATTCCATTGGCACATCCTTTAATAACTTCATGTTTTTTTTAAACTGTCATGGAAACCTTTGACTTACAATCCACCAAGACCCTGTTTTGCTGAAACAGCAAATTGGACAATTTTGCATGTGTGATTAGGAAGAAATCCTATAAGATCTTCTTTAGGCTTCAAAAGAAAATGACATTAAAATTGATTATAGTTCTCCTAGGAAGAAATAGTTGTAAATGTCTTGCTAGAATTGCAATATAGCCTTTGAGACCATTAAAAATGCCACAAAGATGTAACACCTACTTGACATAATTCAAGCTAGTATAATCAATGTAAAATGCAAATGAAGCCATCTATAATAAATTATTTTAGCAGGAACAGTAAAATCTGACTAAATGATTACAAAACTTAGTTTCTTAAAGACAAATAGACCCTCAAGTTCTAATTTTCCAACAGCTGTTGAAACACAAGTTACTACACTTTGCTTCTAAATTTATATGTTTTTTAATTATTTTCTCAGTGATTACAAAAAAGGGATCTGAAAATCGAAAAGTAGAATAGAATATTAACCAATTGATATTTTTAGTATATTAAGACAAGAAAAATGTATGTATGGAAATTGCATATCTGAAAATACTGGAAAAAAGTAGCCAGCTTATATATTATATTTGCTAAGACATCAGTGTTTTAGATCACATGAAAAAAGACCCGTGAAAGAAGCATTTAATTCAAAAATACCATTGGCAATTACAGTTGAACCCTATTGATACTGACACCTAGGGGGCCAGAGATAATAAAAAGCCATCCATATAAAATAGGTGAATTTAAGAGTAAATAACAAAATTTCTGTTCAATGTAACAGGGTGTGTATAATAGCTGGTTTCCATTGCATGGGTTCCAATATATAAATAAAATTCAAGTGTGGGAAGGTAATTAACCATATTTTTACGAAAAAAAATGATCATGTATATAACGTATTTACTTGATTAAGTGCCGCAACACTATAAATTTTGAGTGTTTTGGTTGTGGTGCTTATTCGAGGGAAGTACTTATTTGAGGCAGCACTCTTTGATATTTTTGCTCTCATCAGTGTGGCACTAAGTTAGGGGTGGCGCTTAATCATGGGCTGCATTTTAACAAGTAAACATGGTATTGCAATATAACAATCATTGTATTTGTGCACTAAGTTTTATTTTGATCCAAAACACTAATATAGATAAAATCGAGAATTTCAGCTTATCTGGCTTTATTGATCAAGCAAATTCCTAACTTAGCCTAGTCTAGAAAGAAAGTCTGTATCATGCTGTTGAAAGCCTTAACTGACCAATACTGTAGCTGAAAACATTTGAGGTTTTGAACCATTTTGTTTATAAATCAAGAAAAAAAATTCAATTTTGCAAAAGGAGAACTTTGAAAGAATTAAATAATAAACAGTCCCTAAAAAATTACGGGAAATTGTGGGGGAGGGGGGGCACAGTATTATTACAGCACTTCTCTCTTCCACCATTGCAAGGGCTTGGCCATATATACACTATGGGCATCAACTAGTTATGGACTTCTGGCATCAAAAAACATAATTTTAAACTGCACCACTAACTTAGAACTTTATCAATGAATAACTTATATCTAACATAATTTAGCAGCTGCAAAAGTAAGAAAAATCGAGACCTTTTCTGTGGCTCATTAAACACGATAACCATTTATTTGGTCCCTCCCACAGATAAACCTTTTGACTTCTTTCGTAATACAAAATCCTAAAAAAGCTCTAAATAAGAAACGCTAAATAAAATCATAAACTCAGTACGACCAAAAATATGTATCAAAAATAATTTTCAAAGTAATTTTAAAAAGCATTGTAGCTTCAGGTTTCTTATTCAAATTTGATAAAATTTGCCGTGTTAGTTGAAACGAGTAAAAGTACAAATAAAATAGTAGAAATTACTAATAGTACATTATTGACAGTGCAAGACAATGTCATCATAAATATAGATAACAACTTGGTTAAACTTTCAGTAAAATTAAATAAAGTTTGTGAGAAATGGCATGAAAACTGCAAGAAAACGTAAGCGCTCCATCTTTTTTATATCCGTCAAAAGTCGTATCATATTTAATGTAAATTAAATGGAATAAATCCAGAAATTATTTATAAACATCAGACTTACCTTTCCAGTTGTAAAACATGACTTTTTGGGAAAATAAAGTCAGAAAAATGAGGGAATATTTGAAGTTAAACCATCTTTGTTTCCAACATGGCGGTACTGGTGGAAGGCCAGGCTGGAATCCAGCTAGACAAGAACAGCGCATGACGTAATGTCTTTGGTGCAAACGCGTCTGAAATTCCCGCGCTTTCTTCTGATTGGCGGAAACAAAAAGTGAATCGAGTTATATTGTTTCATTGTTTCCCGTTTTTCCTATAATTTGCAAAACATCCCGAACCAAGTGAAAAAATTTGAGAAAATTTCATTTAAATTCCTTGACTATTTGAAATCCCAGTCCCAGTGTACTAGTGTATCACTTCCGAAGTTTTTTCCAGTACTTAGATGTAAGCAAATTTTGCCTTTTTCCCTTCAGGACTCAGTCTTAAATCAAAAGTTCAACATTACAACCTGGAGGCTTCGGCCTTGTTAATCAAGAGGTTTAGTTGTTTTGCTAGCGCTAGGTACGACTGGATTTACACATTGCGTTCGAATAGACCCTTTTAGCTTGGGCGTTTCACGTGTCATTCTCTTGAGAATAATAATATTTGTTTGCTTTTATCCATTTTCACGTGTCTTCTCATGCGCAACCGTTAGATAAAGAAATTATACTCTATAGGAAATGACACGTGGCCAATGGGAAAACATCATTCACGCCCAGGGTAAATGGGAATTTTGCGGATGTTAAAAAATGTTTTTTCCAGAAGAAGAACATGAAAGAAGAGTCCAGAAGTCACTGATGTACAGAACTCTGAAAGAACCAATAAACAATTCTATAACTAGCGCAACATCTGGCAAACAATTTTTTTTTTGCAGCATGTAACATACAGTGAAATGATATGGCAATCGCGCGCCTTCAAGATCCGAGGAAAAAGAAGCTCAGGCGCAAAGCGTGAGTCATAAGAAGGTGACCTGCTATCTAGAACTGAAACTGCTTTGTGAAATTAAATTTGTTTATAGACATACGATAAGCAGTTGCTCAACAAATTCAGTGAAAGTAGCTCAACATATGTGTTGTCGTGCAAGTTTCACAAGACTCGCGGCTACCATCTTACGGGAAAGGGGAAGCAAGGTTGGCGTCGTGCGTAAGTTCTCGCCTCTCGCCGCTAAAGTGTTCGATCTCCGGACTCGGCACCTTAAGTGAGTTGAGTTTGTTGGTTCTCTCCCTTGCTTCGAGGGTTTTTCTCCGGGTTCTCCAGTTTTCCTTCCTCTGTAAAAACCAACCCTAATTCGATCTGAGCTGTGCTCTGGTACGTGGTCAGACATGAGTCGTATGGCGGCTGCCCGAGGCGCCTTCGTATGCCTTCGACTCGACCACGTTGAGCTGCGTCCTTCGTAATATTCAGCTCTTCAGGTGCAAGCAAGGATGATTAGCCCCTGATTGATTGATTGATTGATTGATTGATTGATTGATTGATTGATTGATTGACCTTGACTTTTCAATTTACCTAGCTTTTCGACTTTCACGTGAATTGCCATAGGATCGTACTAACTTTTGTACAATTTATTGACTCAAATTGATTTGTTTATTCTGTTCTCAAAATTTTAGCTAAACTGTCTAAATACTTTTTTAAAGACGTGTTGCTAAAATTTTGAGTACAGTATAAACAAATCAAGTAAATAAATTGTATAAAAGTTAGTACGATCGTATGGCTACTATTGCACCACCTGAAAGCCTATCGCCGAAAAGGCGGATTCTTCGTCAAACCTGTCAAACCTGTTACACATATGCTACCCCGGTTCGATTCCCGTTTTTTTTTGTGCATGTGTGGCTAGAGTTGCTTGTTGGTTCTTTTTGAGCCACTCAGCTTGCCATTAAGTGCTACCCTAGTAAAAATAAAGACTGGTTTATTTTCGGCTAGAAGTTTTATCTTCTCCCCCGGATGTCGTCGGCACAGAAAGCGCGCGAAGTATTATGGATTAGGCAAATGTCAGCTGTGTTCATACTGCGTATCGAAAAATTAATATTCATATGATCTTTCGGCTGCTGAGTAAATATTTCAAACATTAGAAGCTTATAAAAATGTATATAGGAATCAAATTCTTTAGGTGACTTAAAGGAATTAGAAAAGCGCGTACGCTATTGGTGCATCGATAAACAAGGATAAAACCTATTCAAAAGAAGAGTCCCAAACAGGAAAACAGATTTGAAAGGTATTCAAACTGTTTATTAATCAGGTATTAAACATACTCTTGGAGTTAACAAAAGATTTCCGGCTGCGAGGGAAATAATTCTGACCACCTGGTGAGTTTATTAAACTCACACTTGTGTGTGAACGATCGAGAAATTCCCGTACAATTTACAAATCAAGAAACTTTAGCAGTGGGTCGGCGGCCATTTTCTGTTTGTTTATAGCCGGGTTGTTATGGGTAACGATAATGGAAGATGAAAGCGTGGATGGATAAATCAAAAACGTTGGAAATCAACGCCAGCCTTCAGCCATGGAAACAAAAAGTTTACTTTCAGGCACTACACTCCAACCTTTCTTAAATCATTCTTCTGGCAACCTGACGAAAGACAAAGAAGCTAATCTTGACACCGTAGATGTCTTTCAAGTTGTCATTTTATCGCTAATTCTTTTGGCTGGATTTGTTGGAAACATCCTTGTTGTTGGGGTTGTGGCTTTAAAATGCGAAATGAGAACACGAACGAATATCTTTTTCACTAATCTCGCGATAGCAGAGATTGGTATTTGTGTGGTTAGCGTGCCTCTTATGTTGATGGGATTAACCAAAGACCGATGGATTTGGGGTAATGAATTGTGTAAAGTGAACTGCTTCATGTTACAGTTCTGGTTCTTGGAGTGCGTTTTTACCTTAATAGCTTTGAGTCTACACAAATATCTCTCTGTTTTCAAACCCTTAAAAAGAATTATGAACCGAAAAAGAACATTCCTGGTAATCATTTGCACATGGATCATTGCTTCTTTGTGTGCTATAGGACCTGTTTTGGGCTGGAAAAAGATTTCAAACCAGTCAGAAGCAGCATCGTGTTACTTCAATAACCCAACAACAAGGCTTCACTTTGCTCATGTGATATATTTTAGTGCTATATCCTACGTAATTCCACTCATTGGGATAATTATTATATACTTTAACGTCATCCGTGTTATCCAAAAGCACTTCAAACGGATAAGAGATACGGGGATAATAGATGATAAAGGCATAAGAGCCAAACGAAGAATAGTAATAACCATTTCTATAGTGATTTTTGTTTTCTTCTTATGTTGGACGCCTTTCTTTGTCAATTCAGTCATGTCATTGTTGAACGTTCAACGGGACTTTCTACGCATTGCACTTTATTGTGGATTCTCATTCAGCGTGTTGAGTCCCGTTATTTTAGTCATTCGAAATCCCAGATTCAAACGAGGGTTTGGTGAGATATTAACGTGCAGTTTTTTCAGAGAGGGGTCCCAGGACTTAGGAACATCTTTTAGTAGCAATCTCTCTCACACAAATCCATCGTTTGAGTATATAGAGGAAAGAAGATGTTCTGCATGGTACATGTCCACTCAGAAAAATCTTTTAAGTTTGGAGCCTGCTCCTCCTGAAAGAAGGCTGAAGCTGAGATGGATTGAAACTAACCTTTGATGAAGCGGCTCTACGCTCAGTTTTAGCTTCATAAGGAGAGGAGGGGAGGGGAGGGAATGTAAGGGATTTTTTGTTGTTGAAAACTTTAAAGAGGAGGTGCAATATGACATTGTATACAAGACTTTATGCATCACATGATAAGGCCTGGGTCAATAAGTAACAACAATTTATATAATAAAAAAATCAAGGAAATGCATAGATTACAAAATACAAATGTATAGCAAGTCACTAACCCTATCTTACATTATAAATAAATATCATATGTAATATATTTTATACTGTCACTTGTGCTTACCAAGGCTCACTGCAATGGGGAAATGACCCTAGAAAGGTTATTTAAATTTGAATCTTGAGAGAGGACACCAAGTCACACAAAGTCCTTTTATAAGGCATATGAGGCATGATGAACAAAAGATGTTTGTACTCAAGTTAGACCAATAAGCAAGATGTTCGCAAACTCAGAAAAAGCCTACTTAACCCTTTAGGAATGCAGAGTAAGATACTGCGTATCTAGTCACATGAAATTTGAGCATATTTATCTAGATTTCTCTTTACAGATAAAGATATGAACTAGTTTTCTAATTTGCACATAAAGGATCCAAATGTATGGCATTCTAAGGATTGCCAACACAGGTGTATAACACAAAACATAGTATTACCTAAAATATGTGAAAACCAGTAAAAGTAGAAAATAGTCATTGATCCCACAGTGACAATCCCTAATCCAAGGAATCTTTGTAAATGGTTTTATGAATACAGTTGACCTAAGATTTCATATCATCAGAGATTTATCTCTACTTTTCATCAACCAAAATAAATAATACATTGAAAAACTGGAGATTACTAATGCACATACTGCCTTGTGAAGACGTTGTTATGCATTGTTAAGAAGCTTATGTCCATGCCAAAAGAAGCATGTATACCATTATTCGTCCATTGATCAACCCAAAACGTAGTATATAATCCACTCAACGAACAAAGCGATAATGGCCAGTGTTATAAGAACAATATTACTATCTTTTCTTCTCGTCCTTATACCAAAGGCGCCCCAAGGAAACAGGTCATTGATGATCAGCACTCCGAGAATTAGGATCGTTGAGATCACGACAAGACGAAGCATAGGGTGATTTTCGTCTTCAAATATATTCATTTTGGAGTTTTAAGAGTATGTGAAGCCTGATGTAAGTCAAATATTTTATCGTTGATCCCGTTTTATCCTGATCTCCAGAAGAACAGAGGAAGGTTTGTACTTGATCTATAAAGGCAACACAACTCAGTTGTTCATGTACGTTGAACAAAGAACAAATATTTCATGTTTTCACAAGACTTAGTTTTAACTTTTAAAAAAAAATTTAATTCATACAATAAGAAAAAATAATCGTTCCTCACCTGTTAAGTTTTTTCGGTTGATAAATGCGAAAAGAAGATGATTAAACCGCTATTTTTTGTACTCAATTCTCCCTCCCAGTACAGAAGCCATCTTGATTCATTTTGATATGGTTTGAACCAGGCGTTCCTCCCGTTTGTCATGTTACCACAGGAAACCCAGTTCAACAAGCTATACAAGCTACTTATCATTAAAAAAATGGGATTTGTGCTGTGATAAGAGCAGAATTAACTCTTAATAAAAGTCAGTACCAGCAAAAAGGTTCCATAAGCCTCTTTATTACCATGTTCTTAACTAGGTGGTTACAGGAATATTATTTGATTATTATGACTGTACTATGAAAATGACTAAGATCATTCTAGGAAGACATCTAAAAACCCAGGGAATCTTTGTAGTTTACATCAGCATCTGCTCCTGATGACACACCCGATCCAACATTCATGTCTGAAATTAAAATAAATGAAAAATAAAAAGGCGAGAAAGGAATGATTATAAATTAGCATAAAAAGGCCAGTTTTTTTAACAGAAAGAAAATGAGTCTTCATGAAATAATGAGATTTAGGATAGAAAAAAAGGCAGCTTTCTTTATTTCAAAAACCGTTCTTCATGAAAGGAAGGTTCGTGGGCTCTTTCACCAAGTCGCCTCATGTGAGGTGAGTTGATTGGTTCTCTTTCTGACTCCAAGGGTTTTCTAGATCTCTGGTTTTTCCTCCATCCTTTCAACCCTAGCTAATTCAAACTGGTTAGAGCTGTGCTCTGGGGTCTTGAACATAAACTTAATTTATAGCAGCTGTCAGAGATGCCTTCACATGCTTTCATTTTGACTTGAGCAGCGCTACTGCTATATTTTGCGGTTGTGATTAGCAATGGCAATTTTTTTCTTCCCCACCTTCCCCTAAATCTGCCCCCATCTATAAGCTAGGTCCATACTCACCAGTCTCACAATACTTCCCAGTGTAGTCAGAAGTGCAGGTACATGCTCCTGTAATGCGGTCACATTTTGCATTGTTTTGACATTTACAGTAATTTTTACATCCTTGTCCATACTTGCCATCATCACAGGCTGCAAAAGTTAACAAGGCTAAAAATGAATACTTAGAATAAAACTGAGGGAATCCACATCTTAACTTACCTATCTCACAGTGTTTTCCGACCCAACCTGGTTTACAGCTACAGAACCCAGTGACAAAGTCACAACGAACTGCATTTTGACAGGCACACTTTTGAAGGCAGTCATATCCATACTTTCCTGGAGGACAACCTTTAAAAAAAATAAAAGAAATACGTTAATGAGCTGCAAGAACAAATATTTAGAGAGTATTCGCAGTTTACAAAGGAGTATAACTCTGTTGCTTCTCAGTAGCTTTTTTCAGAAAGAGAGTTGAATGGGCCTTTGTGGCACACTTCATGCTATGCTTGAAATAGTCCCCTAAATTCACAGTTCCCAGTATCAGTATCAGTATCAGTTTTATTCCACTATAAAACGATTAGTTAATCAGTGGGGACATATTACTACAGAGAAACAAAATTCTGTTGTAGTAGTCCATTGAAGGCTTTTCTGTCTTGTGTAGATCTTTTAGCTTGTTCTTTATCCCTGCGCCATCTTAATAGGTAGCCGGGCCTTTGCATGGAAGCGAGACGAACGGTGAGCTTGCAGTGATAGAGAGCTCTTTTAAGCACCTTGCACAAATATTCATATGTCTCTATCATTGCAAGTTCACCGTTCGTCTTGCTTCGATGCAAAGGCCTATTGGCATGAAGGGACTATTGGTCAAAACAGTGCCAGGTACCGAAATAAGAAACTGCAAAAAAACTAACTTTATATACTGAAAATACAAGGGAAGCAGTTAAAAATGCATTACATCATAAATACAGCAATCTACAGTCTTACGAATTAAGGAAACAGGGCAAATGTTTTTTACAACTTACGTTTTTCGCACCGCGTCCCAACGTATCCCGGAGGACATAAGCAAATGTAGCGATTAATATCATCAAAACAATACGCTCCGTTCAAACATGGACTAGATATGCACTCATCAATTTCAATTTCACAATTTCGTCCATTATAACCTGGAGCGCACAAGCAGGAGTAATCGTTAATGCCATCTACACAAGTAGCGCCGTTGTCACAAGGATTCTTTGCGCACTCGTCGATGTTGACTTCGCAGTCTCGTCCGTTATACCCCGGTGCGCACTGGCAAGAGTAGTCATTAATACCATCTACACAAGTAGCGCCGTTCTGACAGGGATTCTTTGCGCACTCGTCGATGTTGACTTCGCAGTCTCGTCCGTTATACCCCGGTGCGCACTGGCAAGAGTAGTCATTAATACCATCTACACAAGTAGCGCCGTTCTGACAAAGATTCTTTGCGCACTCGTCGATGTTCACATCACAATCTCGTCCGTTATATCCCGGTACGCACTGGCAGGAATAGTCATTAATGCCATCTACACAAGTAGCGCCGTTCTGACAGGGATTCTTTGCGCACTCGTCGATGTTTACATCACAGTCTCGTCCGTTATACCCCGGTGCGCACTGGCAAGAGTAGTCATTAATTCCATCTACACAAGTAGCACCGTTCTGACAGGGATTCTTTGCGCACTCGTCGATGTTCACATCACAGTCTCGTCCGTTATATCCAGGTACGCACTGGCAGGAATAGTCATTAATGCCATCTACACAAGTAGCGCCGTTCTGACAGGGATTCTTTGCGCACTCGTCGATGTTGACATCACAGTCTCGTCCGTTATACCCCGGTACGCACTGGCAAGAGTAGTCATTAATTCCATCTACACAAGTAGCGCCGTTCTGACAAGGATTCTTTGCGCACTCGTCGATGTTCACGTCACAGTCTCGCCCGTTATATCCAGGTACGCACTGGCAGGAATAGTCATTAATGCCATCTACACAAGTAGCGCCGTTCTGACAAAGATTCTTCTCGCACTCGTCGATGTTGACATCACAGTCTCGTCCGTTATATCCCGGTACGCACTGACAGGAATAGTCATTAATGCCATCTACACAAGTAGCGCCGTTCTGACAGGGATTCTTCGCACACTCGTCGATGTTCACATCACAGTCTCGTCCGTTATATCCAAGTACGCACTGGCAAGAGTAGTCATTAATGCCATCTACACAAGTAGCGCCGTTCTGACAGGGATTCTTTGCGCACTCGTCGATGTTCACATCACAGTCTCGTCCGTTATATCCCGGTACGCACTGGCAAGAGTAGTCATTAATGCCATCTACACAAGTAGCGCCGTTCTGACAGGGATTCTTTGCGCACTCGTCGATGTTCACATCACAGTCTCGTCCGTTATATCCCGGTACGCACTGGCAAGAGTAGTCATTAATGCCATCTACACAAGTAGCGCCGTTCTGACAGGGATTCTTTGCGCACTCGTCGATGTTCACATCACAGTCTCGTCCGTTATATCCCGGTACGCACTGGCAAGAGTAGTCATTAATGCCATCTACACAAGTAGCGCCGTTCTGACAGGGATTCTTTGCGCACTCGTTGATGTTCACATCACAGTCTCGTCCGTTATATCCCGGTACGCACTGGCAAGAGTAGTCATTAATGCCATCTACACAAGTAGCGCCGTTCTGACAGGGATTCTTTGCGCACTCGTCGATGTTGGCATCACAGTCTCGTCCCTTATATCCCGGTACGCACTGGCAGGAATAGTCATTAATGCCATCTATACAAGTAGCGCCGTTCTGACAGGGATTCTTTGCGCACTCGTCGATGTTGTTATCGCAGAGTTTTCCATTCCATCCTGGTCTACATGCACACGTATAGCCGTTGTTGTTGTTATTACAGGTGGCACCATTGAGACATGGTGATAAGGCACAAAAGTCTAGAACGACATAATTGTTATTGCATCAATATTGATTTGACAACTGTTCATGTCTTAGTATACTTATGGCCATATTTATAGATTGAACATTGGGTGTTTTAACGTAATGTACTCAAACATATTGAACAGTCAGCACTGTGTGTGCTTCTTAATAGAGCGTTTCACTGTTCATTTTATGTCATTCAACATTGACACGAGACATACACCTACGTTAAATAATATGTATTGAGATTATTTCTCGGTTAGTTTAGTGGTTAGTTATTTAGAAGAAAAAGTGTTATTTAATAGCCAACCTGGATATGCAGTTGGAGTGCTGGTGAATCTCGTGGTTTTAGGAGGTTTGTGGGTTTTATGAGGTTTGTGAGTTGGTTTTGGTTTATGAGTTGTTTTTGGTTTGTGGGTTTTCGGTGGTTTGTGGGTTTTATGAGGTTTGTAGGTTTTATGAGGTTTGTGAGTTGGTTTTGGTTTATGAGTTGTTTTTGGTTTGTGGGTTTTCGGTGGTTTGTGGGTTTTATAAGGTTTGTGGGTTTTATGAGGTTTGTGAGTTGGTTTTGGTTTATGGGTTGTTTTTGGTTTGTGGGTTTTCGGTGGTTTGTGGGTTTTATGATGTTTGTGAGTTTTTGGATTGTGAGTTGGTTTCGGTCTATGAGTTGTTTTTGGTTTGTGGGTTTTCGGTGGTTTGTGGGTTTTATGAGGTTTGTGAGTTTTTGTGTGTGGTGGTTTAGGAGTACTTTTATGTGGATGGCTAGTCGTCTTATGAGGTTTGTGCGTGCGTTTTTGCAATATGTCAGTAGTAGGTTTGGTAGTTTTATAAGTTGTTCCAGATGTCGTAACATGATTAGTTGGGTTGATTGTTGGCTGTGCAGTAGGATCTGTGGAATAAATTAGGTAAAGAAGAACGCACTATTGAGTCAAGAGTACTCAAACACCAGCGATCTTATTAGAAAACTTTCTCATACCTATTTGTGTCTCGCAGTTTGTGCCAGTGAATCCGGGGGGACATGTGCACTTATAGCTGTTCACAAGGTTGTTGCACGCCCCTCCGTTTTGACATGGGTTGGGATCACACTCGTCTACTTCTGTGCACGTCAATTTCTTGGGTTTCAACCCTGAAAATAAGTAGTAATTGTGGTAGTAAGTTTTGTAGTCTTAGTGTGTGTGTATGAAACACTAATGTCCCATCGTGCCCTCTTCCCCTTTGGGGAGGGACCTCTATCTTTCCATGCAAGACGCATGTGGAGCTGGAAACACAGCTAGGAAGCCCGGGGGGGGGGGGTACTCCCTATAATGGACTATACGGGGATGCTCCGCCCCAAAGGGGTACTTTTATCAGGCCGCAGGTATAGCAGGGGTGGAAATGTGTGAGTTTTGGTATAAAAAGGGGTAGATCTTCTTCAAAGCTATATGAAAGGGGTACCTTTTTAAGCAAAAAGGTATATAAAAGGGGTACTTTTTTGCTGAAATTTGGTATAGAAAAGGGTAAGGGGTTGAGAGTTCGGGCGGAGCATCCCGGTATGAAACGACCCAAAGTACCCCCACCCCCCCCCCCCCCCGGGCTAGGAAGCCTAATTCTATTAGAAATAAAACTTTATCAGTCCACCCTTTTCTGAATACTTTTATCAGTACGCTGGTGTAACCGGAGAAGGTAACTTCAGACCTACCTGTACCCTAGTATTTGATCCCAAAATAACTTTTGTCTATCTTACACGAGTGTAAAGGTTAAAGAAACATAATCGCAAGGTTTTTTACCTGGCTTCTTACGGTCATCATCATCATCATCATCATCGTCGTCATCATCACCACCACCTATTCCTTTGCTACATAGGTAGTAATTACCCGTCGGCCAGTACGTATATTTTGGGGCACTCGGCTCCAACCATTTGATACAATAGTTCTCTCTAATCCAACTTGGGTTCGACGTTTTAAAGCGAAACCACCGTAATTGGTACGGCGAATTGTGTGGCGCGCACAAGTAATTCGAATTCCAATAATAATCCCTGGAATTATGAATGTTGACACATCTCATATTGTTAATCTTTCCATCAGCTGACCACCGGAATCCCGGATCAGCTTTTTGACCGGAGGAACACAGGTAATTGTCATTCCAAGTTCTTGACGCCGGTTCCTTTGGTTCATCGATTTGTAGGCAGCGCATACCGGGTAATTTCCCCCTGTAACTCCAAGCAAAGTCGGAGGGAAAATGTGGAAGTTGATCGCCTCCTTTAGAAATAAAAGAAGAAGAAAATCTAGCCCTTGACAAATACCCCGGAAAGCAACAGAAGCGAGTAGGTGGGATTTCTATTATATTTATCTAGTTGTAAAGTGACGTTCGGGGCAGTGGCAGACCGATCGATCCAGGAATGCCTTGACGCCATCTCCCCAGTTTATTTGCAGTCATGCATGCATTGGTTTTGTGTGAAGGGAGGTAAGAGAGGTAGTGAATCTCTAATGAGAAATTCTGGACACCGTAACTGAGGAGTATTCACTACGATACACCTTGGGCAGAGTATACCCAACGGATCTAGCTCTGATTGGCATGCAATATACACCTCTTTAGCTTGGGCGTAATGATTTCCCATATTCATATACGCGTGTACATGTTATTAATTTTTTCTTGTTTAACCCTTTCGGCGCCATAAGTTATTTCAATGTTATTTCACCGCCATATTTGTTTTGGAATTTTGAAGTAAAAAGTGTTTACTTTTTAAGAAATTATTTCTCAAAAACAAACAAAGCTACAGATACAAAATTTTCAGTAAACGATCGTTATTAACGGCTAAGTCCTTCTGGGATAAAAAAAATAGCAATTTTTAGAATGAAAATATATTTAAATCGGGAGTGCATGACGTGTTGTCGACTACAGTCGCCTATGGCGCCGAAAGGAGTAACGGTCGGTTGCGCACGACTAACCTGAAGGCTTGTATCCGGTTTTACACTCACATTGCCCAGTATATGGATTACATGTTTGGCCCACCAATGAATCGCATGAGGTTCTGGTGGATTTATTGCAGACTTGTGTTTCGCTAGTTGCTTTGCAGCGGTATGATGGATATGCATTTCTTGTGCGTGTTTGTGTTCCTTGGCCACATTTGCTGCTACAATCACTCCATGAACTCCAATCTTTAAAAAAACAGATTTAAAAAAAAGCAATATGATTGCATGCACCACCACACGACCAAAACCCTTGGCTCAGTAGACATAATCGTCATCATTTTGTATATTCTTATTTGTTTACTAAGGGCTTTTAAATCAGGAAGGCATCTTGTGTAAGCCAGTTCAAAGTTTAAGAACCGTTTTCAGTGCGCATGCGATTTTATCCCGAATTTCTCACCTTCTTTTGTTTAAACCTTCTTTTGTTTTTAATTAAACAAAAGAAGGTGAGAAATTCGGGATAAAATCGCATGCGCACGCATTGACGTCCGAAATCTTTTCTCATTCAAATTTGCCAACCATAAAACAAAATATCTCTTTGTTTCAGCCTCCAAGATATCTTTGGTTGGCACATCACTATAACACTGCTGAAAAAAGTAATTTATCAAAATACACTGCAGTGTAAATAAAAAAAAAATCTTGTATATTTTGCAATCATGGTTTTTCGTCCAATTTGGAATTAACTTTTACGTGGCATTTGCGTTTTTTACTCGTGCAACCATCCAGGTGTCCGGAGCATGCACGAACCGTCCAATCACAGCGTGCTTCGATGCTTAGCCAAGCGGCCCTTACTCCAAGTCTCTTCCCAATACAAAAAAAACACGCGTTTCAAAGAATTTAGAGAAAAAAAATTGAAGTTACGTGTTATTTAACAAATTAAAGTAAATCTTTGCGATCCATCTCCTCAAATTCTGTGAGATATATGACTTTTAAGACTCGGGCGAGGGCCACTCAAATTACAACAACAATCCTTTTCGCGCTTAGTTTTTCGTACAGCTGGCTATATGTATCTGAAATCAAACAGTCAAGTGCCTTACGTGGGAGTGCAATTAATTTGTTAATTACAAGTTTGATTTCAGACCAAATTTCATGACACGATTAATTATATCCATTATAAAATCTCCTGCAATAATAAAATACCCTGTAAGTTCTTAATATTATTTATTTTCATGTAAAATGAATCAAAACTTGTTGTTCACCTAAAAACTCCCTTTCCATTTTTTTCTAATGGCTTATATTGGCATTTTTCTGTAATCTGATTGGTCAAATGCATTGTTTTCTTCATTTTTATTGGCTCTTCAAAACAGTGCGTTTTAAAACTCAAAATGGTGCAATTCGTGATTTTAAAAATCGCACTACTGAGAGCCAATCAGAATGCAGAAATCACCAGTAATTTTAAAAATGGAACTGCACAACACTCATGACTCATGTCATCGAATCCTTTCTAGTAGTATGCGCGTTAGTTAACTTTGAACTTTGTCCATTGTTTCGTACAGTCTTTCTGTCTTTCTGTATTCTACTTCACGCGCGCGCGTTTAGTACTATTTAAACATGTGTTCCTTTGTTCACGTTAAACCAAACAAGACCTTTCAATGAGCTTTAGTAATAACAAACAAACACTCGCCCACATAGTTCAAACAACAATGATCATTGATAATAAGAAACGTCATCCTTACGAGAGTATCTGCAATATAAATAATGGTGATCTGCGTTGACCAGCTGGGAACACAGGGTAGCAAACAGGAGAACTACATTGTACATTAACTTCATTGTGATGTCCAAACAAGACCAGGAAAGAGCTAACAAAAAGATAAAGAACAAAACTGTGAAAATAGATATTTGTTTAGAAAGAAAAACAGTTTTACAAAACAACACATATTGAGATCAAAGTTCGCAAAGGACGCATAAGTTTTTTTGCGACTATTGCGCATGCGAATAGCCTCTACATCGATCGTCGTGGTTTTCCGGGAATGTAAGTAAGTAACAGCAAAAAAAAGTCCTTATTTTTACGAGGGTAGCACTTGGATTTAATTAGCGCTTCAATATACGAATTTCGTGAACACTTCGTAATTCGATAAATAAACGAGCAGAGACAATGAATAAAGTACATGTAATTATGTTACGTCGAACATGCAGGTAGAGGCTCATGACTAAAGCACTCGACGCCCGATCAATTCAGTGGTAATTTAGGAGTTGATTTTTACGGAGGGAGGAAAGCCGGGGAACACCGAGAAAAACTTTCGAAGCACAGAAGAGAACCTATACTAGAAACCCTACTTACATAAGAAATGATAGGACGCCATGATAGGACGCCATGTCCGGGAATATTGAAGCTCGGTCGCATTAATGGCGAGCGGCGCGGCTCATTTGCAGCACCCACCACCCGTGCTTCTACTGATGTAGACGAATGATTTTTCGAATCGTGAACATTTTCTGAGCAGGCGATAGATAACGGGTTGAATGCCCGGACGTACTAACGCTGAAGACCTCAGTATAAAATAACTGAGGGGAAAATGTTGGCTTTTGTAAATTTCATAAATTTAAGGCAATTATTCTTTACATTGTGTATCCTAACCCCCCACTTTTTTAGTTCTACATTTTTGCGCATTCGAAACTCAAGCCATAGGAGGTCAGACAGCAGTCAAAACTGAGATTGGAAAATGTGCTTAGCAAATGAATGACGAGGGTCGATGTCACGGCACAAGAACTACCCACCTATTAAGCCAAACATAGGTGGAGAGTGACTGGCTTTTAAGTTAGAAACGAACTTCTCAGTTGAGGTCGAACTAAACTTTGAAAGGCCGGAGACAAAGAGGCATATTCTCCCTCCCTATGCCATTTTTCTTCCTTCTCCCTATTTTTTTCAGCCTGGCATCCATCCGCAAACAAATGAAAAACTTAATAAGATATTAATTAGATTGGATGATAATGATTTCCTCCCTTCTCGATACTTTTATGCTGGTTCTCCCTTCTCCCTATATTTTTCCGTTGTTTCTTCCTGGCTACTCTCCGCGCTCGAAAATAACGTGAAATATCTTACATTTCCTATAATGGGGTAGCTAGATCAGTTGTCTAAACTGAGAAGACAAAAGTACGAATAACAGAAAAACTTGAAAAATATTTCTTCGTATTTTCTCCGACGAGTTTGCAAAACGAGTTCTTGGTGGACACGTACTTTCGAAGATCTTATCCCGAACAATCTATCTTAGTTTGTTCTCAAAGCTCTAAAAAAGGTCAAGAGTAGGGCAAACCTAGGGCAAGGACTTTTTTATTCCACATACCTTGAACTCAGCTTCTGGTGCTTGTGTCGGTCGAACGTTCCCCTCAAAAGTACTCAAGAAAGAAAAACCAACACCGTGTTAACCTGAGTTTATGGAAAACCAAACGTCCATCAAAACTTCGTGCCATTGTTAAGCACTTCAAACACCGAAATCCTGTATCATCAACTTTGGACCCCTGAGTAAATATTTTTTTTCTTCTTCGATCTCGGTAAATGCTTTTAATCATTTTTCATTCAAGATCAGTGTTGTAATTTTGTGTTTTAAAGAAATTTGGTGCTGTACTCCAACGGCTGATAAAACAATAATTTGAATACAAGTTGTTTTGGTTCAATAGAAAAATCAGTTTCTTTGTCAACTTTAGTTGATCGGTGTGATACAATGAAGCATCAATTGTAGCTATTGTAGTGGTGCTTGGATTTGGATGAAAGTCTCTTTTGATATATATTTTTTTGATATATGTAACCTTGTTCACTTGTGTCGTCAAATCTAAATGATTAAAAGAACCATTAAGTAAACTTTTCTTTTGCCGCCTGCAGCATTTTAATTGTTTTAATTGAGATTTAAGAGATTTTAAGAGATTGTTGTTACTGTAAATATTTTAATATCTTATATTAAAAGACTTGGATTGAATTGAATTGTTGTTAACTTTCGGGTGAAAAGAAAGAAAGAAGATGAAAGACAAGAAGAGAGTGAAAAGAAGAGAATTGAGAGAGAAGCGAAGAGAAGAGAAGAGAAGAGAAGAGAAGAGAAGAGAAGAGAAGAGAAGAGAAGAGAAGAGAAGAGAAGAGAAGAGAAGAGAAGAGAAGAGAAGAGAAGAGAAGAGAAGAGAAGAGAAGAGAAGAGAAGCGAAGCGAAGCGAAGAGAAGAGAAGAGAAGAGAAGAGAAGAGAAGAGAAGTTAGAAATAAAGAGAAGAAAAAAGAAATGAAGGAAAGATATGGAGAAAACGTCCTTTCCTCAGGAAATTATATCATTAACATTAATATTTTTCAACTTCATTTAAAATAAGTTTGAACATCCTTTTGATTTTTTAATTCTTGTATTTGTACCTTCATGTTTACCAAAGGTATTTCATAGACACTTTAAATCAACAAGCAAGAGCTACTCATTTAAGCCATATCCTTTGATTTATGTCACTGTCATTCGTATTTTTACCGTGAAAAATTAGATTTTCGACCTTGACGTTGGCTGTCAGTTTGTAGACCGGGTTGGTGGGAAAAACAAACACTATTCCATGCTGCAACTAGTGGTATATTTCCGCTCGAATAGATTACAGCACCATCTTTGATATTTAACAATTATTCACCAAAGTCGTGGTGATTATCGGTGATTTTATTCAAAATATTTCCCCGTTTCTGATTGGCCCACAGCTGCCCCCAGTTAATTTTCCATAACAAGCATTGACTGACCAAATTTGGAAAGAAACGTCATTCGTCCAATAACTAAAAAAATATTGTACGATTGACGTCATCATAGCCGCCAAACAAAGATGGCTTCCCAACAGAGAAGGTTTGCAAACTTATCTGAAATGCTTTCTTAAATTAATGAATTGAAAATATTTTGAATAAATAACAAAACAATTATTAGATTCGGCTATCGTATGATATGAAAAATTATGCATACCTCGAAGAGTGTTATCCGCCTCTGCCGTCGAATTCGAATTTAGCAAACTACCTAACATGTTTTAGTTTTCTGGTGAGAATTTTCCACATAGCAAACTACCACTGTGACTACACGAAACAGATAGAATAATCAATTTACTCGGAAGGGTAATGGGTTTTGGTGAATGACAGTCTTCTTCAGAACCATTCCCAAGACGGCCCCTCGCGCCCTTACCCCATGAAAACACCTTGTTCTCCGAAGTAACAGCGACAGTAAACGTGTCTCCACAAGCTACATGGACGAGGACGTGGTCACGAAGACTTTCCACAAACTGGGGCACGCGAGCACTACCTTCCCTTACGTACCCAAGTTGTCCGAATGAATTCGACCCGAAGGTACAACACTTGCCATCTTTGGTTAGGACTGCGGTGTGCGACGTTCCCATAGAAACGGCGGTCACTATCATATTGGTTAAAGACGCAGCTACAAGGCAAAAGTTCAATGATTCCTCAACAGAGCCTGTCTTTAAATCAAGGGCCAGTTTATTACATCTGTTGCTTCCACAAGCCAGGAGTTTGTTATTGAACGTCAAAAGGACCGAACAATCTATGCCACAATGTACCGAACGAGCACTAATATTATCTGGGAGAGTTACGAGTTGAGGAGATGAATGCTGCTCGTATGAACCGATACCTAACCGTCCATTGTCTCCACGTCCCCAGGAGAACACCTCGTTGTCAGCAGTAACGACCATGATGTGAGAAGGACCACATGACACTTGTTCTACTTCGTATCCTAGCAACGCCTCGACGATCTTGGCTTGGTTGATGTCGTTAAAATTGCCATGTCCAAGACAGCCGTGCATACCACTACCATATGTCATCAAAATACCTCTATCTGGATGTGTAGAAAATGGATAAATAAATACATCTATATTTTATGTCAAGACTGGGCGAGTCATTGCTGAGTCCTCCTAGCCAGAGTCTAATTTTCATGTACAGTATAAGACACACACCACACTCACTACCACGTACATTTAATATTCTAACGAGACAATTCTCAACTCATATGTTGATTTTCAGGGAGGAAGAGGGATATAGAGGAGGAGAGTTCATTCACACCTTTAAATAAGGGGGGTGCACCCCTTAGAATCAAAGTAAAAACGTTATTTCGTATTGGTTATCTTCAAAGTAGGGGCACAACGTTGACTCGGGAGTGCACACCCCCGACCCCTCCCCTGGATCCAACCCTGTCTATCACCTATTTTCTTCACTTTGACAACCTTCTGTATACATATCAGACTGACCTGTTAAACAAGCAACAAAGAGGTCACCACAGGATACTTGTACAATAGTTACACCTGATTGACCAGCTAGAAATCTAGGGATCCAAGTGTTATTATCTGATGATACAAGGCTGTTCTTATTGGCTTCCCATAGGATCATTCGCCCATTTGCTGTCACTCCTGTCTTCATTGCACGACCAGCTGAGACCTGTAAAAGTGAAAGACTCTGTGTTGAGACCCAAACTTTAAGTATTGGGATCCCTGTGCAGTCAGGTGAGGAGAGAATGAGGGAGAGTTGTGTGTAAAATTGTGTAGAGAGTTTTTGAGTGTGAGAAGGTGAAATAAAGGAGCATGAAACACTCTGGGATAAACATTTAAAAAAGTGTCAAACCCTGAAATAAACTAGCTACTGTTTAAGATCATCTGTAATACATAAAAATGAATTTTGAAATTTGAATTTTTTCAGAGAGAGGAAAACCCTTGAAGCACAGGAGAGAACCAACAAGAAACTCTACTCTGCAGACCAAACCCTTGGCCAAAGAAACAAAACCAAAGAAATGGCTATGTAAAGACCCTCTGTATGTTCAAATAAATGAAAGCCTCCAAAGCAAAAGAACAAACCATTGACCAAACGTACCTGAGTAACATCAGAATCATGCTGTGGAAGCTGGAGTTTAGTTGGAGTGGTGATACCTCCGCCCCAGTGGTACACAACATGCTGGGGCTCTGTGGGCTTTAAGGAAAATGAACCTAAGTTGTCTGGGAGTCCCTCCAGGATCGCACTTGCTGAGTTAGAGGATGATGTACGCGGTAATTGAGCCGTCACTTTTGTCCCAGTCACAGAAGACTTGGAGCGAGAAGGTGGGATAGCAGCTAAATACATATGTAAGAGATTAAAACAAAATGTTAAAAAATTTAAAAATGGAGGCCAAGGAGGAGAATGGAATTTATGAGAGAGAGTATGGCACATCAAATCACTAGGATAGTTGGTCTGGTTTCAAATGCAACACTACTTTTAAGAGCACCATGTTTTTAAATGCAGTTTGTTTTCTTTTTGATCATGAACCACTGACACATCAGAGCTTTCCCCGCCAGTCCCTTCCAACAAGCCCATAGCCTGCTTTCAGAGCGGGGGAGGGGGGGAGGGGTTGTGTTCATGTATAATTGGTTCCTGTTTTTAGCAAATCAACATTTTACTATCACATCAATCCTTAAAATATGAAAAAAATCACCCAGCCTACAGGCCTGTCCAAGATGGTAGCTACGATATATTAGGTCTTGATGGAAGAGGACGAAAACTTCAAATTTTATTGATACAATGAAACAACCTCTGGGTTGATCAAAGTATCACAGCTAACTCACAGTTCAAATTGGAATCCTAGGGAACCTTCAATTCTCTTACTTGGGTTGGGGTAGGGGTAGGGGTAAATGGGATTTAGGGAGGTCAAGATAAACACCGGGTGAAATGGTAATTCAATATGCATACCTGAGATGCCTGCAAGTGCATGTGCCCTGGGTATCCGAGTACATGGCACCCTACCAACATCCGTGGGGAGGTCAAACAGAGCATTAACCACAACCGGCTGGGCCATAATCTCTGGTATTCCAGGTCTCTTAGTAGGATCCAAGGCCAACATGCTCAGGATCAACTTACGCAGTTCTGGACTGTACCTCTCTGGAATTGGAGCAAAGTTCCCTCTTATAATCTTGAGGACTAAAGCTGGTAAATTTGAAGCTTCAAAAGCTCTTTTTAACGTAGTTAGTTCATATAAAACACAGCCTAATGCCCATATATCACTCTTTTGGTTGTATGGTTTTCCTTCGCAGAGTTCTGGCGAAATATAACAAGGCGATCCAATAACCGTGTTGGCTTTGCTCTTACTGCTCAAAATCTTCGAAATTCCAAAGTCGACAATCTTAACAACTTTCCGTTTTTTATTCAACAGTATATTTTGTGTTTTGAGATCTCTATGGAGGATATTTTCCCTATGGACGTGTTGTAATGCTATCAAAATCTGCACAAAGAGTCGAAGAATTTCATCTTCGTCCAAAAGTTTCCCTCCTCGTTGTTGTAAGTAGTCGAAGATGGTTCCACCTTGCGCGTACTCCATGGCGATCATCAACGCTTTATCCTCCACAAAACTATCAAAATAACGAATAATATTAGGATGCTTGAACCTGGAGAGTACAGTTACTTCATTAAGAGCCGACTGACGTTCTTCTTTAGTCATTTCTTCGACAGGAATTTGTTTTATTATCACGAGATAGTTGTCAACTCTTCGACGACAAAGGTACACCGTTCCATAAGCACCGCGTCCAACTGTGCGGATTTTCTCGTAATTCTCCATCTTTTCCACTCTTAGAATCGCTTTAGAATAAAAAACATTGACCTACTACTGGCAAAGGATCGAATTCGCAGTATAAGTCCGGAAATCATGAATAAAGAGAGTTGTATCGGAACGTTTGTCATAACACGTTTGCGTCGATAAGCAAATACTTTCCACAGGGACCCCAACCGGTAGGCTGTAAAACGAAGTTCTAAAAGAGAAAATAAAATAAGATGGTATAACTTTGGAAATTTTCAGGGTCGAGTATTCAAGTCATTTTTTATTTCTAAACAACAATATTCAAAAGAATACAAATATGATTTTAGTTTTTATTTGTTCATAAAGTTTTCTAGCTTGAGCTTCCTGTGGTTTTAGTACTCATTCTTCTCTCTTTTGTTTTTCTTGTCAACCAAAATGGCGTCGAAAACAAATTTTCTGTTATAAAAAAAACGACTAAAAATCCCTACTATTAGAGCTATTATGAGCGTAAAGGACTCAGAGACTCTAAGACAGCAGTTCCAGCTGATACAAGAACAACAGCAGAAGAAACTTCTCGCTAGAAAGCAAAAAAAGTTGAAAAATTCGACCAAAGATTCGGAAGAAACGCCAGTGGTATCCAAGAACAACTGGGAACCTGAAGACGATTTGGATTTGAGGGTAAAAGTCAATAGAAAAATAAATAATAATTCTATCTTGTTATTAAATATGTTTTAAATCCTAAATACCGTAGCTCAGAGTTGAAACTACAGTAAAGGATTTGATATTTTTTTTAAAGAATTCAAGCTTTATTACGTTGTTAGGCAGCTGGATTTGACAATATTAATTTATGACAATGAGAATTTTACGATGAAAAATATGATTTTCTAGAACAATCTTACTTCACGTGAAAACGTAAGATATTCCCAAGACGTGGTAAGGGTCCGGTTGGCTTTTATTTTGAGGTGGGAATAAGGGTATCCCTAATTCTTATAAAGGGAAAAGAGGGAGATATAAGCTTATTATGCAAATATAGTATAGACGAAGATGTGATGGCTTGAGAAAATTTAAGCAGGACAAGTCTCGTATTTTGCAGCAGTTCTTCTGTCACATTTCTTTTTTAACTGCGAATATCACACCATGATATTTAAATGAGGCACCTAGTGGTAGGAATGTCTGTTTTGTGTTTCTATCCATGGATTTAGTGTCCAAGGATACCCATCATGATCCCCATCATGTCTGTAGATCTCTTGGTCCCATGATCCTTTGTTGGCTTTTCCCTTGTACAACATTTTTGAGATCTTCACATGATGAAATTTGTTGTCCGCAAATACTGTTGTCTGATCTAAGCGTGAACACTAGATGGCAAAACATGTTCTAAGTGGAGCCTGAAACTTGTATGTTTGGTGGCTAAAGAGTCAACATTTGGTGGTCTCCTTTGATGGTCTCCATTGAAATCTAAAAACGTTAACTTTTTAGCCACCAAACTTTTTAAAGTCCCTATTGTCTCTCTTCTTATAATATCACTAGCTCAACAGAATTACAGTAAAAAAAGCTAATTTTCGTATTTCATTTTTGTGTTGACAGCTTGACACAAGTATTGCAAATGGAGAAGAACTAAATGTTCACAGTCAACTACAAGAATTACAGCAATCTCTCAGAGTAAGTCAATAATTTGATGATACATAATTTACTCAAATATACACATTTATTACACATTTAAGGTCGATATCCATGAAATAAAGCCGTGAATAAAAACCATATCAGTGAAGTGATACGATATCACTTCATGGCAAACTGTCCAATAAAATCTCGTAATATATAATAATATATAATCGACCCTTAATGTGTAATAAACAAATTATGACATGTTAAGAGCCTGATATCATTTTTATTGACAAGTTTCCAGTCATATCGCTCTTTCGCTTGCAGACTCGCTTGTTCACGATATGACAGGAAACTCGTGAAACAACTACTGTAGATATGAATAGTGTATCATTGATGAAAATATCAATGAATTATACTCTCAAGTTTTCCATAAATCATATTTGCTAATAATCAATAAAAATTCATTTCTCACATTAAGATTCTAAAGGATGAAAATGGAAGACTGTACAAGCTTCTTGGTGAAAGAGATGAAGAAATGCGCATTATCAGGAAGCAGAGGGATAACGAGAGAAAGGCTTTAGCAGGTATCAATCAAGAAATTTGACTGCTGTATTAATTATCAACTTCAGTTATTTACAACTCACTCACTCACTCACTCACTCACTCACCAGGTGAGTGAGTGAGTTGTACGAAAATTGTCTGAAATTTAATTCAGCTGAAGCATTACTGGAATAATCTTTAAGGGTCTGATAATCACTTTTTAAAATTTGTTCTTGATATTTTGATGGGAAGTATTTTATATTGTTAGAAAGTTTTAACAGAGTCTGTGACATCATCTAAATCTACTGAACATTAAACATCACTCCATGCATTTCTTTGTTAGTTAAATAACTTCTTGATATATTTTATGCTTTGTCTTATGCAGGAACAGGAGTTGCAGCAGATACAGCAGCAGGTAAAATAGTGGAGTTATCCAAGAAGAACCGTGAGCTGTCAGCAGATCTTCAAAGTGACAAAAACAAAGTCAGACAACTAACAAGAAAAGTTCAAGACCTTGAATATCAAGTGAGTAGAATGAAAGGTGGGGGGTTACATGATGCAATTATTATTCATGTGATGTTTCAAGTCACGTGGCAAAAAATTAGAGAATGCACTGTATGACCATCTATGCATCGTTGCATGCGACTTTGCAATAAGTGGAAAAGAGTTCTACTATTGTGACGTGGCATGTGATGAATAGCACTGTGCACAAGCAACAAACATCACATGGGTGGTCACATGGTGCGACCAAGTTTTTGTGAAATTGCATGCAACGCCGTATTGAAGTATTGGAATTTCTAATTTCTAAAGAAGTCAATTTTCATGGATAGAGGAAAACTGAGGAAAACTGAGGAAAACTGTGGAAAAACTAATGAAGAAGCACAAAAGAGAACCAACAAGGAACTCTACTTACATATCATGAAGAGCCTGACTTTTAGGTAGAAACCACAACATCTGCAATAGCAGTGAGGTGGAAGACATTAGAAGTGCACAACCCCTATGCTTGGTGGTACTTATCTTAACAAACGTGCCTTTCATTTGTCAGGTCAAATTATTTGAAGCAAGCAAATTGCCACAGACACCTAAGGATGATGGAAATGGTCTTTCTTCTGAGGTACATGCATTAATTTTGTTCATTCAGCCAATTTATTAGATTTTGAGCCACTCCAGATCCAAGCCAGTTTGTTCTTAGTACATAGATTAGCCTATACACCTATTTCAAGTAGTGTTGATATCTGGAGATCTGGAATGGTGGATCTGAGACCAATAGGAATTGGTGGGTGTCAACATGATTTTTTTTGAATTAATGCAATAAGTGAGACAAATTATCATTCAACAACATTGTGTTTGCAATTATTTATTTGCAATATTTATGAGATGAGCATTTGGACTCCCACAGTTCCTATAGGTTTCAGATTGACTATTTCAGATCTCCTGTTATCAATGTTAATTGAAATAGGTATATATAATTGCAGAACTTTATAGGGTACCAGACTGTCAGGCTGGAAAAAAATCAAACCTTCCTCAAAGGAAATCTGCATGAAGGAAAGAGTAATGACATTAGTTTTTCTTGTATGGTTAAGGTATAGATAATGTACTATTTTTAAGGTGCTCACGATTGTTCTATGGTTTGTCAATGCAGGAAGGAAAAGCCCTTCAAGAAAAACTCAAAGGTACAACTTCTAAAATGACAGAGTATAGAAATCAGTGTGAGGCACTAAAGAAGGAACTGAAAGTTGCTCATAAGGTAACAATAAATTGAAACTCTTGGAAACAGAGTCTGTACTTACAGGTGTAGTTTATGTAGTTTATATTGTTTTATTAGTATTTATTTATAATTATTGTAAAGCGTTGTAGAACTAAAGGGAATTTGACGCTTAATAAAATATTGTTATTATTATTATTATTTATGGTTATTTTATGCATGATGTTATGTAGGTTTAAACCCTTGCATGTGACCAAAACAACTCAATTTAGAGGACAAAAACAGAGAATTTCAATTTCTGAGAATTGGTACCCTTTTGTCCTCCAATTGCAGCTGCATTCCAAAGTGCTGCAAGGGGTCTACTGAGATTGTTTTCTCATTCTGAAGAGATGAAAGTGGGATTTTGCTGTTGCATTTGATCTGTAATGCATGAGTGGGCTGGGGTTGGAGTGGGAAGGATGGAGAGATCATCAATAACTAAATGGTAGAATGAGGGCAAAAATGAATACATTGACTGCATCTCAGCCCACTGTCTGTGCCCTAAAGGCTTGAAATGTGGTAACAACTTCTCTCTTTATACATGTATACAGCTATTTCAAAAAAGGTTAAAGGGGCGAAAGGTGAATGGCAATTGTGGAGATTAGTGATTGCATAACCAAAAGGAACTGTGGTCACACTATCACAGAGACATGAATTGAATAACAACTGTGTCTACTAATTCAGACATGGATTCAAGCACTTCTGATGACGACTCAACTGTAAACCTTTGTCTTTTAAAAGGTTCTTGACCCAGTTCCTTTCGGTTGTGCAATTGCCAAACATCAATTGCCATTTGCTGTTTGGAGCCATCCCTTCCACATTCTTTGAAATACAGTAGCTGTATGCACTGAGTGATATTGCTGACAGTGGTTATTCTATGCATAATTATTATTATATAGGTACTCAGTAAAGAGTTAGGAGAACATGTCAATGTAGCGTCATTACTCAATGATACAAGTGGATGGAGAGGAAGGCAACAACAGATAAACTCTTTACAAAATAAGGTTAGGATCATTGGTATTGTTGCTTTATAAACTTAGAGTTTGTTTCGGTGATTGTTAAATCTTTGTCTTTGGTTGACCATGGACCGCGCAGCAGGAGGGGCTGGGGGGTTATAGGCCCCCCAATAATGGGAGCATGCCCCCAAACCTCCTAGGTCTTCCAATACTTGGTGGTCGTTAGCCCCCCAATCAAAATTATGCTCCGCGGTCCCTGTTGACGGTCACAAATGCTCACCAGGAAATGCACTGTAAATTGAAGTAGTAAATGTAATCCCAAAATACCTCTTCCCCTTGGGCATAATATTTTCCCATTTCATACCATGTGTCATTCCCTAGAGTATCATTTCTTTGTTCAATTTTTAAACACGGAGACACATGAATATGGACTAAACCCAAACAAAGAATCTTATTCTCAAGAAAATGACATATGGTCTGAAATGGGACAACATTATGCCCAAGGGGAAGAGGTCTATTGCCTGACGTCACTTGACGTCATTTCCTGTGTTGTAGGATGTTCATCATCAGCTGAATCACAAGTTCTCAATTGAATTATTTCCTGCTGACAACACAGTGTTTGACCATTATTTGGAGCAGATGATGAGATTCAAAGACTTTTAACACGCTAAATTCCAATTCGATCTTTGAGTTAGCCGTGCCCTGACTTTCATCAGCCCAGAGGCTGTTTCAGGGAATCGATGAAATTTGAAAATTTCAACCTTTTTTCTCAGCTGATTGAAATTCAGCAACTGAATTTTGTATATTGAGACTTGCAAGTTTTGATCAGTAGTGGAGGTATTGTCGGGATTTTGAGATTTCCAAACTGAAACCGGAAGTGTAAATGATTTCTCTTTGGGGTTCTGTTCCTTGGGGATTTCATTCAAAACATTGTCAGTAAAGTCAACTCATCCACAGGGAAGACAGACTTTGAAGGCGCGAAATCCAAAAATAAAGTTGTTCCCACTTCCGGTTGTTGTCGCCGTCCTCGTAGATTTAGCAAATCTTAAAGTCCCTAATGTCTCAAATTTGTATTTATGATTAAAGGTTGCAGAGTTAAAGGGCCAACTTCAAGAGGTAGCACGCAGTGGATCAACATTATCTAGTAATTTTCTCCTTCGGTCTTCCATGGCCACACCCTCCCACATGTCATCACAGTACGACGAGAAACATAAGTCTGTGCTGAGAAAAATCGAAAAAGAAAAGAAAGATTCGTTAGAGGTGAAGAATTTTTTTTGTGAACATTTGCGTGAATATTTCATGGAAACGTTAGTGAAAAACCCCAAGATATTACGAATGCTCAATGAATGTTGCTCGTTTTACCACATCGCGCGCAATAATTTTTCATTGTTCCAGAGAGTAGAAAACCTTCTTCTTTTGCAACAAAGTCGCGCAACGAAATTTTATTGTTGCACGGGGTCATGGTAATACGAGCAACATTCACTCTGCGACTTGCAACGCAACAATTACGACAAGTTGCAAATTTTTGTTGCTCGTATTTCCTTTACTAATACTGATTCAAACCATTATTCTTTTCCCACAGAAAACAAAAGAAGAATATGACAAGCTGAGTGAAGAACACAGCCGCGTACAACAAAAACTGGAGGCATCAAAAGCCAGGAATAAAGTACTGGCGAACGAACTGAAAATCATCAAGTCTCAAAACAAGACGCTTTTGGAGAAAGGCGCTCACGATGATGAGCTGGTTGCTGCACTCATGGTAAAGTGAAACTAGATTGTGTCATTCAAGGTGCGGTAATACGGGCAACAAATTCGTGCAACTTGTCGCGCAACACTGATTGTTACGTTGCAAGTTGCGGAGCGAATGTTGCTCGTATTATTACCCCGCGCGCAATACAGTGTAAATCTTCTTTTTCGCAGAGAGTAGAAAGAACTTCTACTTCTGCAACAAAGTCGCGCAACACAATTTTGTTGTTGCATGGGGTGGTTACGAGCAACATTCCCTCTGGAACTTGCAACGCAACAATGTTGCACGACAAGTTGCACGAATTTATTGCCCACATTACCGCACTTTCAGGAGTTTTCTGTGTGTTCTCCGGTTTTCCTCCCTCCGCAAAACCTAAAATCCAAAACTCAATTCGATGCGTAAGGTAACAGTGTTGCTTTAGGGTTCAGTAAAATTCATGTTGGTTTTTTTGTTTGCTTATTTTTTATTTTTTTTTGTCATTTTTAAAAATAGGGAAGACGAAAATGATTACCCTTTTGACTTAGGCATAACATACTATGGGTCATTCCTAGAGTATGTGCTGATGTAGATGAGAAGACACATATAGATATGACAAAATGACACATGGTCTGAAATGGGAAAAAATTACACCCAAGCTAGAAGGGCCTATTGATTGAGAAATATTTCCTTCGGCGGGTATGAGTAAGCGTTGATGTATTTATTTGACTTTCTATCTCTACAGAGGGAACAACAGCAACTCAAAGAAGCCTCGAAAAAAGCCACATCTTCCCCACCCTCCCAACCCCAAGTTATTGTCACCCAAGATAACACCATGATCAATCATTTGAGACAAATATGTCAGCAACGAGACGAACGAATCAAAGAACTCGAACACGAACTTGAAGACCTTAAAGAAAATTTACAAAAAGAAATCACGTATAGAGAAGATCACGAAAACAAGCCTCGTCCACAGACGGTCTCTGTTGGCTGTTGTACCGAAAATCTCCCCACCCTCCCCTCCCATTCCTCCAGCGATACGAGCATCAACCGCTTGGTATTGGAAGAGAAAGAAAAACAAAGTTTTAATAAGTATGACGCAGCGCCTGGGACGCCAAACCGAAGGAATATTCCTCTAAGGAATGGATTAAACAGTCCATCACGGAATGGTAAATCTGGGTACTCGATGCCTCCGACACCTCCGAGCGCGGGTCGACAGAGTAGAGGGCGACGGAATAGTGCTAGTAACAGGTAAGAAAGGGTTTTGTCTTTTAGCCTTTTAGAGACTTGCTCTCTCCATTTGGGTCCCGGTTAAGGCGAGGAAATACGAGCAACAAAATCGTGCAACTTGCAACTCAACAATGTAGCAAAACAAGTTGGATGAATTTGTTGCCCGTATTACCACACCTACCCTGGTTCCAGAGGCGCTTTTCAATGGCTTTTATACGGCGAGCCTCCGAATCGTCTCACGCCACGGTTCGCCTTATATAAAAGCGCCTCTGGAACCAGGGTATACCACAACTTAACACTTTGCAATTTTTGCACCGTGTAAGAATAGTCCCCTTCACAGTTCCCTGCACCATCTTGAAAGGTAATCGTGCCTTTGCATCGAAGCGAGACATGAGGTGACCTTGCAATGATAGAAACGTGAATAATTGTCCAAGGTGTTAAAAAATGGTCTCTAATTATAACGTAGTTTACAAAAGTGTAAGAATAGACACCGACATCATACAGGTGAATTCCGCTGCACCAATCACATTCTCGAACCTCTGATTTTACAACAACAACAAAATTGCCGACAAAGTTACAGAAGTAAAACGTAGATGTACTTCTGTCATCGTTGCGCGCAACAAGTTTTATCGTGTGAACATACAACGTTGTCATTTCTGTGTGATGTTCACAGCCAATCAAAACAAATACGACTTTTTCTCGTACCGCTGGTCAGAATTGGGTAGCGTACCTCACTGAGACCTCACTTCGTTGTCAGTTTTGCCACAGGAAATGTTACAACGTATGACATTGCGCGACGTTGCAAGCAAATTTTGAACCGTTTATCCAAGCCTTCGATGTGTTTCTCAGCATTAGAATAATTCCCATTCAACTGACATTCTATCTCATCAGCATCGCCAATACTGCAATGTATAGTAAATGAAAACTGGTATAATGTATTCCTCGTCTTTTTATAGTGAGGAGGTTCAAAGTTTGAGATGTCAGGTTCAAGAGTTCAAGTCCTTACATCAAGCTGCCGAAGTTGAACGAGATAGACTACTTGAACTCGTATCACTACTACAGAAGCGGTTAGTGTGTTGTCTATTCAGTATCTCCACTTTCCATACATCGGTTCACTGGTCAAACACAAAACATTCAGTTGAGGCCGCAAGTTGAAGTTCAAAATAGAATAATCCTTTGAAACTACCTTGCAGCTTCGATTGAATGCTGTGTTTAATTCGAGTGGGAGAGATAGGGTTAGGGTTAGGATTTTTTAACGGTGATTCAGAATTTCCCCATGAGCATCTCCCTTTGTCTTTTTTGTGCTTCGGCGATTTTTTTTTTTTTTTCTCACTCGCAATTTTGGTGATAACCGCCCCCCCCCCCCCCCCCCCCCAGTCTTTATGTCCTTCCGCCGCCATGTTTTCAGTTCGACACTGCTGTACTTTGCGGTGATGATTAGCGATGACAGTTCTTTTATTACGTTGTTTTCTCTCGAAAACTTACAGAATTGACGAGGAAAGTTCAAAATCCTTAGACGTCACAACAAGGTTTCAAGAACAACGAAGAATGAACGCTTATATGGAGAAACAACTAGGAAGAGTACAGTCTACTACAAAACTACAGAACACGCCAAAGAACAAATTAAGGGGTTCGTCATCTCAGAAATTTGCTGATGATTCGGAAGAATTAGAAGAAACAAAAACTTGGTAAGAAACAACTTATGTGAATAGACAATGTACATTAAAGCTCACAAAGCACTCTGGGAAACTGAGTCCTGTAAAAAAAGAAGAGAGAAATCAAAGGAAGTATCAGAAAACAAATTACTGTTATTTTCGTTTGTTGAAATACTATAATTTCCATAGAAATTCTTAGAGGAGCCAAAAAAGCGTAAGAGCTCACTTTCTCATCATTCTTTGTGCTAGAATTTTGAGCTCATGCACATTGGCTTTTGACTGAAACGAGGGGAAGGAGATAGGAAAAAAGGAATGGAAAAACACAACGAGAATCGATTCATTGTGTATAAAAAAAGAACAGGAAAGAAGGGAAGGGAAGGTAAACCGAAGACATTGAAGAATGTAGTGAGGAAAGGAAAGGAAAGCAAGGGAAAGGAAGCGCAAGGAAGAGAAAGGAATCAAAGGAAAGCAAAACGAAAACAATAGAAAGAGAAGAAATGGAAAAGAAATTAATGGAAAAAAACCCTGTTTTTTCAAAGAAGCTTTTTTTTTCTAGAACTACACAGGAGTCTTGAATTTAAAATCTGTTTCCATTCACAGGCTTGAGATTCAAAAAGACGAAAACGATGCCCTCAAAGAAGCTTTAAACTCCACTCTCAAAGCAAAGGAAGAGGATCTGAAATACTATCAAGACATGATGGAACAAACCAAGAAAATATTCCTCCAAGGTCTGCGTCAGTTTAGACAAGGCTCAGCCCCCAGCTAACACCCACCGCGGCTAATTACACAGATAAACAAATCAGAACTAATCCCGAAGAGTTAAGCACCCAGATAGAGAGTTTTATGATATTTATTGGGATATCTAGGTCTGTTCAAGAATCTGGGGCGCCATGAAGGTGGGGTTATCTTATAAGCCTACTTGATTGCTGAGGATGCGTTCACTTATATAGTCATTAAAGTGATTTGTGCAGAATAAACCTGTGAAGTAATACCGTCAAATTGAGACACTGATAAAAATAGGGACTGTCTGCTTCATGGGTTTATTTTGTACCATTTCACACTTAAACACTATTTTATAAGATGTTTTTACGATCCGTTTCTATGTACAGACTAAGATTTGGTCTACATGTTTGACAAAACTTGAAATCAAGATCGTAAGGTTTGGGTGTGCATGTATCAGATAGAGGGTTTTGGATGAGTGGCGGGAAGCGATTACGGTAAATTCATGGAGTGGGCAAAGTTAGTTACAGTGGCGTGACAATCAAATGGCTTTCGTCAAGAATGCTATACCAAAGTGGTGTAACACAGTATCATAGCGAACGTCTCTCAAATACGAAATCTGTTGTAGATGCAATGCTTGATCAGTCCAGAGGTTGTTTCAAGGTATCGATCAAAATTTCAAGGCCTGGGCTGCATGCCGATAGGGTTTGGTGAAGGACTTGTGGCGAGAGACGGGGGTCATCCGTCTGCCTCTGCTTGTTGTAAATATTGACCAACTTGAATGTTGTTGAGTCCTTTATTTCTTATTTATTCTATAGTTATGGATCTGCTTTTTTAAATGGTTGTATAAAGCAGGCAGCTAACACAGCGAGAAATGTTTATCAAACGAAGCATAAAAAAGACATATATTACGATTGATATACTAAAGTATATCTGTTTAGAAATTCGAAAGGTTTGCTTGGAATTGTTACATTGAGACACCAGTGTTTGACTTTGTGAACTAAAGAAAAGGCGCAATAAAGCATTCATATCTTGTACTATTAGCTTTCTGTACAGTTCTTGCTGCATGGAAGTGAGGCTGGGAGTCCTTGAATCACGTGGTTGATTTTTATCCTTGTTTCCTGAATTCCTTTGTGTCATCAAACAAGACGTTGATCACAAACATGAGACCAGATTTTGAGGATCGATTCTGGTTGTGTTTTGTTGGTGAACTTCCTGCACCCTTGTGTGTTATAGGATCTGGACGATTCATTGTCTTGGTGCTGTTCACTGGCTGCTTGTGTCAATGCCTTTTTAATAATGCTTTTTGGCGAACCAGACGGAGATTTTAATTAAGGGTCAGTGTTAATTGGATTTGTTTTGTTGGTGAGCTTCCTGCACGCTTGTGTCGTGGATATCAGGGATGATTTATTGGTGAGGTTTGTTCAGTGTCTTGTGTGAATGGCCTATCAATACTTTTTGGCGAACAACTGAAGACACAGATTTCGCGGGTCAATTTTGGATGTTTTTTCATGGTGAACTTCCTGAATTTTTGTGTTATGGAAATCAGGAGTGATTAACTGGCGAGTTTTGTTCACTGGGTTGTGTCAATGCTCTTTGCTTTTTGGTGAACAAGACAAACTCTGTTGAATACAAGAATAAGAATAAGAAATCCCATCAGAACACTGCAGTAACTTGAGTTAGTTTTAGAAAAAAACCGCAACGGCTCTTGCTGAGCTAAGAAGTCAAGGAGGTTCAAGCCACGGTCGCCAAACCCTTCATTCCAGTTGCAATGAGATAAAAATATGGACCTACACACAGGTCTTAAAGGACGTTTACATGAAGATAAGGTGACTCTACTGCCAGGACTAAGTTTTGTTTTTTTGTGTCCCCTGGGGAAGAAAAACAAAAGACTTGTCTCAAGCACCAGAGTCATCCTACCTTCATGTAAACTCTCACTCGGCAGTATTGCATCTAAAGAACTGTGCTAATGAACGTGAAATTTTTTTAAACGATGTTAGAGGTGAAATTTGGAATTTTTTTCGCATAATTGTTACATCATAATTTCACATCAATCACGAAAAATCCGCAAAATGCGCTCCAGGGGGGAAATGCGAACATGGTGTTTTGGGTACGAAATTTCTAGTACGAAGAACTTCATGTTAACTTGCCTGTAAAATCGCTGGTCAGAGTAAAGATTTTCCCAAACAGCTGTCGGTAACCTTTCCTGTATTCTTCGATGAAGATAGCGTAGATGATAGGACCCAAAAACTGATTCCCAAATGTTCCTGCCAAAGCAAACTCTGCGAAACGACCACTGAATACGTGGTTGGACATTAGGGTTCCCATAGCAACCTAAACAAGATAAACTGGATTTGTTTTTCGTTTCTTTGTTCTGTTTTCTTTTTATTTATGCCTCAAGGTTTCTGTGGGAGGGAAAACCTTGCAAATGCAACCGGATGTCAGAAAACCATTTAAGTGCTAAAGAATGCATGTGAGCGGAAGGAAACAAAATTATGATAATCTTAACACATGCACAACGCAAAAAAAGGAAAAGTAAGATTTGAGAACAGCAAATAAAGCATGAAAAATAAACAGAGCGAAAGCTGTTTAAAAAAACTTAGAACATTGAACTTAAGCTTAAAGAAGAGGCACAAAAAAGATGACACATGCAACACGATAACTGCAGTGTTTCAGTGAGATTCAATGGAACAAGAATCAAAGAAATTTTAAAAAAGGTGTAAAACAATGGGATAATTAAGCCAAAAAAACAATGATTCTAATGAACCAAAACTAAGTCAAATCCATTTTTCCTGGCTTAAAACAATAATAGGAAGAAACCACCAGGAAATGACGCAGTTTCTCTGCAATTTAATAGAATTACCAAAGCCATAGTTTGTCGTGGCCTGTGGTCATATTTTGTTTCGTGGTTTGAAATTATGATTTTAAGAATTGATGTTAGATTTGGTTGTGTTGGTATATGTTAGATCAGTTTTGATAGACGAGGGTGCAAATGCATTAAATAAACTTTGCAGTGGAGGCATTGGTGGAAAATTATGTTGAAAGATTAACGTGAGAGACGTTAAATTGTTCAATTAGCACTAGTGTCAAAAAATGTGTGAGTTAGTTTCTTCCAGATCCATTAAATAAACACACTCACCATTAATGGAATCCAAGTAGCAAAGTACACAATCCCGATAAAAAAGGTCATCTTCGCGTAACTATTTGTGATGCCATGGGCATTTTTCGCCAGATGAATACTGCCATTTGATCCATCTTCGCTTCTGTTTACGACCTGAATGTCTAGTTCTTGAGCTTGTTTAAGATTTTTGTTCCAGAAGCATCGACTAAAACAGCTTAAAACACTATGTACGAGATGCAAGATAAAACAAGCTGCCGAGCTCATGAGAACAGCAAATAAAAATGTGTATTCCTTGCCTTTTAGAGGAAGGCTTATCTGTTCTAGCTGACAGAGTTGAACTTCACCATACCTCTTGTTAATTATTCGTGTTGAATTTGAAGCACCGTGATTACCTTTAGGCCCAAGTCCAAGATAAGGTAGCGAAGATATCACAAAAGCTACCAGCGCAATCCCAATCACGAGATTAGCAATAATAACTGATGATCTTTTTTGTACATTGATTCGACTTTCTCTGGATTTCGGTCTGTTGTTTGAAAAGAAGGAGTTGGAAAGACGATCTCCAATGCTTAAACCATCTCGGTATTGGCCCTTGACATTCAGAGCTAAATAAGACGAGTAATTCATGACTGTAATAAGAAACATCGCTGAGAGCTTCAACCAAATAAACATCAAAAAGAACATTTCACAAATCCATGGTCTTGGTACATTCTTCAATGAAACGTCAGACTTGACCGAAACGCACTCGTCTTGGACGGACAAGTATATTGGTAGTGGGACCATAAGCGTAAGTAAATCGATAATACACAGCGAGGCTATTAAAATATCTCGTCCTGCGCTTGGTTTCTGTTGAAAATTAAAGACGACATACAGAGGAAAGATGTTAAGAATCAAACCCCCTGCTCCAGCGAATATTAAGTACAAGTTAACTGGATTAACAAACTGGCAGTCTTCAGCGCCGTGCTCCATGACCGATGAATTTGTAGGTAGTGTTTCACCCATGGTGAAAATTCCTGCTCCAACTTAAATGTTTACTTTCAAAATGATCCTTGGCGCTATTCCACAGAGTTTTGTCGGTTCTGTTATCGAAAGAAAAACAAAAAAGAAACGTCTTGTGTGACCTTTGGGATGAATCATAAGAGAGGCGACTTCCTGTTTTCAGCCCTCGAGGGAATAAACCAAACAAGAGGGTATTTATTTGCGACCTTTTGCTAGCCAGATTTGCTGAGATTTGCATAGATATATTTGCTTTTGTCTTAAGTTATATCTTCTCAAAGGATAAGGTCTTGGAAATATCTGCTATCGTATAACATTAGCAATCTTAAGATGTTTTTTCAAATAGCACTCAAAATGGATTTATAGGAATTAAAATGCCGCAAAAGGAACAAAAAAAGGGGCTTAAAATAAGACATAATATTGTTCATTCCTTGGCTATCATTCTTTATTTTTATCTTGGCTCGTCTGATTGAGATGTAATGGGATCCTGGTGTGATAGCACGCGAGTCCCTGCAACTGAGACTATATGTATTTTTGTAGTGATCAGGCCAGGGTGCGCGCGAGTCCAGCTGTCAGTTAAATTGTCAGTTAAAAATTCGCTTATTTGTCAGTTGTCAGTTAAATTTTAGGTCATTTGTCAGCTAGTTGTCAGTATTAAACCCCATTCAGACCCTGGATTAATGAAATGCGTACACAATGATTACTAATCTGCGATTCAGTTTTCTAAAGAAATTATGACGAAGTCTGTTTTTTTCTAACCCGTTTGTTTTTCTTTCTTTGTTTTTTCTTCCTTTCAGTTTCTGGTATAGTTTGCTGAATCCGTCAAAGGTTTTTTAGTAATAATGTTCTTCCTCTTCCTGCTCAGCTATTCCTTATATTTCATGATCCTCTTCGTTGAGTTCTTCGTTTCCTCCTCATGTCCTTTTTCGACCCTCTCTTCTTCGCATTTACTGAGATATCTTTCTCGCCGCACTTCTTGTTCTTATTTATTTTTTCTATATTTTTTGATTCAGTTCTTCTAGCCTTTTTGTTTCAGACAGTCTGATGTATGGGAATGTGCGTCAAAATATACTGATGGGAATGTCCGTCCTTCCGTCCTTCCGTCCGTCCGTCCTTCTGCCCGTCCTTCTGCCCGTCCTTCCGTCCGTCCTTCCGTCCGTCTGCATTCCTCCGTCGAATATCTATCTATTTTCATCCAACATCTGAATTTATCTGATTTTTTCTTTTCACTAACGCGTTTGAGTATCTTCGTCAAATGCTGTTAAAATGCTGTTTTTTGGAGGGATTATTTATAGGTGGTTTCAAAGGTTCGGGTAACTGGTTCGAGCCCTACGGACACCATTTGTGAATTGAGCTTGTTTGCATGATGTTTTGTTCTCTCAGGATGTGCCACGAGGCGGATTTTCTCCGGGTTCTCCGGTTTGTTCCCTCCGTAAAGATCAACATGTGCATAGAATATCGAATGTGGTCCTTAGTATGGGTGAGTGAAAAGTGCGAAAGCGCTAGAAAGACTAGACACTGAGATTCACTTTATTTATTTTTATTTCAACCGCTTGTTGCTAAACTTTGATCCGCGTTTTGGAACTGTTTGCTAGCAAATTTATAAAGTAGCTTTCGCTTAGGCCGCCACTCTAGTGGGATCTTGATATTTCCTTTTTTTCAGTTTCTATAGGCGTTTCTTTAATTCCTTCCCTTCTTCGTCCGCCGGTTCTCCTCAGTTTTTCCTTTTCTCCTTCCCGTCCCTCCATCCCATTCTTCCCATTCCTCCCTCCTCCCTTCCATCCTTTCTTTCTTTCTTTCTTTTTTCCTCTCTTTTTCTTCCTTCGTCCCTCCCTTCCTATTCTTTTCTTTCATTTCCTTCGTTCCTTATTACTTTCGCTCTTTCATAATTACTTTCCTTCTTTCCCCCCTCTCTCATCCTTTTTTTTCTGTCTCTCTTTCGTATCAATTCCTTGCATGAAAAATAAAATATAAAAATACCACGAAGTATGTTCGTATGTTTGTACATTTACTAAAAATTTTCACTAAAATTTTGTTTTACTTCCCCAGGGGGCTCTTCCCACGATAAATTTTATCGTAAAAGACGTAAAACTGGTAAAATGCCGGTCAGATCTCATCGCTTCATGTGATCGGTTGACGTCAGTGTTGGTCATTGCGTGGGATTCCTGTGTCAGTACCAACCCACAATGCTGTTCGATTAAAGCAATCTCGATCAGTGACGAAGGGAGATATCACAACAAGATCGATATGGCGGTCACAAGGAAACTATTGATCCTCTTTACTGCCTCTTATTTATGTTTTTACTGTCTTTCAACGGTCCAAGCTGCTAACAAAACTATATGTAAGTAATATCCAACTAAATATATCTTCCATTTCTCCTAGATTCCTGATACAAATTGTGTTATGACTTCACTATTGCGTAGTGGACTTTCACACCGCCTTTAAAATTTGTGACAAATTTGCCCAGCGAGTAAATCGTATAAAAAATTTTGTTTTATTGTACAAACGACACAAGTAATAGCCGTTTATTAATAACGAAATAGTCTTTGTTTTACTCAGCCTGTCTTTCTGTGAATAGATTATTTCCTTATGTTTTTTTCTTAAAACAAGCTCAATACACGTTTGAAAGGTGCTTTATACGAAAGGTTTAAAAATAAAACTTAGTTTCCAAACTACGAATATTTTAATCGGATAATAGTTAACTATAAAGGCGTCATTGTAAGCTAACTATTGTGAGAGATTATTGAATCTCTACCTTCATCCAAGAAATTAATATTACATATAAGCTGATACACCACTCCTTTGTGTATCGATCGACGTGACTTTGGTAAATAAGGCGAATACGAATATAAAATAAATTGATCACGTTATTATGATTTTAGGATTTCTTTTGTACTGAAAACATCATATTTCACAGTCACTCTTCATAAGTTTTTACATAGCATCTTATGTTTGTTATCCTATTAATAGTACCAGAATGCACCTATAATCTCTTGCATGTATTGATGACGTGATGTATTGTATATTCTATTCAACCAGGAAATCTGCATAAATATAGGCCTTTACTATGATTCTTAATATTCTAAGAACTTGGTACTTGTGAGTTTCCCATCCGAATTTGTTTGTTCACAGCCGCCAGTCAAAAATATGAAAGGTACAGACTGATTAGTTTTGATTGACGGCAGTGAAAAACCAATTTCACAACAAGCCATTGGAATGTCTGAGTTTGCAGAATATTGAGAATCCCAGTAAAATACAGCTGCAATATTATACAAATTGTCTCTGGTTACAGGGTGGCACATGGGTTACAAGTGATCCATGATTCAGCCTTTTTTTGGACTGTGTTTCAGGAAATTAAAAAAAATAATTCCGTGATTCGTGAATTTCAGTCCCCCTGTGATGCGTGATCTGCTTCTTTTGAAGACCGTGATTCATGAAAATTCATATTACACCCTAATTCCTTGTATCAAGGTTATTCATTAATCATATTTTGTGATTTGTGAACGTATGAAAAAATTGTTAGTAACTTGTGATCGATTCCCCTGTGCCACCCTGTGGCTAGAAGCTGGGAGCTGCACATTCAAAGTTGCTTCCATAAATGGGCACCTTTTACATTTTTGACTGGCAGTGGTGAAAAACGAAATTCTAATGAGCAACTCCTAAACTACAGAGTTAATGAAATTGTGAAACTTTCTGCAACATGCTTATAGTGTAGAGTTGGTGAAATTAATAGATGACACTGATGCACTGTGGTCTAGCTTGGGTACCGACATCTTGCTCATTTTGCCTTATGTGGTGTTGTCTGTACCGAAGGTAGAGCACAATGCATCTTATTTCTCAAACATAGATCAATGAGGTCTATAGAGCAACTACGAGTGTGAATATTCCCTGGATTAAATGTTAATAATTCACCATTGCAGATATACTTTTCTATACTGTTTTTGTCCCATTTCAAACCATTTTATTCCCTTGAGCACTATTTCTTTGTTTACCTGATGAAACTCTAACAAAGGATGCTATTTCTTATGAGATAACGTGGTGTTTCAAATGAGAAAACATGCCCAAATAAAAAAAAAACTTCATGTGTCATTGATTTTTTAGCTGCAGAAGAAGAATGTGCGAAGCACAGCAATGGTACGTGTGGTGATTGTGTAGCAGTCAAAGGGGTAAGACATATATCACTTTATACCACCTGAAAATTTGGATAAAAATATTGGATGGGGGGAGTTGATTTCCAGTGCTGTGGTTTTGAGCAGCATTTTAGTCATGTCAAAGCTTTAGGCAACTACCCAAGAGATAACCTAAGAAGGGGAAGAAAATTAATCTTCCTATGTTTATGTGATAGATAAAACATGAGCAGGAGACCTTTATGGGGATTTAAAATGGCGAGCCGCAGGCGAGCCTTTTTAGCCCCATAAAGGTCGGGTGCAAATGTTTTATCTCACTTATCAAAGGTTTAGGATAGTTAGGTCATGTGTTACTTAAATTTTACTTAAATTTTCACCGAGAAAATCTTAGTTAAAGTTGTATGCAAATCAGGATGAATCTCTTGCCGATTTAAAAACTCGGTCATGGTTGTGATTTTCTATTGTGTTTGGCCTTATAAATATTAATGAGTTTGATAAATATAGATCAAATACAATAACAGACTGTATTGATATAAGAATACAGCTATTTCAAAAAATGTTGAATACTGCATACTGAATAATACTGAATAGTGCATTCCAAGACCAAATGGCATTGTGATTAATTAGCAATAGAGTTTGTAAAGAGAATAATCTATTTATTTGATTAGCATAATCTTGGCGACTCTCAATCAGCATGTAGCAATAAAAACAATGCTTGTAAATATGAAAATATTGATGTATTATGTTCTCATTTTTAGTGCTATTATTGTGTACCAACAAAGAAATGTGCTTATGGTGTGGTCGATGGAGCTCTTCATGGTGCTTGTAAAGACTCACAGTGGAAAGTGGGACAGTGTGTTTGTAAGTAATATTATTATTTTACCCAAATATACCCATCACATATCGGCCATTTTCAGAAATTCTCACCTGTGAGGCTTACCGTCAGATCTAGAGGACACTCAAACCCTGAACACTTTGAGGTTTTTTCCTACTTTTTTCCTCCTTTATCCCTTGTGTGAATTGATTGGAAATATGATATATTTTGAACAGTAAGATTATTTGAATTTAGTGCTTCATTTTCAGAAGGTTTGAAGCATTCATAAAATAAAAAAATAAAAAATATCAAGTGTTCATGGTTCGAGTGTCCTCACTGTAACAGCACCCAAGCAATAGCAAAAAAACTGAAATAGACCCACTTTAGTTTGGGTGTAACATTTTCCCATTTCTTTGGCTGCACAAGAAAAGGCAATTGGTTAAAAAGAATCTTATTCTCAAGCAAATGACATGGATGCCCAAGCACAAGTTAAAAGCTAAAATGGTCTATAAGGGTATACTTTTGGCTGACAATGTTGGTGAAAAAAAACCTTTTTAGTCTAATATCTAATTTTTAATTTTGTTCCTTTTTATAGTTTCTGGAAAGATCTTACTGATTGTGTTACCAAGTTTAGCTGGTGTAATTCTTATTACCTTCTGTTGTGTGATTTACTGCTGTTGCTGCCGTAAGAAGAAGAGAGGCTCAAAGAAGTAAGTATTCAGCTTTATTTACAATCTTTCTCAATGACACATCATTGAGTTATTATCAAGACAAGTGACTCCCTACTAGCCCATGCATTCTCTGTAAATTTTAGATACTTGAAGGCTTGTAATACTGATTCTTTTGATCAAAAACATATTGACAGACGTGATATTGAGATGCCTTTTTTTGAATGACAACATTTTTTCCCCACTTAGGTTAAATTTCAAGACTCTGCCCATTCCTTTGCTCATTTCTGAAATTGCCTATTATAAAAAATTAATTGTATTTTATGAAAGAAATAAAAAACTTGCTTGCTGTGCTGCGTTCAGTTACAAAGCACTTCGGAATTGACAGAACACTTGAGAAGTGTTGAGAAGCACTCTGTAACACATCATGCTTCTCCTAACATTTCTCTCTTGCTCTGCCAATCTGCATCTGCTTTATAACCACACACAAAGTTCTGCACACAGCATATATGTCCATGTAACTATTATTTCAATAATATGCTTATGCATTTATTTCTAAAAATTAAAGGGAATCCAAAGAAGAAGCTAGATTTAGACGACAACGTGAAGAAATAGATCTCAAACATTCTCAAAGGTATCTTAACTTGAAGATTGTTATTATGAATAATATTATAAATATCATGTTGTACCTAGAATGAGATGAAAAAGAGAATGATGACATTGGCAGAATCAAAGACTATTTTGTAGATTGTGATTTGAATGCCAGGGCCACAGGGCACCCTTGAAAGTGGATAAGAGGAGGAGGAGGAGGAGGAGGAGGAGGAGCTTAAATTTGGAAATATAATAAATATTATGATATTAAAATAATTGTAAGCACTGAAAGTTGGGATGAAAATTAAGATGAGTCAGAAAAGTAGATCTCAAACATTCTCAAAGGTATCTTAACTTGAAGAGATAACTCTGATTGGGATGAAAATTTGGATGAGTCAGAAAAGTAGTACCCCTACCTCTCCCTCTCCATATTCCCAATAGCAGAATAGCATATTGGAATCCCTGTTGATAAAAAACATGTCAAAAGGATCTTAACAAAAGGAGTTTTTATTATATCAGACGTGCTGAAAGACAAGTGAAATATGATGAAATTCGCAAGAAATATGGTTAGTATAACAGACTAAATTATTTTTCTGTTATGTACGAATCCAAAATTTACATAATTTTTTGCTCTCTTTCTACTGTATCTATTATTCTAAAGGGAAAAATTTTATTGTAAAAATTTTAGGTCTCTATAAAAATGAAGATGGAGAGCCTGAAGATGGAAAATACCACCAATTCACCAATGAAGCCTAAATAATTCCTTTCTGCATGACTTAAAAACTGTTTCTACTAAAACATAATCACAAAATCTTGATAATTTTTTATTTATAGTTATTTTGGTCACATTATTTTCAATTACATATAAAAAAAGCTGTGATATACATTATGATATATATAGATGGGTATGCATTAGTCGGCATACATTTACAAAGTAGGTAAGTACGGAAATGCAGTAAATTTTTACGAGTATTAACTTAAACTAAAGTATCTGTGACCTGCTAAAAGTAAACCCTTAAAAAGACTGAACAGCTAACATAGCTATACTATGATGCACAATCAGATTGCCTGACTATGATACTATGAAAAAGAAATAGACAGAGCATGCATGAAACAAACAGCTTACTTACTGGCAGCTCTAGCTATATCATAAAGCAAATGGTTAGTGCTTAGCTCTGCAAATATCCAGTTCTGTATGCTGCTAAGAGGTTGCCTTATGGCCAACTCTTTAAGTACTTTTGTGCTTAGCGACCTTCTCTGCTGTGGGGGATTCAAGGGGTGGTCATCGAGTGTTACTGTGACCCCCCTTTCTAGCTTGGAATTAATTGGATAGTATAGCAAAAGGTGCATCTTGTAAATTTTGTGACACCCTTCTCAGAATCCTAGATCTGCCCCAGCTCTGTGCATCTAGAATTATATATATATGTGCATGCTAACCATTCCTGTAATTGTTGTCCTTCCAAGCTAATAATGGGTGTGAATAAGTCTTGGTTGATCAAAGTTATGATCAAGGACATTCCGTCACCCTGTCACATTTATTCATTGTAAGTATATTGTAAATAATGATCTATTTCATGCCCATTGAATACTAATACTAGTACTTGCAACATGTATGCTTCGTATATCAATAGAAAATTATGTTCAACAAGCTAATAATCAGAATCAAATTAATCATTAGTAGTTCTTCTCTGGTTGAACATGGTTAAAGTGGGGCTGCAAACAGGCTACAAACTTCTGCAAAAATAAAGCTCCACTTTCCCCCTTAGCAATGTTGTTCTAAAGTTTTCGAGCTTATGAAGTGGTTACCTGATAAAATGCATGCAAGACAGCATTGCTACCAGAGGAGAGGGGGAACAGTCTTCCAGAATAGTAGTTGGCACATTATATTTTGCAGGAGATTGTAGCCTCCTACACATATATTCTTAGGATCTCCATTTAAAGAGATTCAAGCATTTTGTGATGATCCCAAGAACATCCTCATACAAGGCAACACAAAGGCTAGCTTACTCCAGATAAGCAAGAATGCAAAGGTTGTAATGGTAAACACTTTAGCAATGTGATTTTATACATGTAGCATGCAACTTATCTATAGAGGGATTTCATAGCAACCATGCTGGAGCATAGATCAAATTAGCTAACGCTTTGCTATGTATATTTTGACCCAATACAAATCTTTTGGGAATCAGATCCTTTGTCTTTTGTATTTCGATATCACATGAAAATGTTTTGAAACAAAAGTTTTTATTTCCAGAGGTTTTAAATTGGGTCAAAATGTACATAGCAATGCATTAGCCGATTTGGTTTATTGAAATTAAATAGAAATTTTCTCCTTTGGAAAATAAAATTTACTTCATTTGACAAAATCGTATTCACAGATGTTGTTTATTGGGTGTCTTTCTTGATCCATGGATTTTCAAATATATGCAGATTGGATTGGTTGAAATTAGGGTTGAGACTGACTGAGACCACAGCAGGTTTTCCAATTACTACATCACAAAGGTTGTTCTAACTGATGTTAGGTTCGATTTGGTTAGTTACCTCAGTGAAATGGAAGGGGGAGGGGGACATAGTAAACAAAATGCAGCCTTGCAGATACAGAAATTTGTGAGAGAGGGGATCCAAATGTATTACTAAGCAAAGAAAAAAAGTGCTACCAGTATTTCAAAGTGACAATTGGAACTAGAAGAGTTTGGAACCCTGACCCTCCTGCATCAGCTACTGAAATGGGTCTATTTAAATTAATTCCCTTACTGTTAAGTGACCATAGATGTTATTGGTAGAGTTCCAAAGTAACTTGTATTATTTTTCAAAAAATTGTCTATAAATTCCAATACATTGCAATAACTCTCATCTTAAAAGATTTAACAAACATTATAACTTTAATATTTTAAAAATAATAACCACTTGTTATAAAATGTCACAGTTATAAATATGCATGTATGTGTGGTTATAATTAAAAACCATGTATAAAACTTTATAAAAGTTTACATAAAAATTATTTTTCTTTTCACAAACTAAGGCTTATATTAAATATTTATAAACATCATAAAATACTGCAAGGCTCTCTTAGTCAGTTTGTTCTTTAGGAAACTAGCATAATTTGGTATATTTAATGAATCTTTCTTGCTCCAATGTCATACGAAAGGGAGAATTTGACTTGCCAACTAGGCTCTTTTTTTGAAATCGTCAGTATTTTGAAATCTAGCATTTTGGAACAAACTTTACTAGGAGGAGCTCTCAAGGTAGCTTCTGTAAGAAAATAGCAAGATTTTAGTGTGCTGCTGTTCTAGTGCTAGAAACAAAGCTGTAGATAGCTTTTTCCAGCATTTCTGCTCTTTTTAGCTCTTCATCATGGTGTCTTTTCAGTTCGCTATCCTTGTTTTTCAGCTGGTCATTAAGAAATTTGATCTCACTTTCTTTTGCTGTCAATGATTCTCTATGCCTTTTGGCTTCTTCTGCCAACTTGTCTTCTAATTTTGACACTTTCTCTCTTAGGTCCCCAGTATTTTTTCTCTCCGCATCTAGTTCTAACTTCAATCTGGTTGCTTCTTGATTGTGCTCAAAGTCTTTCTTTTCCATCTGTTGTCTTAATGTGTCTATTTGCCTTTTTTGTGATTCACATTCTCTTGTACTAGTAGCAACTTGCGACTGAAGATCTGAAATTTGTGCAAGCTGTCTGGTACATTGAGATGAAAGCTCATCTCTCGATGCTTGTATTAAATTAATTCGTTCTTCATATTGCTTGGATCTCATAATCTCATCTTGCTTCAGTTGAGATTTCACATTCATTAATTCTTCATCTCCTTGAAGTTTAATAGAAACAATCTCAGACTTCAAGGTACTCACTTCTCTCTCTAGAGAGTTTCTATTTTCTTCAATTTTCTGGATCTTCTCCCTTGCACTCTGGCTGCTCTCTGACATTTTGTGATGAATTCCATATAACTCCTTCTCTAACCTTTCCTTTGTGTTCCTCAATTCATTTTGAAAATAATGGTCACTTTCTTTATTTTTGAGTGAGAAATCTGCACTTAGCTTATCTATCTCTCTTTCCAAATCATTGGTGCTCATTTGTAAGGTTTTGTTCTTTCTTTCCAACAGATTTACATTGGCCTCAAGTTCTATATTTTTCTCCAGCACTTTGTTTAATTCTTTGTGGTGTTGCAGTTCTGCATTGGTCCTCTGTTCACGTTCATTATGAAGTTCTTTTTTAAGATTTTCACACAAGTTGTCAAGATCTTTGCATTTTTGATGAGCAAGTGAAACCTCAGCCTCTGTTGCTGTCAGTTTGGCAGAGAGAGTATCAAAGGCATTTTTTCTCTCATCCAAAGTGGTCTTTAGTTGATCAATCTTTTTCTGAGTAGAGCTGCAGTAGACCTCATGCTGGGAGCGTTCTTTATCAATCTCATCTTTCAGTGAAAGAACCTAAAACATGGATATTGTTGATATTGCATAAATTAATTACTATAGCAATGTATATTGAAAGGTTGGCAAGTGTGATGGATTGATAATTTAATATCATGCTTTCTTGTATTTTGAATATGAATGGGTTAACCTCACATTTTTTAAAAATATTTGAAACATGCCAAAAACCCAGACATCTAGAAGTTACCATGGTTACCAACAAAGAAGCTTAAAAATATTAATTAATTTAATGGGAGTTTGAAATTTAATCACAAAAAGTCAAAATACAATTTTTATTCACATACAACTCAGTTAGAATTAAGAATCTACCTCTTTCATCTTGAGATTTTCAGCTTTTTCCAATTCCTTAGCCATCATTTCAGTTCTGTTTCTGTGCTCTTCATCCAACATTTGTCTATCAGCATTCTGTTTGGTTGCCACAGAAACAGCTTTCAATATGTCTTGGGGTATGTTATTACCTACATTAAAGTAAAAAAATAATAATTTATGGGTACATTAATAATGACCAATAATGCACATATTTACATTGGCCACAAGTTCTATGTTTTTGCACATAATGCGCATAAACCACCAGCTCACAAGCAATGCATGGCTTAACTAATAAATTATTGATCAATCATATTGTCAAATAAAATGTCTAGACTCACTCAGGTTTTTCTTAAAAGTATGATCAAGATAACAAAGTAATGATGTGTTGTCATCATTATAAAAATATAGTGTGTGAAAAATACAGCAGGAGAAATGGGATTCAACCTCCCCCCTCTAACCAAGCCCCAGCAATCTCTTCATGCACCTACTGACTACTGTTTCCCCTTGTCCCCGGCCCTCCACATACATGCAACCTCATAGACCCCTTTCATCAAAGCAACTCAATTTGGAGGAAAAAACAAAAGGATTTTAGTTTCCTGAGAATTGGAGCCTATTGTTTTTTCCTCCAAATTGCTGCAAGGGTTCTATAGTTTATAAAAAGATCCAGCCTCAAATGAACATGCAGTTAGTATTTTTATATCACCTCATAGCAAAACAATAACAAGTACATGTACGAAAGTCGAAGTACTGTAACCAAACTGACAAACCTGTTAGTTCAATGCACGTGAGGGTTTTGTTATATTTGAATGCAGAAAGAAGCTCTCTTCCTCCCAGGATACCGATATTATTCCAGCGCAGATCAATGCCTTTCAACGTCCTATTTCTCTTCAAGGCAGCCGCCAAAAGAGCAGCTCCTTCATGAGTGATCTGATTATTCCTTAAATCAAGAATCAATAGCACTTGATTTAGAGCAATACCCTCTGCTATGGCTGCTATTCCACTGTCCCACAAACCAAGAGAATTCCACTCCAACTGAAGGCTGTGAACGCTTGTATTTCTCTTTAGAAACTGGCCTAAGACCTCGGCTCCTCCACTACGAATGTTATTCCCCTTCAAATTCAAACTCGTCAAACTTTTGTTTTGCATCAGACCTAGGAGAATCAGTTTGCAGGACTCTTCACTGAGCAAACAATCTGCAAAGCTTATTTCTTTGAAGAACAAGTCTTGAGTGAGAGAAGAAGCAAGAGCGTGACAATCTTCTGGAGTCAGATTGTAAGAAGATAAGTCCAATGTTCTGCTTCCTTCGCCGTATTCTCTGGAAACTTGGCTCATTACGCACTCTAGAGGGAATACTTGATGTTCCTGGCACGTTCTTAAGTACCTTTTATGAAAGGATTCCATTTCTTTGCGGATACTTCAGGAAGGAAAACAAAGAAAAAAGAAGTTGACAAAAAAATAACAGAAAAAAAGACAACAAACGTGTTGGACGCCGAGTGGGGATACACAGCTGACTGACGCGACAGAGGGCTCAGTTGGGCACAGGGTGACCAACTCTTACAGAAAGCAAAGGGACAGTTTCAGTTTGTTTGTAAAACAATAGAGCGAACTTTTTTTCCAGGATAACATAAAAAGAAAAGAATTAGAGCAGGTAAAATTCGTTACCTATTCATTTGATGCACACTTTTATACACAGACACAGGGTGACCAACAACATAGTAGTAGCAGAAGTGCAGGAAAGTTTTCAGATCATAAAGTGGATCAAGGTAGGAAAGGCATGTCCATGTAGACCCATTGTAGCACTTCAGAATGCAGCTCAATTTCAGAACAAAACAATAGTTTCCAGTTTAGGAGATTGAAACACTTTTGTTTTGTCCTCCAACTGAGCTGCTTTGACATCACAGGGACAGAAAGGGCTATACCCTCCCCGCTTTTTGATACTACCCACTAAACTTTTCAAATCTACAGTAAGACATGCACTGCACACACACAAACTTTTTAGGGGGACTCCATGGCCAACTAAAGTCTTTGCATTCCAGACCTACACCTGTAAAAGTTGGTGAAGGTTTTGTTACATGTTGTATACCAAGCCCAAATGCAGTATGGGTGCTGTGAATTCAAACATGGCCCAGCAAAAAGTTACAGCTATATGGTATTTTTCCCAAGCTTTGTCTGCAGGTTTTTCCAGCATATGTTTCCTTCTGTGCTGACATTTTTTTCATATGAATGAAATACATTTTACAGCACAAAAGTATGACCACATTTAATGTATTTGCATACTTCTATGCACAGGACACAATTGTTGCAAAGCTGTCTGTTTTTACCAAATAAGGTGTGTAAAAACTCATTTGGAGCAAAATGCCTGTGCCTAGAAATATGTAAATACGTACATTAAAAGTGGTCATACTTTTGCGCATCGCTTTGTTATCTTGGTAAGCAACATGCAACATAGAACAAGCAACAAAACCTTCTCCAACCTTTTTTGAAATAGGGATATATCAAATTGCTTACCGACAGAATGATCTGTGACCTTATATGGGATAGGGAATGTATGCATTCAAATCATTTCTTGACTTTAATTCTCACCCCAAAGCATCTGAGACAATAATATATATATATATATATAGTCCACAAATTCAGAAGTTGTGCATTTTATTTGTAGATTTGAAGAACACAGCAAAAATAAAGGCATTTCAGTTCAAAGGTATATGTTAAATAATTTTTCTTTATGAAATTCGATTTGAATTTGGAGAGATATATTCAGTTAGCAAAAGTGAATGTGCAAGAAATATGCAATTTTTGAACAGAAGTAATAATATTTGCATCATTGTTATAAATATTAAAAACTTTCTGTGTGGATTAGTGTTATTTAGCATTTAGCATGACGATATGGGTGATATGATGCCATAGTTTTATAATCCTGTTTGATCATGAGTTCATATCTGTTCATACATGCATGTATGCCAGGCTTATACATGTATAAGTTTTGTATGCACGAGAGAGGCTAGCCATTCATGATTCTGACTCAGACAATAACTAACAAAAGATCACCATTGTAGAAGTTTTCCCAGTGGAATTAAAATATTGTTCCACAAACAACTACAAGGGGAGTCAGAACCATAAATTATACTGCTGGCCAAATTATATATTTTTAAACTCTTTTCAAAATTTTTAGGAAATATATTGGTGAAAGATTATGCATTAAAAAAGGTATGTATATTTTGTATACTATAATAATTTACATCAATTTTCTGAAAAAAGTTTCTTATGATTATTGATACATGGATTTTCAGTGAATTTTGAATTGTTTGTCTATGTCTGTATGTTGCTTTAATAAACAAATTGCCATTTTTGCTTTTTTTCATATTTTTCACAAATTCCCATTTCAATATTAAAGTTGTCACCAAGAGTCAGGCACAAACCAGTAGATGTATGATAAAGTTGATCTTCATTCTAAAAATAAATAGAACAGAGATAAATTAATTAACAATCATTGAATTAGTTAATAATTAAGAATTGCCATGGAAACTGTTTTCATGGAAAAAATAGGTGTTTTAAACATTTTTAAATGAAAAAATATCCAGTATTCTAAACCAATTTGTTTATTGTGATGAGTTGGCCATGGTAAAAGAAAAACAGTGAAGATTTCTTTAGTTGTAATAGTTTGATTCCAAGATATGATTGATCACTGTCAAAAGTTTCACAGGTGGATATGAGAGTGAGGCAATTCTGGGCAAAAGGATTTATTTGTTTATAATTTCATATGAAATTGTCTCTTTTCCATGGCATACCCTAAGCATCACATCTGGGCCCAGTTGTACGAAGGGTAGATTGTGCTATCCGACGGATAAATCTTTATCCAATGGATAAGTCGATGCTGTTATCCAATGAATTTATCCACTGGATAAGACTTATCCATCGAATAGCACTATCCACCCTTCGTACAAGGTACTGGGCCCTGGGAATTAAACTACCCTGACCCCTCCAAGCACGCTGCCTTTGTTGGGTTCCCTGTGGTGAAAAGCAAGGGGCCAGTATATGAACTGAGATTTCATTTACTTCATTTACTATCTAGTATTAATATTATTACCTTCTTATACTTCCATTCCTGATCTCCTCCCTGGCCACGACACTTCATAATCCTGATACTTTTTTTAGCTTGTACATTGGAAGCCTCCAAACACAACAAGCCATCAAGTTTTAACTCCTTCTCTTCATTTAACGACCAATACTACAGAACAGAATAACACACTTTTAGTAAATACCAGTACACATATTTTATTTAATTTTTAGTTCCAGATCAAATCCTAGAAAAATATGCATGCTGACTGGCTATTTCCTAGTATGGTTTTTTCTTAATATGTTGAACTGATTAGCTCAAAATAAAGCAGTAATACTATAATAGTTAGAGTCATACCTTAGAATTCATTTGATCACACTTATGAAGTACCACCTGTGCTCTTTTCTCACTTGACTGGCCAGGGCTGTCCAAACAGTATCCATGCCTTACCATTGACTTTAACTAAAAACCATTACATCTAGTTAACAAGAGTGTTCATTGCCATGTCAGTGCTTTAATTTAGCCCTCAGCCCCTTCAGTGCATGCAGTTAGCCCAACCCTCTACATAAGCACCGGTCCATACTAATGTTAACCTGCATGCAGCCTGAACTTAACTCTGGTTAAGTTGTCTTAGAGAGTGTTTTAGACAGATTTTTGAATTAAGTATCTATATAATAGTAATAACATATCTAACTTGGAAAGTTACAAATCACAAGACCACCCATCTCCCTTTAAAAATCCTAGTTCTACAAGGGCAGATCCAGGGGGAGGATCAGGGGGTCCAGACCCCTGTTTTACCTACATGTAAGGTTCCTTTGTTTGTTTTATCCTAAAATTTAGTTTTGCCAGGCTTGAAGTAAATTTCGTATGAAGTATACAATTGGACCCCCCTCTCAACAAATTCCTGGATCCACCCTTACTTTACCCTTAGTTAAGGAAGGCAGAACACTTTTGTAAGTAAGTCAGATGTTAAATTATTTTACTGTGATGAACATTTTTTACATACATAAAATGGTTGCAAATGAATTATATAATCATTTTTGTCAAATTTTACCTTTCCTTTCCATATAGTAACTGGATTCCTTCTTTGTGGAAGATGGGCTATCTTTCCAGATCTCTCATTGGGTAACGCCATCTCAGGGTAAACGTTTTCTAAATACCACTTAAACGACTTGCAATTAAGTCTTTTCCTTAGGTTTACTCTACTTGTTATGTTACCGAATGACTTTCCTTTTAAACCTCTGTAAATATCATAAAAATACTTCTTATATTCGTCTAGCCACACTTCAGCAAGTCGCATGGAGTTCTGTGACATTGTGTCCCCTTTTGAGTCTGAACCATATGGCCTTCGGTGGCGAAAAATGTGACCAACACGAGAACAGGGAATTATTTCCAGTTTTCCTCCACACATCCATATCTTTGAATGAAAATCAGAATGAAAGTCAACCAGGATTAAGGTAAAATTGAAGTAGTTGAAAGTTGAAGTCAAATACTGCTTAATTACAGTAATCTACCCACCCAAACACTTCTATTTTCATTACTCTTAATTAAGAGGTGGCATAAGCATGGGCAGCAGTGGTTTAATATCCTTGCTGTAGTCCGGGTTTGAGTCCTGATGCGGACTGAATCATATATGAGTTGAGTTTGTTTCATGTGTTTTTCTCTCCCTTGCCACAAGGGTTTTTTCCCAGGTTCTCCAGTTTTCCTCCCTCCCTAAAAATCAACATGTGATTTAGGTGTTGTATGTTGTTAATAAAATATAGAATGTAGTGGTAATGTACATGTAGCGAACCTCATGGAAGAGTCCCATACAGGGAGAAATAGTTCAATTCAGTTCAATTCAATTAACTTTATTTAACGATGGTAAACGACTCAGTATAACTGCTTTTCAGGTGTGCCGTACGAAATAATTTACATTCAATATATTTGTACAATATAAGATATGAATCTACAGTAAGATAACCACTCGGTTAGTATAATATGGACATGCATCCTGCTAACATTGTTTTTTGAGGAGCAAGTTTTTCTAACTTAAGTACTGTAGAATCAAAAATACTAAAGGCCAATTTACAAAGTACAAGTTTTGCTTACACCTTTCGCATGCAATCTACAACTGTTTTGTACAACAAGAAGAAAGTTGTAGCAAGTTGTAGGTTTGATTTACACAATGCAATTTGTGTTTGAAGTGTGGCGTAAGCAGATTGCATGCAACAGTTGTAAGAAAACGTTGTACCATGTAAATCAGCCTTAAGAATATAATTATTGAAATCAATAACAAGTAACTAAACTACTGCAACTTACCCTAAATGAAATTTCTAAATTTTCTGCTCCCCAGATTTCCATGCCTGGATCATATTCACCAAGATAGTGAAAATATTCTTTGTCAATAGCAAAAAGACCACCAGCCATGGTAGGAGACCTAAAGATTTATAGTACTTTAGCTAATAATTTGGAAAGCATGCATTTATGGAAGTTTATGGGGATTGACTCTCCTGATCTACTTAAGGCGCCAACACCACATTGCAGGCAATGTTGTTGAAGTGGCATCATTTTCTACTTCAGCAACATTGAGGGCAACAAGTCCTGTCATGTGACATGGCTTTCAACATGGATTCCCTGCAACATTGCTCACAATCTTGTACCATGTGTTTGTAGCTTTATATATAGTTTATAGTTTTCTTTGTATGTACATAGGGCCCCTCTGGATACCAGCTCTTAGCTGAATGGGCCACCCTGTGTAAATAAAGGTTACATAACATAACATAACATAACATAACACACACATCTAATTTGCTTTAAGGACATTTTTATAACTTTTATATATGCTCTTACCTTATAGGCTTTACATGGTCTTCAGGGCTTTTTAATGACTCTGGTTCCAGTGGCTCCCAAGAAAAATGAAGGCCCCAGTTAAATGCTCCTCTAACTGCTGGTGATGCGTTATATTCAAATGTATCGGCACTAATCATATCAATAACTGGACAAACAACAGTATGAGGATCTACCTTGATACTCTCCAAGAGTGGTGGTAACCAGTTGACGTTTACTTCACAGTGACTATCTAAAAATACTAAAACTTGTCCTAGAGATGCATCTGCTCCAATCATTCTTCCACGTATGAGTCCCTCTCTTTTTTCAGTTCTAATAATTCGAATTTTTGGGTATTTTGAAATATAATTGTCAAGCTCATGCTTCAAGTATGGAATATCACTAAAATCGTCGACTAAAATTATTTCATGTAGGTGTTCTGGTGTTCTGTCTAATACACTATGTAACGTCCTAAGCAGAACAGTCCAGGCTTCATTGTGGAAGCAAATAATAATGCTTGCGAATGGAAGATCTGGTGAATACGTTTTTGATTGACACCTGCAAGGAATAAGAAATTATAAGATAATCATTGCTTTTCAACATATAAAATTGAATAATTTCAATGAATTAAAATTAATATAAATGATATTATCTCCCAGTAGACAAGAAGTTCAAAGTGGAGGGATCAGGGGGACAATTCATTCCATGCATCTCCTATTCATCAGGGGCATAGCTAGGACATTTTGGCAAGTACTCATGGGTCTCTGTGCCCTCAAACACTCCCACCCCAAAAGTAAAGTTTTTGCTTTCCATACATAATTAGTACTAAAAATTTGTGAATTTCTTACTCTCACATGTATTTGCATAAGGGAAGCTACACCCCTGTTCATGCATGTGTACATACAACTATAAATTTCAAAATCTAAACTCTCAGTGCCTCCAGCTCCCAACATGCTGAAGACCGTGATTCCTCTGACATGTATGATTCACTCTTGCCAAAGAAAATACTTAATTTATAGCAACGTCTTTCAGGTTAGTTGAAACCTGTTGGGTTCATATTTCAACTACATTCATTCATGATTCCACAGGAAAGTTTGAAGTTGGTAGGCTTGGACAGGGGAATTTGCTATGGTAACTTGTGAAGTGGAGAGTGCTGGTATTGTCCTTTTTTAAGTGCGAAGGTATTTGTTTTATAATTCCAATAACAAAAATACCATCTTGCACGTAACGTCAAAGCAGCTCATTTGGAGGTTTCGAATTCTCAGGAGATTGAAATTCTTTTGTTTTGCCCTCCAAATTGAGCTGCTTTATCGTTACGTGCAAGGAGTCTATTGGATTAATTATAAATGCAGTAAGAATGAATAGCTGTGAATTATTTATATTCCCTGTAGTATAATATGCGCACAATAAGTAATGACCTTTGGTCAACAGGATGGAGTGCTGTTCAAATCCTATCAAACGTGTGCAGTTAATTTCCTCTATTAAATTGTTTTGTATTGTCCCTCTTATAAAAAAAAACTTGTTTTGAATCCAATAATTAATGTAATATTTATATAAGACTTACAGTTTATGCCTAGTGTCCTTGATTTGACGGTGCAATCCAAGTCGTTTGCTGATCAAGAGATTGAACGCATGTTTCGCATATCCATTCTCTCTTAATATTAAATCCTCGTTATTCCGAACAATTCCCAACTCGTCTTCTTGATCATTGTCGGAATCTCCGACATCGTCGTTATCATTTGAGTCTTTAGACTTGATGTCGCCGGAGAAAAATAGCGTCATAAGGTTGAGTATCGTCCAAATAAAAAATACCATGAATAAGCAGAGAAAAATATAACGCTGATATAATTTCATTCTCATAATTGTGATCTGTTTTTCAAGATACATCAGCATTGAAGTAGGCTAATATCAAGATGATCGTAAGTTACGCAAGATGACAATAAACAACTATGTTGGTCTTGTTTATCCACACGTACGTGTACAACATAACATGTGTTCCAAAGAAGAAAACATTTCTCAGCCATAAGCTAGTATTAAAAGAGATGATGCTTTGATTTAAGAAGTTGTCATTTATATTCAAGCCTTCCCTGGTGACTGGTGTTTTGATTCTGCAGAGGTATAGTACACGCACTTGAGAATTCGGGGACAAACCAGCTGGGTGCACTGAATTGGCTTCTCTGCATGGCTCCACCTCTTTGCGAAGAAGGGTCAGACTTTGCACTGCATGTGGTGCAAATCTCAAGTTAAATGAGAAATTACGCTTCTATATTACAGTCTACGAAGTCCAGCATCTAATAATGGGCAAAACCAAGTTGTTAAGAGGCTGCTTGATTAGATCTGTTGTGAAATTAAATATGATTTACTTGCATTCAACCAAAACAAACGCGGCACATATCTACCCAAAAACGTACGTACTAAAATAACATTGGCCGTTCCAAATGGCCTAGACTATTAGAATAACAAATTCAAAATAAAAAAAGAGCTAGAAAATGCCTAAGAATAGAAATACATGAAATTATAAACGAATAACTAAATACAGCATGTACATATGATCCATAACAAAAACACTTCGATGTGTTATGCACCTTTTAAATCGTTTCCTACCAAAGGGGCAATCAAAACACCCGTCTAAAATAGCAAGAATCACTAGAGTATTACTTACTCTAGATGGAAATCCCCTGAAGCTCTTTTGTGTTGTTATTACGTGACACTTATAGAAACCTACAAATGGGGCCCGAACCAGATGCAGAGAAGACAAACTGAAGTCAGCAAATTTTCACGTGAGCACGTTGAATGAAGAATTTCTACGGTAGAGTTCTACAGCACTACTTGTAAAAGTACTTTTGGAGAACACAGACAACAAATACGAACCTCTCTTTCCTATTGCGATCCCTTGGTTAAACTTTCCCCTTCAAATATACAGGGAAAATCTACGAATAAAAATATTTTTAGAGCAGCACCAATCTGGCGCCCGTGAGCCCGTGTGGATATCTAACTCGATTAAATTAGCCAATCAGTGAAGCGAATACGGAAGAACCCGAGTGCTTCCCGAAGGATTTTTTGATCTTCGGTTTTGGTTTCGGAGACATTCGTATGTTACTCGGGAACAATCGGGAATCACATGTCTAAAAGAGTCGGAAAGCCGCTCACTTCATTCTCCTTGGCCGCCATGTTTCTGCAAGGATTACGGAGTGTAACCAGGACTGGCCTAAAACCTGGACAGGTTACACGATTCTTGAGACAAAGTCAACGTATAACACTCCCGGCAGCTTACCAATTATGTAAGTGAGATTTTTGAATAATTTCTTTGCTTGAATTACATGAATTTGGGTGATATTTCAGTTGAAGGAGTTGGACACGTTGGATGCCGGGTCACATGTGTGCACATTTGTACGTCCTCATTTTTGCCAAAAGTGTGTTTAAATTTTAATAATTATGTAGATTTTACCTTCCTTCATACCTTAGGATTGTATTGTCTTGGTGTGGGGGATATTATACTCGTGAAATCTTGTTTTTAACTGGGTTTTTCATGGCTTAGGTAACCGGCGATATGTCTCAACTAACAAACCAGTTTCGGCAGCCGCGGCCGCCCAAGCAAGTCCAAAAGCATCAACTCCCGCTGTATCTCAACCTGGTGCAGTCGGCAAAGTTGTAGCTGTAATTGGTGCTGTTGTAGACGTACAGTTTGAAGAAGGTCTCCCACCCATTCTCAATGCTTTAGAAGTTGAAAACAGGAGCCCCCGGTTGATTCTTGAAGTAGCTCAACATCTTGGTAAGGAGGAGGCTTATCTCGTGTAAAAATATGAAAAAAGTACAAAATGTTAAAAAGAAATGAAATGATAATAATAAGTTTCGTAAGTTTCCCACTTCTTTAAAGATACTGAAATACAAAATGTACATATTTATCTTTCAGAAGACAAAGTGGTATTAATGGTTTATGAATTCATAATAATACATTAATAATATTTATAAGTCCAAAGGAGGTCATGTAGACCAAAAAAACCTATTCTAGATCCATCTTTTTCTATAAAATGAAGTTTTCAGACTTTACCATGAGCTTCCTTACCATAGTGTGAAATTCCAGCCAATCAGAAAGCAGACAGCCATCAATGCTTTTCAGATTTTGATTTGAAAGTATATAACATATCCCTATTTAGGATATGACAGAAAATTTTTGTGGTAGTTTTTCCCCCGACAATATCTTACTTTTAAGTAACTTCACACACCCCCTTATCTATTCACTTGAAACAAATTCAAGATAAATAATCAATTATGCTTTTCCACTAACATAGTAAACCTTTATTGATTACCTTAAAACTTGTATAATTGGTACATGTTTTTAGTATTTTAGTACTATGTTTTTTCTGCATACATTTTCATTTACTAAGTGTAGGATATTATGTCCTTTGGAAGCCTAATAAATGAGCTGTTTTTGAATATAGTTGAATCTATGTAGCTTACTTAGTGATGATGTTTTAGGTGAAAAGACTGTACGTACTATTGCTATGGATGGTACAGAAGGTCTTGTGCGTGGTAACAAATGCATGGATAGTGGTGGACCAATTACAATTCCAGTAGGACCTGAAACATTAGGAAGAATTATTAATGTTATTGGTGAACCTATCGATGAGAGAGGTCCCATTCCAACTGACAAGTAAGTACATTCCATATATCAATAATTCTACTCATACTTTACTCTAGACGATTTTTCTTTTAAACTTTGGCTTAATGAATGTAACAAAAAAAAAGGCTTTTGAGCCCTGCCTTTTCAGCTAATCACAATGTAGGATTGTGGTCTTTAAAATATTTTTATTTTACCGGTACATACCATATTTACTCATTTGAGCACCACCCTCATTTAAGTACCACCCCCAAATAGGCTCCGCAATTGAGACACTAAAATTTTAGAGAGCGCAGCAGCAATTTATCAAGTAAATACCATATTCTAAACATTTTTCCACTTTTATTTTGAAGGAGAGCTGCCATTCATGCTGAAGCTCCAAGCTTTGTAGATATGGGTACAGAACAGGAGATTCTTGAAACTGGAATCAAAGTTGTAGACCTTCTTGCACCTTACGTAAAGGGAGGAAAGATCGGTATGTAAAACTCCACAACAATCTTGATTGAAACAGCAAATTAATATGATAATACTTGTAATAAATGCTTGACTTTTAGTCTGATATGTTATTTCCTTCCTCAGGATTGTTTGGAGGTGCTGGTGTAGGAAAGACTGTACTTATTATGGAGCTGATCAACAATGTTGCCAAGGCTCATGGTGGTTATTCAGTGTTTGCTGGTGTCGGTGAAAGAACTCGTGAAGGCAATGACTTGTATCATGAGATGATCATGTCAGGTGTCATCAACCTCAAAGACAAGAGCTCTAAGGTACTTTCACATTATTTTCCTTTTTTTCTTCTATCTTTTGGGATTTTATTCAGACATTAAATTGTGTTGAAAAATATTGACATAGCAGTTTTGTCGTTCTAGGTCGCACTTGTGTATGGACAGATGAATGAGCCCCCAGGTGCTCGTGCTAGAGTAGCCCTTTCAGGACTGACAGTTGCAGAATATTTCCGTGATGCAGAAGGTCAAGATGTGTTGTTGTTTATTGATAACATTTTCCGTTTCACCCAGGCTGGCTCAGAGGTTTGTCAAAAATACTTAGCAAATTTAAAGTTTATTGGGTTTATAGAAAAGAGGTTTGTGATTAATTCATGGTTTGTTATTTAGGTATCTGCTTTGCTTGGTCGTATTCCATCTGCTGTAGGATACCAACCTACTCTTGCCACTGACATGGGTACTATGCAAGAAAGAATTACCACCACAAAGAAGGGATCCATCACCTCAGTACAGGTATGTTCAATATCCTTTCCAAGCGTAATCATATTTAGTGTCATTGTCATCAATATCAGGGAGTAGTGATCTTACATTTTTGTGCATGAACATTTTGCATAGCACTAAGAATAATTTTAGTTTGTGTACAATTTGGATATTAAATTGGATTTCATATATTATGCTGCATGGTGTTATTCCAAGCATTTAGTAAGTAAGTATTTTTATTCCTTCAGGCTATCTATGTACCAGCTGACGACTTGACTGATCCTGCTCCAGCCACCACTTTTGCTCACTTGGATGCCACTACTGTCTTGTCACGTGGTATTGCCGAGTTGGGTATTTATCCTGCCGTGGATCCTCTAGATTCCATTTCTCGTATCATGGACCCAAATGTTGTAGGAAGTGAACACTACGAAACTGCACGAGGTGTACAGAAGATTCTCCAGGTAAAGGACAAACACTTTTCCTTTTGTTCATTCAGCTTCTTGTAATGGCTTGGAGATCAAAAGGACTCCAAGCGAGTGATTGGACATTATGACTGGTCAATTATACTCAACATCTCATTTTTGAAATATGAAATTCATAGCTTCATAAGATTACTAACATGATCATATTCACATTTCAGGACTACAAGTCTCTACAAGATATTATTGCCATCTTGGGTATGGATGAATTGTCTGAGGATGACAAACTCACAGTCTCCCGTGCCCGTAAGATCCAAAAATTCCTTTCACAACCTTTTGTGACAGCAGAGGTGTTCACTGGACATCAAGGAAAGCTTGTACCCCTAAAGGTATGAAATAACTTTGTGAATCCTTGTGAGATTTTATTATCTAACTTGACCTGGTTTGGACTAAGTATTCACAAATTTTACATTGGATATTTATTGACTAGAGTGTTGGTTCAGTATGTTAAACTAACAAATTGATTTTCTTTTTTTTAGGAAACAATTTCTGGCTTTAACAAAATCTTAAGAGGTGGGTGCTGAAAAATTCCTCTTTCGTCATCTAATTTGTGATGTAATTTTTTTTTATGTTAGACATTTGACTTTTTAAATTGTTAATTTAATACTTGTCTGTTATCCTTTAGGTGAAATGGACCATCTTCCCGAAGTTGCTTTCTACATGGTAGGAGACATTGAGGAGGTTGTCGCAAAAGCTGAAAGGCTTGCTGAAGAAGCCAGCTAAACACTTGTGCATACATGTGAATGTCATACTATTTTTTCGTACACTTTCTTTGTATGCTGAAGTTTGAAAAACCTTATGGTTGAAAAGTGAGAATTTTGTGATCATTGAATCTGCAGTTACTTTGTGAAACTGGCAGTTTTATTTCTAGGTGTTTATTGGAAAACAATAAAAATAATAAATCTTTGGTGAAATGTGTTTGGTGAAGTTGATAAATATTTCCATTTACTACAGTACTAGTTTTTCACTGAAAATATAAGGCATGGTACTTTTACAACTAAAAGTTGTGTTCAATAGACCTTGTGCAAAAAGATGTTAAAAAGGAACATGTCTTTCCATTGTATTGCTGAAGTCATCATAGCCAGCATTTGAGTAATATTTCATTGCTCTAGCACAAATACCTGAAAAGTTTAAGAATTTTGAAATTGGAACGATTTGTGTGAGAAAGAGGGCTAAGGCCTAGCCAGCCTTGATTTCATTTTTTTCACAACTTTTAATTGCTTGTATCTCTACAAACACTTACCTTCTTACATTGAAACTGTGCACATTTACTAATTCACTAGTAATCTTTCTGTTCGTAACAATTCATGAAAATGGGTGGGGTTTTAAAGAAATGTTATGAGTCTTCTGCTTGTTTAGTTTTGGAAATGGAGGCCATATTTCAGAAGCAATCTGTTAAAGACCCAATTATATAATTGTATGGGGTTAAAAAACGGAAGTGGAAATTTGGGATATTTCTTATTTTAATTTCAAAATGGTTTCAAAGCAGATCACTGGTTAAAGTAGCTAGAGTGACCAAGAAATAGTGAATGTATGTATATAATTATGTACTTAGCTGGTTATAATTTTGCGAATTCCTTTAAAAAACGGCTTAAATTCTCGATGACATTTAAAAATATAAAACCTACGTCTTCATTATTTTTATTTTTTTTACCAAATCTTTTTTTCATTATACGCCTGAGTAATTTGAGCCAACAAAACAAGCCAACAAGGTTGTGATATGTGGGTTGCCTGTGGAATGGACTGTCAGTTTTTCTGTGCATGCGGACCCAAAAGGAACATGGCCCAAGGCCATATCTGCTTCCAGTTAACGATCTATGATCTCTGCTTGGTTTTCAATT